>CM041784.1:16403000-17003000 GCA_023375725.1 Nephotettix cincticeps
ACATCTGTCGATAAATATGAGAGTTATTTTGCCTATTCTCCATAAGATTAACATGGGAAAGAGTATGCAGGTTTGCTGCTGTGAGAAACATTGAAAGTAGGCACTTCTAGCATAAAAAAATTTATTTTGACCATTTATACCAAGTTTCATAAACATCTTTCCATAAGTAAAGGAGTTTTCCTATTCTCTATACTATTAAAATGGGAAAAGAGTATGCAGGTTAGCTGCCACAATAAACACATAAACTATGATTTTTAAGCATTTCAAGCATAAGATGTCAACCACATGAAGGTAAATACCAAGTCTAATCTGGAAATATTGATTGATACGTGAAATATTAATTTTTCAATATCCTCCATAAACTTAACATTGGAGCCCCAAAATACAACGTGATTTTTTACTATCTCGATAACCGTTAGAGAAAAACTTTAAGTAACTAAATTGTGTAGTTTTTTAAACTGATTCTAATGGTGAAAGATAAATATAATTTTTTTTAATTACACCTGAAAAACACAAAACCCCTAATTTTTTAGTACAAAACCCCCCCTCCATACTACCCGTTCCGATATGTCTGGTTTACGAACTCGTCCAAGCAAAGTTAGGTATGTATGTCTCCAAATTTGGTCTCGATAGGACCATTTTTATGAGAGTTATTGTGTTCACAGACACATATATATAAATCGTAACGACTATTGTTTTTGGCCTCTGGGCACCTAAAGACAAAAATAACATGGTCTTGGGCTTAAGTCTTGCCATGAGACCTATGGCTTCTTCCCTAAGGGAAATTCGCTAAAACCATAGAGAGGG
The DNA here is from genome assembly GCA_023375725.1 of Nephotettix cincticeps. Taxonomy (NCBI): domain Eukaryota; kingdom Metazoa; phylum Arthropoda; class Insecta; order Hemiptera; family Cicadellidae; genus Nephotettix; species Nephotettix cincticeps. The sequence continues at coordinate 16,403,808 of CM041784.1, forward strand.
GAGGGCTAGCCCGTTATACTTGAGGGAAAAGGTGTTTAAGCACAGGCAATGATGATGGGAAGGTGAGTTTTAATATTACCAATGGCCTCACCTGATCGTTGATTACTATGTACCTCTTAAAACAGAAAAAATAATACGGGAAAACAGGATAGTTAATGCTAAACCTAATATCTTGTTCTTGTAAATACTGTGTCAGACCTTAAATGTTTTTAATTTTCAAAATCTGTATTTAAACCATAAAAATCTGCAGGTATTAAACAGTTGTGAAACGGCCCATTAAGAAGTATTGCACATGGCACTGCTGTGGATTGGAGTTAAAAAGACTTGTCAAAAATAACCTTTTCAGGTTTGTAGTACTCCCAACTCCTGTTCAGTTCGCACACTGCTTGGTTTCTGTAGTGCTAGCTTAGAGGCAGAGTGTTGTGCATTTTTTTGTGTATTTTGTTTTGTGTTTTGTGCATGTCAGATGTGTAACATGGTAGTGATTTACAACATGAAAATGATTTGTACTGAGGTGAATCAATATGTATTGGTTCAAATATTGTATTGTGTATATCCTCATCATGTACAGTAGATTTTTATTGATCTGGATAGGCCTAGTTCAGATCTTTTAAATTTAAATAAGCTGTTGTGATATTTGGAAAAATATTAGAAACCTATCTTTACCTTCTTACTCCCATGGCCACGCATATCTAATGAAGTATTTGGCTGCTCCATTTCCCTCTATCTTCTGCATCTTACTCGGTTGCAAACTCCGCATAAATCTGCATACTCTTATGCGGATTGTACATGATTTTGACATAGATATAGCTCTGGGACATATGGTCTTAGCTCTGGGTGGGGGGGTGTTGGCAATTAGTAAGACGAAAATTTGAAACAGGTTTCCATAGAAATTTTACAAATATATCAACAAGTAGAATAGAATGCTGGAATCGTGTTATTTAGGGCTACCTCGGTTAATACTAACACAATGTTAAAAATTTGTGATGCTAGATTATAGGGTCAAACATAAAATAGAAGGCCTAGTAAAATACATGTAATTCAGAACCTATAAGCAATATGTTGACATAATAAATATAAAAAAATGGATTCCCATCAATAAGAACAAACTTACTTACTCTTTTTCTTACTACCATGGCCATTGGTATCCAAGTAGGGTTTTGGCCTCGCCAGCAACTGCTCGCCATATCCCCCTGTCCTGTGCCTCACCAATTGCTGCCCCTGCTCTTGTGATGTATTTTTTTTACACTATCTCACTTGGGCCTTCCTGGTGGTTTCCTCCATTCAGCTGCCATTCTCCTATTTCCCTTAATAATGATCCTCTGTCTCTCCTCAAGACATGCCCCACCCATCACAAACGTCTAGTTCTAGCATAGGCTGTGATATCATAATTTCTGTATAGACTCCTTATCTCTTCATTGTGTCAAATTCTCTATTCTCAATTTCCACATACAGTTTCAAAAATATTTCTTAAAATTTTATTTTAAAAAACAATGAGCTTTATCACTTTTTTGTTTAGTACCCATGTTCCTGCTCCATAAAACAAAACTAACGGGATAATTGTATGGTAAACTTTAATTTTGGTTTCTTGTACTTTTTGAGGTTAGGATTTTGTTACATGCATACCTCCTTTTAATGGCCTGTTAATTCTATTGAAAAGAAGAAAAGAATAATTAATCAAAGCAATAAAAGATGTACCTTTTTCAAAATTATAAAACATTTATTGGACACAATGATATGACAAGTTTTGGACATCAAAATCTAATGCTTCAATTATTATATTTTTCTTTCAACTTTGATCATTCTTCTTACCTTCTGTCTTCAAAGATACTGAAAATGAGACATAGAAAATGAAAATACTTAAAATAAACTATTAATCTTTTGCTATTTTTGGTGAATTCACATTACTAACAATACAAACTCCTGCCACAGAATATTCTCGTTATGAAATCTTCAATGAATATTTTCAGTGAATTTCATACTGTCATTGAAACATCTGTATTTGGTTGCAGGACTTCATGGACTGAAATATTTGGAAGGAATTGCAATTTGAAGAATGAATCTTTATCCACAGACAGTGGCTGTATTTGAGTTGTGTAATTCAATACTAACTTATGTAGTATGTAGATATAATTTAAATGTGATATTTTGATGTTGTTAAAAACAACCACAATCTCAGCAATTGTTGTGATTTTCAATACATAATTCTTTTTAGAATTCAAGTTACCTTAGAACAAATTTTGTTACATTTTATTAAAGTTTTATACTCCCTTTGTAGTATAGTTTAATTTAATTCTAATAAAGATCATGCAATGTTTATATGTGTGAAATTTCATACATAATAATTTTTAACTGAGTTAAAAATAAATATTTTTACTGATCGCTGTAGTTTCAATATCCAACAATGATTATTTTGCTTAATATAGGTTTTGTTCAGGATTATTTAGACTCTAATTAAAGTAAATTAATTTACGTACTGACCAGTACTTTTGATTTTATTATACATAATAGATGTAAATGGTATATGTAGTAACTAGTTTATAGTTTTAGAACACATTACCTTCAATAATTTTTTTTATTTACCAAAAATATTCTCATTCAATATGTTTCATGCACTTTTTTTAGAGTGAGGTTGAAAAAATGTATTACACACACAGGTGGCCAGCCTGTAGAGTGGGCCTTCTCCGGATAAAATTAAAAATAAAAAAGTAACGGATCTACCTTCTAAATAATTTCCTCTACTCTTAAGGATTCTAACCTGGAATTGTTTATCACATTAAATAGGCCTAAATTTCGTTTAAGCCCAAGGGGCTCGCTCCAAGGCTGACCAATTGGATCTTGAGATCCAGGTCACTTTTTTTGAAGGAGAATGCTCCGGATGAACTAAGACAAACAATCTCAGTTGCCGTCATCCTCCATCATTTTGGAACAGATCTTATCCACCGAAATAACACAAAGCTTTTGGGTAGCATCCAGGCAGGGCCTTTCTCAACGAGGACAGCGGAAGAAGGTGTGCTCCGCTTTGGCAGGAACACCCAGGCAGTAGATGTATTCCAAAGAACCAGTCTTGCCTATCCGGTATAGGTATGATTTGAAATATTATATCCTGTCAGGAACGTCACATAGTAGACCACCTCACCATGCCGCTGTTCCACCCATAGTTTGACCTGCATAATTAGTCGTGCAGTCCATTATCCTCGGGTGTCTTGCTCCCAGCTATGTTGCCATTTCTGGAAGGTTCGGTAGCACTTTTCAGATTGTGCAGCCTCCTTACCGATTTCACCTTGTCTCTGGTATATATTGCTTTCCTCTCCCCTGCCAATAGCTTGACAGGAATGACTCCATCAACAACCAGGACGTTAGGCTCGTATACTGTCTGATAGGCAGAACACACCCGAAGTGCAGCTTGGCGCTGAACCCAGGCGAGTCGCAACCTGTAGAACTTGTTGGTGAGAGCGTTTGCCCACACCTCTGTCCTGTAAAGGAGTGTGGACTGGACTGCGGACATCAACAAGTATCTTCTGCTCGACCTCTGACTCAAGACATTGGCCATTAGCCTGCTAAGGTAAGATACCATCCAATTTACATGTTTCATGCACATACACTCAATGAATTTTACAATAAAGGTTTAAATGACCAAACCCCCATTACAGAGCTAAGCTATTTTGATAGGGTTTAATTGAGTAATGTGACCCTAAGCCAAACATCAAGAAACATTTTTTCAAATAAGCTTAGAAATTGGGTATAGAGAATAATTGATTTATTTGTATTCCCTATAAAAATATATCATTGAATATTTCAAGAAAAAAAATATTGTTTATAGTGTATATTGTAAATTTCAGTTTCTCCAGGATAATTTTTTGAGCTGGTTTGTATTGTATGAAGAATGGTTTTCAAGATTTTAATCTTTGGTTTTGACTGAAAATTAGTTTAATTGTGGGTATTCAGTGAATGTTTTGCCAAATAATATTTTATATGGTCAACATAGTTACAATCATCAAACTGAAATGGTACATTGAACCTAATTTTATCTAATTGAGGGCACCATCAGAAAACACAAAACAGTTTTTGCGTGATTTTTGACAGGGATAGAAAACCCTCTTTATCCTTATGGTGTGACCTACTGTATACTAAGAAAAGTACTCTTGTCATATTGGGAGTTAAAATGAAGAAACATGGTAACCAGCCATGTTTCCTAGATGAACAGTATCAAAAACAGTATATCGGGAAATTAGTACATTATAATGAAAAATTATAACTCTACTTATTAAAGTACCAAATAATAAAAATAATATGGATTTTTTATACATTAAAATAGTGAGGGTAAGTTCAGGCACCATGACTCAATAAAAACAAACCGCAAATGAGGTGAAAAAAGATTCCCTTGTACCTAATCCAATAATGTGACAAACCAAACAACTAGCAAACTTAACAATAAATATTTACAACGAAAAATAAATGGATCTATTAACAGAATAAATCATAAATATTGTTATAAAATACAACTTTATATATACATTAAAATATAATGATCGAGTTGCGAAAATGAAAACAATAAGAATAAACACTAAACAACTCAAAAAATACTAAGGACAATATAACTTTAGACAAACAATATATTAAATCAATGAAACACAAGTAAATAAAGGCCCACAAATTAATAAAAATATCGATGGGCAAATTTACTTCTTGAGACATAATAAGAAATGGTAAAATTTCAGAAGTTTGCAAAGAACATGATAAAATCTGACATTCAGAACGAGCTTAATGACTACAACAGACGGGGCTGTGTAACCCATCAGTGACGCTGCGGCGGCGGCGGCGGCGGCGGCGAGACCTCCGAATGGTCTAATCGTCTACTGTCTGCTGAATATCCTACCCGTTTTTTACTGAGAATTAAGAAATCAAGTGTTAACAAAAATGTCCCGAGGTGCAGAAACTCATACCCTACAATACCTTTTTGGACTCACATATCGAAGCTCTCCACATTAGATTAAGTCATACTATTTCTAAAATGAGAAGACATGCGTGTTGTGTAGTATTATTAGTACTTTATGCACTATAAACTACCAAATTTTAACCAAAATCGTTAGAGCCATTTTTGAGAAATTTTGGTTTTTGACGTTTTTAAGGGGTAACTGCCCTTAAAAATAAAAGTTCCAAAAAATTATAAAATGCGAAATTTCATCTAAATCGGAACACCGGGGTAGGCTGTGACCTCGTACCCATCCAGACACAAACACACACGGATAGACAGACATGACGTTGAAATCCACTTTGTTGGATTCAGGGGACCCTAAAAATGGTTATATCCACTCTCAACTCAAATTCGAAAATTTTTGACGAAAACAAGAAGTTGGTAGTCTGACGTGTGCACTCTACGCTATAAAATGGTTGTTTCATGAGCCAGTTAAAAACATTAACTTAAAATATTATTGACGGTAGTACATATAAAGTCTTGCAGATAAAAACCTCCTAAGAACGTTGACGCACTCTAGCTGATTGGCAAGAGGCCCGGGAGCTGAGTCGTGGGGCGGGTGGACCGCGAGGTTGGTTGATGTCAACCTTGTGGCTTATTGTGTTCTTCATAGGTTAGATCAGATTAGGTTAGATTATTAGATTAGATCATTGAAATGGCAACCATACTACAATGTAGGTATTTTAAGCCAAGTATGAATGAGGATTGAGTGTAGGATGATTGTGGCGCGATCTTGTAGTCTTGTTACTAACTAAGGCTGACATGTTCCTTAGACAGGACTGTTAATTAATAGCCCAACAGCCGATGCCAACTAATGGATCTACAGTTTAACGTGGAATCCGAACCACGGCCTCTGAATTACGAATTGGTCTAATTATGAGGATAGGCTTTGCGGATTAACGCAGTATTCAATAGTGCGGAAGTTAATCCACACAAGAGAACACTACATCCACCGACCATCGTTCACAACTATCCACAATTCGCGACCTCCAAGTAGCTGGATTACAGGACGTCGCCACCGTCCCAGTCGCAAGAGGCGCTATATGGGTAAGCCGATTCCTGTAGCTTCCACGAGGCTCAGGAGCTTTTTCCCTATACTGGCGTCAAATACCTCACCCGGTTGTTCAAGACTGAAAAGGGCCCTTCACCTTGCCCAATCTATCACAGTCAAGGATGATATGCTTATGCTTAGCTGTCTCCAAAGATTAAGATGTAAATTGAATCCATGTAAAAATTTTATTAGAGCAATTTAAATTAATCTTCAAAATTTGTTGTACAGTATTTGAGCTTTATATTTATATTCTATTAAATTTGATGTTAAAAAGAAAATACATTTACATAGTTACATTAGATAAGAGAGGACTTTAATAGCTCTACTATTGTAACTCTATATCAATCAAACCCTCCCAATACTTCGTTGACTTTACAACAAATGCATATAACTTTAATGGGAAGTTCCCAATTGATTGTGAACTGATTTCGACCAAAACTGTCAAACACGAGGTTCGGACCAGTTGCTGAAATAGACGTTCCCCTCCAGCTCACTGCAGTGATATCACAATTAATTGATTAGTTTCTGTTTCTTGAAGCAGTCGTCTAATCCCCTCTTATCACCCCCCTCTCCTCATTTTCATCCTCGCTCTCTGTTTGTCTATACCCTCATTTCTTCATCTAATTTGTGGCCAGTCCCAAGTCCGCTGCCATGGCGGCTAGGACGGCGCTGTTTCTTTTTCTATTTTTACTTCTAGGTATACAGTATTTTATTGTTCTACATATAACACTAACAAACTTACAAATTTTCGAGTAATATATCAATTTAATGTTAAGTGCATGATATTAAAACACCTGAAGCGTTTTGCCAATGCTACGTTAGTTATACATGCTAATAATCCCTTCTAATTTTTCTCAAGCATGACTGTTGCTTAATCCTAAGTAGTCTACTTTTTTCATAACGAGTATGTCCATATTTAGTTGTATTTTTATATTCTAGTGGTTATATGTGATCAGTTTTAAGGACAAGTTTAAGTGATGCATTCATATCTGGAAGTTTACAAAATCTAGTTTTCACAAAGTCACATACATTATGCAACATTATTACTATACATTACAAGATAAACAAAACAATTCTTTGATTTATGTTCACATTCATCATCAATATATAACAGTAGGTACTTTGAAAATGAAATACGTCATTTTACACACATTTTACTACTTTAAATCATCTAACAAGAAATTCTTTCCTTTGTGTAAAACTCGAGTACATAGAGGTTTTACTATACGCACTTTGTGAATTTTCTTATAAAATTTGCGAATAATATGTTCTAATGTTAGAATAATATATTTTCAGGATTTTAGTTATTTTCTGTACTGATGACTAATGATAAATTGATGGCAATTAATGGTACAGTAGGCTCTACTATGGTATTGAGCTAAATTACTTACTAACCACCATATGTTTATAGATTAACAAATCATATAATGTTAGGTATTTTCTTTGAATATATTGAAATGATCAGGCTGGCTTAGAATATCATAACAAGAAAGGAGAATCTTTAGGTAAAAAGAAAAAAATTATCCCCTATAAAAGCGATAAATACACGAATAAGGTGAAATGTTTGATACATTAAAACATGTAGAACTGAGCAATTCAGTTTATTGCAAAGAGATCGTGAAAGATCGGGTGTCACATTTTAATACACACGATGATAATAAAGAGCACATATTTGTGTCAGCATAGAGTATAAATTGACTTCAGCCATTTTAATTTTATATATTTCATGTAGTTTCAAGTTATTAGCCTTCCGAATCACACAGTTTTATTTAGGCATGGTTTAAACACCTAACTGTCAACGTGATCCTTCGTGCTGCGGTTTTTTTAACTCACAGCTGCAGTTTCAACCCACAGGGAGTCTTCATCAGGTGTGAACTACAGGGCGTCTATTTGGTCTAAAGGACTTTGTCATTTTACGCGAAACAGGGAGAACACAAACACATAACTGCACAAATTTAATAACATTACTTCCGGTTCCGGGATTGACGCGCGAACCCCGTTTTTTAGTTTGAATTTTTGATGAGTTTATTTTAATTTGTGTAGTTATTTGTTTGTTTTCTTCCGGTTTTATGTAAATTGACGAAATCCTTAGGACAAAATTGAAGCCCTGTAGTTCACACCTGATGAAGACCCCCTGCGGGTTGAAACTTCAGTTTGAGTTAAAAAAACCACAGCACGAAAGATCACTTTGACAGTAACGTATTTAAATAATTTATTAATTGTCATGTAGTTGTTACTGGTGCAATCAAAGAAACTGAGATTCTTGTTTGGGGTCCACAACACGACAAAATCCGCCTCGGAATTTCGAAATAAAGTTGCTAAGGTTTGCATAGGTTTCGAAGGATACTATTAAGAGTACATAAGTTATCTTATAAATGTACAGAAAACGTGATTTGAAAGAGTAAGTTGTAGTCAAGCTGATATTTTCGTTTTAGTAAAAATAGTTGAGTTGGTCTTAAACGTAAAACTAAATAACCTCTTTTACGTCTAAAATATACCATAACCAGCTGTGAACATATTTTATTCTCTTTCATTTGAGAATGAGAATAAAATAGTCTTCAATAGTTTCTGAAGTATTAAAGTGCGTGTTATATTATGTACTCTAAAGGCTAAAAATGTTACTATGACGCGATGTAATTATCTTGATGACGCGATTGAGGGGTTTGTTAAAACATTACGTCACTCCCTGAACAAAAGTCTAACTCGTTTAAGCAAACAATGGTGATCATAGTCAACTGCAGGGGATCAGCCTTAATGACAGTCATTTTCCTGCCAGGGTATTTTATTGAAACCACATCACCGAACTGATATTTTTCATTCAATATATTTTATTGGACTCTTCCAACGCGTCTGTGTTTTTAACTACAGAACGTTTCTAGATGTGTAAAAACTCAAGAGTTTGGAAACTAGTGGAGAAACCTTTTTGTATAGTGCATGATAGATAAGTATAGTATTATTGACAACATGATATAATTAATATCTGTAACCTAAACTTTCAATTTTTAATGTAAATTATAAGGTTAACTTGAAAACGGGAGGAGTTTCTCCACCTCCAGAAACGGCGTATATTTTTCTCTTCATGAGTTAACCAACCATTCATTTCCATCCTAATTATTAAATCCAATAATTTTAAAATGTCGTAAACATTTTGCAAAAATATCCACTCTGTCATACAGAGACATTGAGCTTAAAGGGGAGTATTTTCTATTCATTCTTTCAGAACCTTATACTACAAAGGTGCCAAGGTACACGATTTAAATTGATTCTAATGAGTTAAGTAATTTTTTGTCTTTATACCAATTCGTATTCTCTGTAATATTTTATTCTCCCATTAGCAATGTTTTCGAAATCAACTTTTCACGCTCCATCCTTGAGAAAATTTATTTCTCAACACAAATATCTTCTCGATGAATAATAAGATAAAATAAGTATTAAGACTTAGTTTTGCTAAAACCGCTTATAAACTAAAAATTAAATTGAAACAATCTTCTGCACATATTAAGAAACGAGGCCTTCTCAAGTATACAAATCAAGGAAAACTCTGGTATTGGGTTAACTAAACATCTTGGAAGGCACAAATTACTGCGAAAACCCCTTTTCCAATTCAGAGATCCAAAAAACTGAAAATTGTGCTCATGCTAACATGATACATTCTGATATTATAGACAAATAATTTAAAAAATACTTGTTTGTAATTAATTTACAAAAAAGTGGTTACTTAATTTAGCTTGTGAACACAGCTCAACATTTTTATTGGAACGGGACACAAAAGTATAAGTACAATTTTGTACCCCCTAATTATTTCAGTTTACTGGTTATTGCTAACATAGTTAACGCAATTTTATGTAAAACAAAGCTGCACGACGTTTCGGGATCTGGAAACTGATCCCGTCCTCGGTGAACTAATATCTAAAAGACAACACAATTAACACATAATCCGGAAAAGCCAGTATAAAGCCGTTTAAGACAAATAATAATAAATAATAAATATAAACAATAAAGACGTTTAAGCGTTTAAGACAACTCCGGAGTTGTCTTTGAGTCTTCTTATGTGAAACTTTGTTTTACATAAAGTCGTGATGGAAAATGTCCGCTATAAAAATCTAAATAACATAAATCCACCATCACCAATAATGAATTTCAAACAAAGAATAGTTAACGCGTTTAAACAGGAATTTTTCGAAACCTATACAACGTTTATCTTCCCAATCATAACACTGTTACAGTAGAGCATCGATTATCCGGACATCGGTTATCCGGATGACCGGTTATCCGGTTGTCTGGTGCATGAAATAATAATATTGAAAATCATGTACAAGGATTTAATGTTTTAAATTTCTCGCGCGGTACGTTCCGCGCAGTGCATTCCCGCGTGCCCTGCTTATGTTTCAAGCCTTAGCCAACTGCAATGCTTGTTGCTGTTCAGGCTTTAGCCGCTGAGCATACGTCACCTTCCACGTCCGTCAAAGTGGCTGGAGCGTCAAGCTAAATGTGACACAATTCCGCTCTTGTCAATAAAAAGACTAAGAGATTTAACCGCAAAAACCGTGACAGTGGTCTCAAGCAGAAACAAATATCTGATTTCTTTTGTCAGAATCCTTAATCTTTTATTCCATGTGCAGTACTGTACAGCTATAATTTACATAGTGAAAGTTTTGTGTAGAGTTTAATGGTTTTTAATTTTAATCACACCCCCATTTTGAGTGGAGTTTCTTCTTCTCGTCTTGAGTTAATGTAAAATTTATAAATTTTGAGTGGGGTCCTCTGGTCAATTTTTAACTTAATCTATTACCCAATTTCATTCGAAGGGAGAAAATTAAGTAGAATAATATAGGTATATATTATAATGATTGTGTAAGATAGAAGCTAGGAAAATCAATCAAATAATGACAGTAAATTATACGAGTTTTAAATTATACGATCAGTGGTTACTCTCAGAAAAAATCGGTTCGGCTGCTACGATCTCAATAAGTATGGATTTGCTGTAACTGTGCAGCACAGCACATTAATTTTACCAGTTGTCAAGTTATCATCTTATTTATTGTTAAACTTTTAAATTAAACAATGGTTTCGTTATGATATACATCTATATTCAAGGAAATTAGATTACCAATTCACCATTAGATTTTGGTTTAAAAAAATGATTTAAGACGAGATTGATTCAGGGGTCGAGTTAGGGGTTCCTGGTAACGAGTGTATACCTAAACTTAGAACACTCAAAACCTTAGATAATACTAGTCAGAGGTGTTATTTTAGGAGATTAGATTATATTTGTATCAGGTAACGTGGTGCTTCAGCGCTAACACGACTGCAGAGCAAAGACAAACTTCTAGGAAAAAATAAAATGACCAAAGAATGGTGTTCATCTTCGGTAGGGGTTAAAGGATAAATGTTTGATGGGCCGGGGCTTTGAGATGCTCACAGCTAAACTACGTACGAGGGTAAATGTTTGATGGGCTGGTGTTTTAAGATGCTCACAATTAAACGATACACGTGAATAATGTTTGATGGGCTGGTGCTTTAAGATGCTCGAAACTAAACGAGGTACTTAGGTAAATGTTTGATGGGATGGTGCTTTAAGATGCTCGAAACTAAACGAGGTACTTAGGTAAATGTTTGATGGGATGGTGCTTTAAGATGCTCGAAACTAAACTACGTACGAGGGTAAATGTTTGATGGGCTGGTGCTTTAAGATGCTCGAAACTAAACGAGGTACTTAAGTAAATGTTTGATGGGCTGGTAAGATGCTCGAAACTAAACGAGGTACTTAGGTAAATGTTTGATGGGATGGTGCTTTAAGATGCTCGAAACTAAACGAGGTACTTAGGTAAATGTTTGATGGGCTGGTGTAAATGTTTGACTAAACGAGGTACTTGGGTAAATGTTGATTGGTGAATGTTGAAACTAAAATTAAATGAGTTGATGTGTAGACTATTAGTCATTAATATTGTAACTAAAGAAGCTTGCATTTGGATTTTATTTCCTGATTTAAAATCGTATTAAATCTGTGCAGGAGCAGGCGCAGCAGGTCGCGTGCGCCAAAGGACCAAAGTACGTAGGATCCAGGCCCAGGATCCGTCCCAAGGGGGCGAGCGCCCGGCCGGGGAGCGCAGGGTTCAAGCCCAGGAGGGCGGCGGGGGTCCTACCCCCAACTACGAGGATTACGACTATGGGATAGAGTACTACGACGAATATGATGAAAAGAAAAATGGTGAGGTATATTTTGAATAGAACGTTTGGCATATGATGATGTCCTTGATAAACTGTTTAGGAGACTCAGAAATAATAAAAATAGGATATGTAAAGATCAAGATAAATTATTTATTCGCACCGATTTAGTATTGATTTAGACAGGAGCCAACGTATATCGTAGTAGAAATCATACAGCTCGTCATACAGCCATTCTTCATTAATACTCACTCACTCGATAGTCATAAAAATATCTAACTAATGTGTTCAATTTAGGTTAGGGTGGTCATCTATCTATGGTAGTGAAAATTAATATTTCGCTATTCGCTTTTCACTACGTACCAATATCTGATATTAACACGTAATGCTACTTAGTTATTTCCGGATCCATGATTATGTGACATTTTTTCAACAATATCTGATACTTAACACGTAATATTACTTAGTTATTTCCGGATCCATGATTATGTGACATTCTTTCAACAATATTTAACACTTAACACGTAATATTACTGAGGTATTTCTGGATCCATGATTACGTGACATTTTTCAACAATATCTGATACTTAACACGTAGTATTACTTAGGTATTTCCGGATCCATGATTACGTGACATTTTTCAACAATATCTGATACTTAACACATAATATTACTAGGGTATTTCCAGATCCATGATTATGTGACATTTTTTTCAACAATATCTAATAATTAACACGTAATATTACTTAGTTATATCCGGATCCATGATTATGTGACATTTTTCTCTATTTTAACATGTGTTAGTAACCTTAAACCTAAAATAACCTAAAATATATTATGATATACTTGTGATATATTATATTATGTTTGATATATGATATATTTATTTATCGTATGTTTTTCTGACCAGTCACCACTCATTGCATAAGGGGGAAATTAAAAGAGTAAAAGAAAAGCCTGTCAAAAGGTTCTCGTCAATATATAACACAAAAACAAAATAAATACTTAACAATTTGATTTGATCAAACTAAAAATGATATTATATGATAAATATTGATAATATTTGATGTGAAAATGTAGATTTAAAATGTAAAAAAAACTACATTAAAAACACTATAATCGACCCCTTTAAAACGGTTTTTATATCTCTATCAACAACAATAGAATAGAAAAAGGTTTATGAAATTTAAATAAAACGTATATTACAGAACATGAAAACACAATCGAATCCAAAAGTTCATTCTGAATCCATGAGTATATATCTAAATCGACTGTATTTTGAAATTGTTTTACAAAAATATTTTAATCATGAATGAATAGTCAAACTACTTTTATACATCACTCAGTAACCTGAAGTTGTGAATATTTTTCCGTGAACAGATATATTATGTGTTGAGTCCATGTAACGATTCTGTTACATACAAAAGGTTTTACTGGTTCTGATTCATCGACTAGGACTAATGAGGAAGCGTCGCTTCATTCAACTTCATATCCTCGATACCCAGATAATTACTTCAGCGGGACTTCCTCTGCGCTCAACGAGATCAGGTGATGCAGCGCGAACGCTGAACAGTATTTCGGTTGGCCCATTTTCAATCGAATGGTTTTGAAGAACTGCATCTTCAGAAAAGGAACTATGAACGGCGTTATATAATAGTATGTCTTTGGTATCTTAACCCTATTTTAGCGAATTTCCCATAGGGAGGAAGCTACTATTGTAGGACTCATAGCGAGACTTAAGCCCGGGACCATGATATTTTTTCGTTTTTGGGTGCCCAGAGGTATATGTATATGTATATCTATAGGTACATATATGTGTCTGTGAACACGATAACTCTCGTAAAAATTGCCCGACCAAGACCAAATTTGGTAGAGACGTGTATTCCTACATTTGCTCGGACGAGTTCGTAAACAAGACATATCGGTCAGTCGGAACGGGTAGTTTGTGGGGAGGGGTTTGTACTCAAAATTGGGGTTTTGCGTTTTTCATATATAATTAAAAAAATTTAAATTCTATTTTTCACCATTAAAATCAGCTTAAGAAACTACACAATTTAGTTCCATAAAGTTTTTCTCTATCTCCAACGGTTACCGAGATATTAAAAATCTAAACACAGTACGTTGTATTTTGGGGCTCCAATGTTAATCTTATGGAGGATAAGGAAAAATTAATATTTCACTTATCAATCTATATTTTTGAATGAAACTTGATATTTAGCTTAATGTGTTTGAAATCCACCCATTTACGATTAAAAATCATAGTTTATGTGTTTATCATCGCAGCTAACCTGCATACTCTTTTCCCATATTAATCTTTTAGGAAATAGGCAAACTTCTCTATTTATGGATACATGTTGATGGAAGTTGGTACAAATGGTCAAAATAAAAATTGTTTATGGTAGAAATGCCTACTTTCAGTGTTCCTCAAAGCAGCAAACCTGCATACTCTTTCCTATGTTAATCTTATGGAGAATAGACAAATAACGCTCATATTTATCGACAGATGTTGATAAAACTGGATTTTTGATTTGGAAATTTGCTGAGTACGCAGATCTGCTGCGACGAGTGTATTTATTTTTTTCCGCTTCTGGCCAAAAGTAATCGGCCGGCCAGTAACAAAACACTGAGGATAAAAATTTGTTCAATAAATTATTGCTCAACTGTTTTCGATGAAAATTGATGTTCAGTTCATGGTTACATCACCCAATAAACCGGAATCAAAATGTGTAGATTTTCCGTTGGAAGGGTGCAAGTTGAAAAAAACCCACCACAAAATCTTTCAACTTTTGGGCTTTCATGAGGAGGGACATTTATATATTTTCCAGAATATTTCAATATAAATAAAATATTATGTGAAGAAAATATTTGATTTGTCAATTTTAAAGGGAGTAAACATGTGAATGTGGAAGTTTACTAATACAGTTTACTGTATGAAATAAGTTAGTAAAATCACATGTATTTACGGGGGCTTGGGTTTCATTTCAAATAAAAAGTTTATAAATGAATACTGGGTATAAATTATTTCTCGCATGTAATTTGAACGCTCTATTGTTGTAAAACATTGATTGGAACCAACGAGACGTGTCAAGCTAATTTCAAGTTTTAAGAAGTTATATTCGTGGGCTCACCAAATTTACTTTTAAGAGTCTGCATCAGTGGTAGCCATCTTGGATTTTAGTCCCGTAAGAGCAATGTTAAATTCTGGCGCCTATATCTCCTTGACCTATTGTCATAAATTAACGGAAGAGGTGTCAAATTAAAGGTATTACAGTCCTCCAGGGCACCACCTTACATAACTTCTTATTTTCGCCCCCTAAATAAAATAATAAAAAAAGATTTATTTTGTAAAATATTCCTGAATTTTTGTTCTTAGGCTATATAAAGTTAAATTTTTGAACATATTAAAAGGTCGTACCTTCGAGCCACATCTCATCAATGTACTTCCAAAGTTTTACATCGATACTTTGATAATTAACGCCACTACAGACGCCAAAGTGAAGGTATGTTCCGCCTGAATATAACATTGCTCTTACGGGACTAAAATTCAAGATGGCTACCACTGATGCAGACTCTTAACTTACTATTCACTTCGTATCAATATATATTTTGCTAGAACCACATTTTAGCGGCAACAAGTTAATTTGGACCAATTGTGACGTGGGGGGGAGGCGCCGGGGCAATTTTGACAGCGGCTATGTCACCATGGAGCTGATGACCTTTAGCTGGGAGCAGCTGTTTGTCGGGTCAACAGCCAATAGTCTCTGCAAGTTCTAGCTGTCACAACCAATCAAAATCACATTCATTTTTGGTCTATTAATTTACTGTCGAGAAGTAAATCTAAAATGATTTTCACAGTCAATGGGCTTCAGAACCAATGTTAATATTGCTATACAGGGTGTTTCCGAATTCCCTACCAATACTCTAGGGTATTGTTCCTGGGTAAGAAACATATCTAAATATAATATTTAAATTGTCCGGAAGTCCTTAGTTACTCACACAGCCTCCATTTTGTTTTTTCACTTATAAATGAATAATGGTTTAACGTACGGAATTGAAACTTTGCAAAAACATTTATGACAAATAGACAAAGCTACAAAAAAATTATGACAATTACTAAAATTCATCAAACAAAATGGCGGCCATTTAAAATGTTGTTTCTCAAATAACTCGTGAACCGTTTATTTAACAGAAAATATACAAGAATACCTTTTTTTGGGTAATGTAATTACAAACCGATTGACACCAAATTGTTTTAAATTAACTGACAAATATTAACTGAGATATGGCAGCTTTAGTGATAGGTGACCGCTAGAGCTTAGTTGCAGTGCATGTCAAGACATGCGACTAAAGTCTGCCACAACAATGCAACAGCCCCACTACACCCACCGACCATCGCTCACAACTTTCCACAATTCGTGATCTACAAGTAGCTGGATTAAAGGACATGACACGGCCCCAGTCTATAAAATATACCAGTTTTTATATATAATATAAAAAAGATGGTGGCATCTTAATGCCGAAACTGACAACGTGCTTAAGATATTTGAGCTGATTGACAAGATAATAAATTAATTAATCGTCAATTAGTCTGCATTTATATTTCTTTATTCATTGATAACTTTCGGGGCTAGAAACAAGGATTTTAATTTATTTTATCTTCAAAACTAAAATTATTTCTTTGTTTAAAATTCATTATTGGTGATGGTGGATTTACATTATTTAGATTTTTATTGCGGACATTTTCCACCATTATTTTATGTAAAACAAAGTTTCACGACGTTTCGGGATCTGGAATCTGACCCCGTCCTCAGGTGAACTAATATCTAAAACATAACACAATTAACACATAATCCGGACTAAGCCGGTATAAATCCGAGGAGTCCGTGACGAGTGGACGTGTTTTATTTCTTATGTTTGTTCTTATGTTTTGTTCTCGTGTTTAATGGTTAGTGAATGGTTTGTTTGTAAGTTTTTTGGCTGCTTTAAACGTTCATGTTTTTAGCTTTATACCGGCTTAGTCCGGTTTACGTGTTATGTTTTAGATATCAGTTCACTTGAGGACGGGATCAGATTCCAGATCCTGAATCGTCGTGAAACTTTCACTTACATAAAATCGTGATGGAAAATGTCCGCAATAAAAATATAAATAATACAAAATTAATTGTGTTTATACATTGAAATTAGTTATTTTACTCTGCGGTTAAAAGGTTTTTTATATATGTAAAATCAAAATTAGACTCTAAAGTAATTTTATACTGAATAAATTTATACTAAAGACATTGAATAAATTTTTAATGTAATTTTGGGGTTTCATTGTATGAATTGAAAAATAATTCTAATTGAGAAATTAATACTCAGCCTGGAAACGACTACGACTTTAACTACGATAAAATTGTGGATTGATTTTGTATTCTATTTTCAGGGACAACCACCACCACTTCCACCACCACTACAACCACTGCCGCACCCTACAACCCGGAGGGGGCTGGGGCGACGGAGACGCACCCTTCTGCCCCAGGTAAGGCACAATACAGCACCGCAAGCATCCTGGAGGGCTGACATTACCCAGAGGGTTAGAACCATGTTTTGGGGGTTAGTTATCAAGTTTCCTTATAAGATTTTTTATATCGCTATTAATACCAGTTAACTAAATTTTCCTGGTTTTTAGCGAATTTTCCATAATGAAAAAGCTATTCTTATTATGTATGTCTGTGAACACGATAGACAACTCTCGTAAAATTGGTCCGATCGAGACCAAATTCGGTAGAGATGTGTATTTCTACATTCACTCGATGAGTTTGTAAACCAGAAATATCGGTTTATTGGAAGGGGTATTTTGGGGGAGTTTTGTACCCCAACAATGGGTTTTTTTTGCTTTTAACATGTAATTTTTATTAATTTCAAATTTTATCTTTTACTATTAGAATCCGTTCAAAAAACTACACAATTTGGTTTTTAAAGTGTTTCTCTATCTCTAATGGTTACCGATATATTAAAAAATCTAAACACAGTACATTGCATTTTGGGGCTCCAATGTTAATCTTATGGAATATATGGACAAATTAATATCTCCCTTAATAACCAATATTTTTGGATGAAACTTTGTATTTAGCTTCATGTGGTTGGAATCCATCCAATTAATCTTAAAAATCATAGTCAATGTGTTTATCATAGCAGCTAACCTGCATACTCTTTTCCCATATTAATCCTGTGGAGAATAGGCAAACTCATTTATTTATGGACAGATGTTGGTGAAACTTGGTATAAATGGTCAAAATAAAAATGGTTTATGCTAGAAACGCCTAATTTCAGTGTTTCTTACAGCAGCAAACCTGTATACTCTTTCCCATGTTATTCTTACAGAGAATAGGCAAACTCATTTACTACGGATACTGATTAAACCTGTTATATATTATCATTGCTTTGGAAATTCGCTGAGTACACTGCGAGTAGTTCTGCTGCGATGGGGGTATTGTAAATGTTTAACGTGAAAATGTAGACAACTAACGTTCTGCCTACCAGAGTTTGTTACCGGTCAACAAGGATATGTCATATTAGAGAAACACTTATGTTTTGATACAAGTCCTGGAAATATTTTAAAACTCGGAATCTATTTAGTTAAAACAAAAAAAAACACTTCCTTCTGAACTGATTCTTTATCACAGGCTCGGGCTATCAGAGCCAGTTGAGCCAGCTTCGACCGTCGAGTGCCCCACATGTACTAGCTCTCGTTGACGCTATTATAATACAATACGAGAAACAGACATCTCAACCCTTCTACTCAACATAGGTTAAAACTATTTGAGCAGAAGCCTGGATATATTAGTTTAAACAAATTCACTTTTTATATGATTATTTGAAACAATTCAAGGACGAACCTACTCCTTTCTTTTTCATACTCTTGAAGCTTCCTTTCATGACCACCACAATGCCTGAATAGCTGAGGATTAATGTTGTATGACTGGTCTCATGCCTTGTTAAGAGGGTCAACTGGACTTCTTTGGAGATCTTGACTTATGATAAGTGTTTGCATTTCAGGAGTGCCGGCCTCCGCACCTGCAGCCCCGGAGAACTACCACAGAGAGGGTGAGTACTGCTGTCAATCTCACATTAATTCACTGACAAAGTAATTTCATACTAAGAGTAGCTTGAGAATATTTGAGCGCTTAATGTGTTTTAGTTTTTCGACTTTCTGGCAGTGGACAGTGGCTTATACAATTTGCATGCAAAAATTAGTGCTCAACTATAAAACCTCATTTTGGAACAAAACTTTAAAGATTTTGCATATATTATATAATTCCTTGAAATTTATTTTTAAGACAGAGGGTTTTTTTGTTTGTACGGTAACTGAAAACTACTGAATTAAATCATTTGTATTATTTTTAGCACTATTATACCAAATATATGTTTGAGGTTGCTTTGATGCTGCTATAGGTGAAACAAACGTACAGAAACTGGAGAAATATCAAATTCATCAGCTCATTGGAACATTGAAACAGATTTTGCTCTCAGAAATGTAAAATTATAAACAATTTTTATAAAAAAAATTGGATAAAAATTATTTAAACAGTTTTGTATTAAAAAAGTCAATTCTTTGTAATTTTACCTATGGTTGTTACAATTTTAACGGTAGAAAAGTTTGACTAGAAAATTTTAAATCAATAATTTTGGTTTAAATTTTCTATTAAATATAAATTCTTTAGACAATCTATAACCTGTGGCGGCGTATACGCAAGTGTGAGTTAACAAGGGGGGGTTGGAGTTACAGTAGGTGCAGCGTTATTTGTAAACTACCTAAAAATGGTGTCCAGTTTTGTTAGTGGAAAGTGTTGTTAGAGGGATTTTGGAATATTTTCAAATTATGTATTTTTGAGTTTTGTAAGAATATCAATTATAGGCCTATTATTGATTTTTTATCCCTGGAATTAAGTATTATTAACGTTTCTTTAAACTCCAGAACCTGTAGGCAAAGCATTTACTAATAAATTGAACCAATAATTTAAGGCAAATGAAGGGGGACATGATTTACCACTGAGTGAGTGATTTAAAGCAGGTATTAACCTAACATTCAGAGACCGAAGAGATTACTGTATAAAAGATCTACTGTGGGTTTGATATACTGTAAAACTTAACATTTAATTAGTAAATTAAAAAACTTATGGTTCACAAATGTATCAAGTTTCATTAGAAGGCGACTTTGACAGACTTGGTGAGAATTTAGAGTGGTTTTTAATACACTGTGAATCTGATCCTGGCTTTCCAAATCAAGTTCATTGGACAGATGAAGCTTCCTTTAAACTTAATGTTTTTGGGAATCTTTCCTCAAAGAACTGAATAGCTTCTTGGCAATTTTAACTTTTTTTCAACCAACATTCTACCAAAAGGAAAGTTTTTCGTCGGGTACTTTACTTTACTGTTTGTGATTTACAGCTACTGTAAACAATACAAAATACAAATATAAATGTAATTCTGTCAACGATCACATTTTAGCTGATTTTGTGATTTATTAATAAGAATATGTGGATATATACTCACTGTATTCCTCAGTCTTTTGGATCACTTTGTATTTTAAAGAAACCCCTTATATTGAGTTTGTACGAGTGATTTGTACACAAGAAGTCTCTGGGTCAGGGATTATAAGACTTGTCTAACTGTTTGGTGTGACAGTAGGTAGTTGTCAGCTAGAGGGCCAGACGTATCACGAGGGCGAGACTTGGGCACCTGACTCCTGTACGACATGCACCTGTCAGAGGGGTAACGTCCATTGTGACCAGTTACCCTCCTGTCGCAAGGATAAAGGTACTTGTGTCATCCTTACATTATGATTTCTGATAAAAAAAGTAATTATTATTATTTTAAATGTTAGTAATATTCTTTTTACTTTCTCTACTTATGCGTAGTATATGGCAAAAAATATTGTTTTTGCCAAAATTTTCTAATTTGAGTTTAGAATGGATATTTTAGTTTTGGGGAATAAAAAAATCGGTTTTCAAAATGATGTTTGTCTATGTGTATGTGTGTGTGTTTGTGTACGTCTGGATGTGTCACAAAGAGAGCCACAGCCAACCCCGTTGGTCCGAGTTAGATGAATTTTGGTATGTAGATACTGTACATGTATCCGTGTAGATAGATGTATCTACACAGCGTATCTACACATATTTATTAATTATTTTTACTTTTAAGGGTAGTTCATCCCTATAAAACCTTAAAAATCGTGCAAATCCAAATTTATAAAAAATGGCTCTAACGATTTTCACTAAAATTTGATAGTTGTGTTTGTCATTATGAATAGAGTACTAAATAATATGTCACCACCTGCATGTCTGTAAAAACGGTGATAAACACAGTTACGTTGTTTAAGAGCACCCAATGTTATTCTTATGGGGGTCATTAAAAACTGATTTCTTCCTTATTTCCTAACCTTTTTCCATGAAACTTGGTATGCAGCAAAAGGTCACATAACCCAACAAAACCCAATCAAAAAGCTTGGCATTACTGTAGAGGGGGGTTCCCCCATAGCACTTAAATTCCAACAATTAATTTAACATTGTTTCTCTTGTTTCTGTTATTTTCAGAAATTGGATGATTATTTTTGAAACAATAAATTGTTAAATGATAATTAGATCAACTTTGACAGTTTTATTACAGATTGCCGTTTTTAAATTGACTTAAGGGAGAAAGTATGTGTCAGTATACTGATACCGTTTATTTAGTTTATTTACCGTTTATTTATCTAGTTTCCATTGGTTTACAGGGGATGAGTGTGCCGGGGTAATTTGTCAGGAGAGGCAGTGTGCCACTCAGCAGTACATACCTCTGGGGGAGTGTTGCCCTGCCTGTGCCGGTGAGAACACCACTATCTTTGCATTTGGAACAAATTTTAACTTGTCACTTGGACAGTTAGTTTTGTATGTTAAATACATTCATTTTTTCAAACAGTTGAATAATGACATCTCTACTTCTGTTGAACATTTTAGTAATTTGATATGTAATTTAATAGTGGACTTAAAATGAAGCCTAATAGTTGAAAACCTTGGTATTAAGGCTAAAACCAACATGATCGCGTGTTGAATACAAAATATACTTTACTCACTTTCATTTTTTATCTTTAATCACTATGAAAATAAAATTAATTATAGAACCAGGCAGAGGTAGATGTGTTTTTTTGACAAGGGAAATTGCCAGGATATTATTTCAAACCACAGTAATATTTCTTGCAAGTGTACGTCAACTGAAATTTATGGTGCCTTCAGTGGACGATAGTAGGATTGAGAAAGGGAAAAACGAGAGATTAGGTGGGTGAGGTGGAGAATGTTTGGCAAACCATACTTAATTGAGAGTAGATCACTGCACTGTCAGGATCTGTCAGGCACCTCTCGAAATTGGTGTTCCTATACTAACCACCCTTCTGAAAAAATGTTCCTGAACTAACCTCTCTCTCCTGGTGAGAAAAAGTGTTCCTGTACTAGAACCTCCCTTTCAGAGAAAAAGTGTTCTTGCACTAAGACCTCGCCTTTGGAGAAAAGGTGTTCCTACACTAACCTCCCCTGGTGCAAAAAAAGTGTTCCTGAACTAAAACCTCCCCTGGTGAGAAAAAGTGTTCCTGTACTAACCTCTCCTGCTGAGAACAAATGTACCTGTACTAGCCTCCCCTGTTGAGAACACGTTTCCTGCTCTAACCTCCCCTGGTGAGAACTAGTATTTGTGGGACTCATTTAATACTATTATATCTTAGACTCCTCCTAACACACAGACTCAATAGTCTTGTGAGGAAAAATTGCCTTTATCAACATATATACCCAAAGCTGTATATAAAAAATCTTGAATAATCTAAACACGGTAGATAGTTTTCCTTCTTCAAAATGTATTTCTAAATTTCATATTTGGTGAGTTTGTGAAAAAATTTAAATAAAGAAACTCACAATAAAGAGATCCCCACATACCCTCAGAATATATACCCATAGAATAGATGGGGGATTCCCTCCATCTAAATTTTGCCACATTCCTAGCATGTCTTGAACACATTACATGTTTATTAATAAAACATGTAAGGACTTTAATCATTTGATCTACTAGATTGTTTTGAAAAGAAATGTATACCCATGATAAACTATGAATAGTTACAACTCAAACTTGATAGTAATCAGCAATTCATTAAAACTAATAACTTATTAAAGACTATTGGTCGATAATGTATTCATTCTTTTTGGGGAGATAAAGCTCGTATTTGCATCCTTAAAAAAGCATTATTATTCTAACTGAATTTTACACTACACTTACTTCACTACACTAAACAAATAATAATATAATAGACGTCTTTGTTTATCTAGGAAATTAAACCTTATTACTTGGCATACATGACAACAATAACATAAATATAAATTTGGTGAGTGAATAAGACATGCTGAAATAATTTGGTTTCTATTTCTATTAAAAACAAATTCACTTAACATTTTTTCAAAAGTTTTACTGTTCATGCTGAGTAATCCAATTCATGCGTTTTTAAAACCATGTATTTTATTTTTGCAGATGATCTTGAGAAGCCACCTGAACCATCGGTGAGTCAAAATTGGAGAGGACGTATTTCTATATCGATATTATTAAAAACCGATGATAAATAATACCTGACAAATAGTGATTTCCTTTGAATATTGTAAAATAAAGTTTCCAAGCTCGAAAAATTTTAATTACTATGGGAGAAATTTAAATTAATTACATAATATAAACCACTGTTGTTTGTTTAGTATATTTTTTAAGTTTTATTGAAACACATCCTAGCTAATACCTCAAAAACCTTAGTATAAGTCAACTTTTAACTAATTTCAAATAGGAAAGTGGGCTGTTACCATTTTAACATGATAAGACTGATCTGTTGTGTCGTGATAAGACCTGGAATAAATTTTTATTTTGGGTCCTCAGATGCCAAAAATACCATAAGTTTAAAACTGTACATATCGACACATTTGTGTGTGTGTCCGCAGATACGATAACCCTAATAAAAGTCTGATTTTAATGAAATTCGCTAAATACGTGTAATTTGGGGGTTCGTAAAGCAGGCCCATCGTTCTATCGAGATTAAGGTGAATATTGCAGATAACTCTTTGCAGGTGATTTTAGGGGCAACTCAAAATTTGTAAATGTTAGCACTATCATGTAATACCTTATTTTGAAGACCATAATAAATGAATCCTAAAAAATAGAGGTTTTTATCTCAATTCAGAACAAATTGGTAACACTTTCAAGATTATATGCAATTTTTACAATTGAATGAAATATTTTACAAATAAGCTTTGAACTGTATAAAGAGGTTAAAATTTGAAACTAATATAAAAATGAAATTTAATGTTTCTCCCTTAATATTCATAACCAATTTTTCAGTTAGTTTCATCAAAACTTTCACTGAATCAAGATCTGTCCCTTCCTCATTATTAAAATATTTAAAAAGTATTTGGTACATTTTTATCACAGGTATTCAGTTTCTATCACCTGTATATCCTAATAAACATTCATAATTGGAAAAAATTCGTCAATTTATGGGAATTCAAATAATCTAAAATACATTTCCGTCCTCGATTGTTTAATGCACAAACTAAATTCTTATAATTTTCATAATACATTAAATGTTGTACTGTCCTTATTTCTCTTAATATTTCTAAAAACTATGATGTAGAAAGTATAACAGATGAAGTTATGATAATCTACTATGTGTTCATAAAGCTTCTATGTAGTATTCTATTGTTGTACTAATACAAATTCAAATATTCATTGAAAATTCACTGGTAATGTAGTTCAGCTGCGATGGGGTAGTGTAAGATTTGTGCGGTTAAAATAAGATATTTTAAAGATTTGTGATATCTTATGGGTAACTTAAACAATTGTTTTAGATAAGACCGGGCACTGGCTACGTTGAGAGTGAAGGAGAGACAGTGGCAGTTCCAGGTCCTCGAGTAAGTATCAAGTCAATAGAAGTAAAATATTATTGCATCATCAAGTTTGTGACACTATGACAATGAAATTTTAAACAAATTTTTAATATACAAAAGTGTATTATACTAGTCAGAATGTTGTGGCGGAAGGAGTTGTTTTATGAAATTAATTAAATAAAAACAACAATTTTTAAGAGAGTGTTTTCCCACGTCATAGTCTTTATACTTTTATACTTCATACATTTAACTGAAATGGCAACCTACCCAGGTAGGTATTTTAAGCCAAGGTTGAATGAGAAATGAGTGTAGTGTGATAGTGACGTGATCTTATAGTTTTGTTACTGACTACGGCTGACATGTTTCTTAGACAGAACTGTTAATTAATAGCGCAACAGTACATGGCATATCTAAGTGACCTACAGTTAAACGTGGAGTCTGAACCACTGCCTCTGATTTACAAACTGGTCAATTATGAGGATGGTCTTTGTAGATTAACGTAGTATTCAATAGTGCGGCCGTTAAACCACACAAGAGATCACTACACCCAACGACCATCATTCACAACTATCCACGATTCGTGACCTCCAAATAGCTGGATTACAGGACACGCCACGGTCCTAGTCTGTTCTGTCTTTACTGAAAGTGGGATGTCTCATGTAAAGTGAGTAGTGAACACAGTTCAAGGTGCAGCATTCACCACCATATAGTGGTGTAAAAACAACAGTTTCTATAAAGTTAGGATACTCAGGATACATCTATTTTTCATTTTGTTTCATTTTCAATACAAGCTGTAAGATTCTAGATTCATATAATTAAACACTGGACTGGTTATAAGTTTGATTGTTGATTGCAGGGAGACACTGGACCCCCAGGAGACCGGGGTCGTCCTGGAAACTCTGGCCCCCCAGGAACGCCAGGAAATCCTGGGATACCGGGAAACCCAGGCCTTCCAGGACCATTGCCAGATGTAAGTTCAGTCACATTTAATCCATTCAGCCTACCAACATTCTACAAAAACCATAAATTAATTATTGGTAGTTGTCAATATTTTCTAGTCCATATTTTTGTAGGATTGTGGTTAATAATTCATTAAATACTTTATTTCAAATAATACTTGGCAATTTTTCTCAGATGTCATCATACTATAACCAGCTGGCTCTAGTAAATGCAGGAAATGACAAGGGACCCAGTGGGGTGGAGCCCTACAGCTCCATCCCTGACGCCTTCCACTACCTCCAGGCACAAGTGGGGCCAGTAGGACCTCGAGGATCTCCAGGTAGAGTTTCTGATCAAAGATTCCAGTTGATGGTCATTCAAAAATGTATATTTACTATTAATTACAGACACATGATACCTCAATAACTCGACAGTCGATATTCTTTGATGTGGGTTGAGTAACGTATAAAAATAGCTGTGATCAAAATTAAAAAAAAAATCTCCATAACCTGCTAATTCAATCACTAGCCATAGTTTGGAACTATTTAATTGGTTTTATAGCTGTATATCCCCGATACCCAGACTATTAGTTTAAATAGTTGCCGCAGGTTATATACACTCTACATTTCAAACATTTCCAGTTCATTCCAGCAATGACTGCCATTGCGTAATAACTAGGCTTACAGACGGCACTGTTTTATCATTGTTCGTTTTTATGTGTCAGTGTGTGTGCTGTTTTATATTTCTAATGATGAGTCCATATCGGATAGAACGTTTCTGCCATTCAGGCAAAACACATAATGGACAAACCTATGTATGAACTGTGATAAGACTGAAGTTTATTGATCTAAATACATAGTTCAGATCTAAAATAATGGATTTTATTAGTACTTTTAATGTAACTTTATACTGCATTTCCAGATAATCCGGACAACTTGGTAATCCGAACAGTGTTTATTCGGATTATTATTATATATAATTAGTTCGGATTACCGGGACTTATACTTTTGAAGATGAGTTATAAACACAATTCGATATTTCAGGACCCTCAGGAGCAGTGGGACCTCAGGGGTTCCAGGGAGTACGGGGAGAGCCAGGGGAGCTGGGACCCCCTGGGGTACCTGGCCCCCCTGGACCCCGTGGGCCTCCTGGACTGCCAGGAAAAGATGTGAGTAGAAAAGTTTATAGACAAGATGGTTTAGGTTGCCTTAAACAATTCCATGTAACAATTGAGCAAGCCTATAAAACTAATCTTTATTGAAGTTAGTTATATTAGTAGCATAAATGGCACGACAATTTTAATCCTTACTAAATATAAAATTGCAAATATGAATCCTTTCACATTTTATCATATACTATACAAGAAAAAAGTTTATTATAGATGTCAAAAAATCTGTAAGTAACTGCAAAGAAATCCTGCGGTAGTTGAACTTTATAAATATAGAAAAGTTGGGTAGTAAAATTCTATTTAAAGAGTAATTGAGGAAGAATAACTTATTTTTAGTGGGAAAAGTTAAGATAGTGGTTATATTTGTAAAATCCTTTGTATTTTATAAAATGAAGATGATCGATCTAATATCGATGATAGGGTGACCAAGGAGAGGATGGAGAGGCAGGTGCTCTAGGCCCAGCCGGCCCACCTGGTCCAAGGGGGCTCCCAGGTATGCCTGGACTTCCAGGCATCAAAGGACATCGGGGCTTTCCTGGACTGGATGGATCTAAGGGAGAGCAAGGACCTCCAGGAGAGAAGGGTATACAAGGACCATCAGGTCCTATGGGAGCGATCGGACCAATGGTAAGTACTTAAAATGAGTACAACTAGACATTCAAAGCTCTTACTTTGCTTTGCATTGCTATTTTTCATTACAAAAACCTACTCTATACACTATTATAAATACCATTATCGTATATGTAGCCTAACTGTTTTATTACTAGTGGTCCTTCATGTCTTATTCAGTGTACTACTAATATCTTTCATGATTTCATATGAATAAGGAATAATGATGTGTATAACGAATCCTGGTCATTCATTTGCTGCAGCTATTACTTTCTTTATCTGGGCCAATCTTGAAGATTTTGTATTACAGTAATTTAGTCAAATTGTTCTTCATGATGCAATATTTTATGAGACATATTGGTCATTTTTAATCACTTATTCAACTATAAGAAGGTATTTCTCTATGGATAAGATGGATACTAATCAATTATTTCCATGAATATTTTTAATAAAATATTACCCTACAATTCATGATAGGTACATTTTGTAAGCATTGTGATTGTCTAAGTCTTAGTACAGACCCTTAAAGAGCTGTTTATCAGGCTTCAAGATTATCTGATAAGTACCAGTAAGACATTACTGAATAAGTTAAACTGCATATTATGTTTTATTAAACACTATATTCATGCAGTTATACTGGGTGTTCTAAAAAATGCTCATACTTTTTAAACAGCTTAATTTCAATTGTTGTTTTGTGTGCAAACTTCATTGTTGCAGCATTTTACTGGTTAGGTTATGTCATTTAATTTTTTTATTAGCAAATATGGAGCAGTGGACTGTTTAAAATCATGCATTTGTAATTGAAGTGTTTAAAAAAAATAGTGAGTCAGTGACTATTATGCAATGATTGTTACGTATCAACTTTCATATGGCGCTGTACCTTGTCGGAATAAAATAAAAAAATTGGTTTCAAATGTTATAAACAATCTACATTGAAAACTAAGCCAACTGGCAGACCTATATCTGTTCACGTTACTGAAAAAATTGAAAGCGAATCAGCCCTTCAAAGCCCCTAACGGACAGCTACGAAACAGTCTGTTGCCTTCATTCTTACAAGTTAACCATAGTGCAAAATCTTAATAACACTGATGCTGGGTTTTAGTTTACCTTCTGTCAAAGAATGTCGTAGCTCTGTATTGAAGGCAACATCCTGCGATGTTTGATAATGTGTGATAAAGCTCATTTTGAGTTGGCAGATAGTGTTTATCCTCAAAATTGACGTTACTGGTCAAGTAAGAATCACAAAGAAATTCATTACAAACCTTAGCATTGTAATTGGGCCTTATTATTTTGAAGATACTGTGAATGCAGAGCAATATATTTTTTTGATTTAGAATTTCTTAGTTCCCAGATTGCAAGAGCTAGGTATTGAAATGGCCTTTGGGTGGTTTCAACAAGATTTTGCGTGTGCGCACACAGAAAATTTGTCAATGTTTTCCGAGATCTGTTCCCGGGACACCTCGTTTCCCATTTTGGGCCTGCTTGGTCCCCGGACCTAAGTGGTTGTGATAATTGGTTGTGGGGCTACTTATAAAGTAAAGTATACATTACAAAACCCAACACCATTGCTGAGTTGAAGAACTGCATAAGAAATAAAGTTGCTGCAATACCAATGTCGATGACCCGCCGAGTAATGGCAAATTTTGTCAAAAGACTGGAGACTTAAGTGGAGATTGGAGGAGGTCATCCAAGTGATATTGTTTTCCATAAATAAAAATGGCTTGATGTGTGAACATTTTGGTTACTAGTAAGAAGTAAAAATGTTATGCATTACATTGTGGTACTATTTTGAAAACTGCCAGATTTTTTTGGCCCACTCGTTCCATTACCTATATTCTTATCATTGATGTAATGTTACATTGTTAATTGCAGGGGCCAGCTGGACCGAGGGGAGAGAGGGGGAGGGAAGGCTCACCTGGACCTCCAGGCTTGCGAGGCATCGATGGAGTGGCAGGAACTCCTGGCTCCCCGGTATACTTTTATCACTAGTGCACTTTCAGAAAAAAACACTACTTTCTTTTTTTAGATTGATTTTTTCATCCTTAAAACTACAGTTATATCCTTTTAAGAAGGTGGTATGGCTTGTCGTGTTAAATTTGTAAACAATCAGGAAATAGTTTACTATGACCTTATTTAAAGATATTTTTACAAAATTTTTTTAAGGCAGTCTCATCACATTAGGTAGATTACAAAAAATACCAAACGAGATTTTTTTATACAAGCCAATTTTTTAAGATAAAACTATTTTAAGAAATTAGCAGTGACAGATTGTATTTTCATCATAGCTTTTTCTCTATAAAAGATACACGGAAAAAGTGAATTTATTATTGTTTCTAATGATTAGTTTTACATTATGTACTATAATTACTTTATATACTCAAAAACAGATTTGCAACAACTTTTTTAAAATTATGAAAAATATAAAAGTGTTTAACTTACCACACTGATTTTGGTTCAGATTGTAGCTATAGATCAGTTGGACCAGTGACAAAAATTACAAAACTATAGGTATAATAGTTTTTTAAATATTATGGAAACGGTAGGTAAAAACACTGTTTTTGGGAAATTATCGTTAAAGTCAAGTCCCAACAACACACAGAAACACACTTATGTTTTTTTCTTTATAACCTTCTTAAAACTTAAGATATTCAAATAAAATTTTCACCAAATTGTCAAGGAAACAACAACCTAAAAGAAATATAAATAATAAAAAGGGTTTTTTAGTTTTTGGTGTATCACCCCCATAAAGGACAATTCCCTATAAAAGATATTTGCATCTGTTGTGAATAATAAAGAATCAAGAATCAAGATTAACTGTTATTGACCTTTTACAGGGGATAAACATGGTCACAACAGACATATAAATATCAAACCAAAATTAAAATTGGTGTTCTTAAACTAATCTAAAAGTCTATATTTATGTTGATGCTAAAAATTCATTTGAACAATGAAATAGGTTTTCCATGAGCAATTAATTTATCTTTAAATCCATTTAAATTAACCAATGTTGCTATATGCTATATGGTGGGGTTGTTAAAAATCTTATATTATTGATTTTATATAAGAAAGAAATTTTAAAGACATTTTTATATGACTGGTGAATAAAACATGTGTTTCTCGTTTTCTGAAAAAAATGACATCACATAATAAACCGAAACTACACTATTAATTCCATCGTCCTTTAAAAAGTGTTGAATTTTCTGCATAGCTTATTAATATATATTTACAGGGTGCTATTGGGAAACCAGGTCCACCAGGGTTTCCAGGATCGCCAGGGGCCAAAGGAGACATGGGGGCTCAAGGGCCAAAGGGTAGCCAGGGACTTCAAGGCCCCAGAGGTAACCTGTCCTCAAGCACTATATTATTTAATATACTGGTAGAGCCCCATGAAAGTTGTGAAATCTAAGTACGGTACAGTTCTTAAACTCATTTTTACAATCATTATTTTAATTAGACAAAATATTTAATTAATATTACCAAATATTGAAGATATTTAATACAACAGTGGAGAATATTACATTAAAGTTCAAAATCAGCAATAACCTAAAATCAAATTAATAATCATGAAATTAAACTCTATTTATGATATTTCCACGGGGAAATGAAGGAAAGTGAGTATTTTTATATTTTACATATGTGCCATAAAACCTACTCAGGGTAGGTTTTAGTTTTTTTCATTCCTAGGCTGCATGAAGCCTGCCCTTCCCTCTACCTACAAGACCAACTAAAGGAAATTAGTCACATACTGTGCTTAAATATTTGAAATTTAATTTCATTTCCTGTTTACTTACAAACCTTAAAAAAACTTACAAACTACAACAATCCATATTGACAGGTGTGAAATATATATTTTAATAGATTTTCCACTAATCGAAAAATACCCTTACATAAAGACAATTTGTTCTGCTAGTTTATTTATTGTTTATTTATTTCTGGTAGGAGAGTCAGGTCGGCCTGGATTGGCTGGAGAAGTGGGTCTCCCAGGACCTCCAGGCAAGGATGGATCTCCAGGAGAGAAGGGTAGCCCTGGAGTCAATGGAATTGCAGGACCTCCCGGTTTTCCTGGTGCTCGGGGACCCCAAGGACTGCTTGGGAGTGTGGGTCCACAAGGTCCAAAAGGAATGCCGGTAATTATGATTTGATTGATTGTATATTAAAAAAATGTTTTTTGTTATTTATGTTTATAATAAAAATTATTGAAAGTTATTAAGTTGGCTCCACAGTATTGGTCTTGTATTTGAAATGAATGTTCATTGTTTTAGAGCTTGAAAAACTCTTATGCTTTTAAAAATAACCCTAAGGAAAACATACGCAGGTTGTCAAATATGGAACCAAGGCACCAAGGGATATCCCTGTTTTGGGAAATTACACCACCTGGAAACAAAGCTTTGACAGAATTTATAGTAATTCTTATAATGTGGCTTGTTGACCTATCTTGTTGGAACATTATGTGTTCATTCACTGGAAAGCGGACGAGTTCTGGCGTAAGAAAGTTATCGATCATTGCAATTTAACAGGCAGAGTTAACAGTCATAGCACTTCCACTGATATCCTCGAAGAAAAACGCCCTGCAGCATCTTTTAGCAGTCAGAGGATTATTTTGAATTTGTTAAAAGAAAATTATTATGTATTGATGTTGTTGACAGGGAGCAGCAGGGGAGCGGGGCTATAAAGGGGAGCCAGGGGTAAAGGGAGAGTTGGGAGCACCAGGCCCTCGAGGACTGGCTGGCCCCTCAGGACCTGAGGGCAAGAGAGGCAAGCGGGGATCCCAGGGCCCTACTGGTCCAATGGGTCCTGCAGGAGAGCGGGGGACTCCTGGGCCAAGGGGATTGCCTGGGGCAGATGGCGCAGCAGGACCTAAAGGTTAAATATAAATTTAAATATTATTAAATATTTCATGACATTCGACTCTAGTTTGTCAAAAGGTGACGGTTACCTTTAATATTGCAATATGTAAACATGTTTAAAGTGGTTTATATTATAATGAACGGTTAAAGACGTCATGATAACAAACTTAAAAATGTATAAGGAAGGAAACAGGTGGTTTATGTAAATTGTATATATACACTTACATTCATTGCCTTGATTGTTCTCTTACAAGCATAAATAATTATCAATCTATACAGAATGAAAACAAAAGAAAACTTGTCATGTATTATTATTATCATATTATTTATTTGGAAATTTCTGAGTATGCAGGTCTGCTGCGACGGGGGTATTTTACAATATTTCCAAACTTTGAATGCAAAGTGTATACTACTTTTTAAATAATTAAATTAATATTTAGTTCGACTTTTCTAACGTGTCTTTTGTTTGAAACTACACAACGTTTCGAGAGTTGGTTAAACTACCCCATTATCAAGTGTCTAACAATATTTACATTTCTACAAACAAAGGGTTATTTCTAAACAGAAAAGAAACCGATCAAAAACACAAAAATAAAAATTAGAGAAATAAATAGTAAATAAAACACTCTACTTAACCTATTTTGTACACTTGGAAAATGAAAACCCAATGACACTAACGTCAGAGACGGAGTGCCTCTGAGCTAGCGGACATGGTAGCAGTACGACACAAAGGTCAGACCACTACTGCTTTGTCTGGTGTGTCTGATATTAAAAAATCAATTTCCTCCTTATTTCCCTACAGTTTTCCATGAAAATTGGTAAGCAGCGTAAGGTCCCATCACTCAACAAAACCCACTCAAAAAAGCCTGATATCACCGGGAGGGGGGGATTCCCCCATGAAATTCTAACAATTATTTAAACTTTGTTTCTCTTGTTGTTATTTTCAGAAATTGGATGATTATTTTTGAAACAATGAATTATTAAATTATATTTATATAAATTATGATATTTAGGTGAAAAAATATGGTACGGTAGTTTTATTTCAGATGATCGTTTATAAATTTACTTCAGGAAGGAAGTATGTGTCAGTCCACTGATACCGTTTATTTATTTTAGCCCCATTATTGATTGTAGTCTCTGTTGTTGTTTAGGGCAGACAGGGGATAAAGGACCAGTGGGGCCTCAGGGCCTAAAAGGTTCTGTGGGCGAAACTGGACGGCCGGGGCCACCAGGGTTACAGGTAATAACTACAGTACTGTACATACTTAAACATGTTATAGATTAGAGAGGTAAGCTAAAATATTCTTCAGATAAAAGAAAAACACATTTTAAAAATACGATAGAAAAGACCGAGTACAGCTAAATAGGCTGCTACATAAACTAACTTGACCTCTTTAAAATTAACAGTTATCTCAATAATACTTACGATGAATGCATTCAGAGAATAATTCAATGTGGCAAGCCACCAAAAGATTATTTAATACAACCACAACTATTTCTCCTCTTGAACCATTAGTTCCATTAGTTCTACCACTGTTACACAGTAGGGTCTGTAAAAATCTATGAATTATTACATTAAAATAAATGTTGTAAGTGTTAGAAAAACATTCTAACAAAAAAATTTGTAAATTCAAACAAAATCATGTACCTGGAAATATTTTTGTTAAAAAATGAATCTAATACACGTAACCTAACCTAATATTATATTTATTTTTTCAGGGTTTAAGGGGACCAATAGGTCGCACAGGAGCTCCAGGAAAACCAGGGAATCCTGGTGAGCGAGGAATTCAAGGTGCCGATGGAAAGCCAGGAGATCAGGGACTCCAGGGACTGCAGGGACTTCCAGGTCCTCTGGGACCAACAGGGGATAAAGGGATCCCGGTAACATATATTTAATTTCATAATATAAGAGTTTATTTAGTATTTGTAAATATTAAAATATTTTAAGAGATATCTATTAAA
Organism: Nephotettix cincticeps; assembly: GCA_023375725.1. Taxonomy (NCBI): domain Eukaryota; kingdom Metazoa; phylum Arthropoda; class Insecta; order Hemiptera; family Cicadellidae; genus Nephotettix; species Nephotettix cincticeps. Next base: position 16,438,453 of record CM041784.1, read on the forward strand.
AGATATTTCGGAAGAGATACCTGAGAGATTTTATAGTTGATTTCTTACCTACAATATTTAATTTGATGTACTTCAAAACATGCAAACATAATGATATTTTATTTTTATAATAAAAAAAAACAATTTTAGGGTAATTTTTATAACAGTTTAGAGAATGAGTATTTTTTCTGACGGTGATATCTCAGGTTATGAAATATATTGAAGGTATTTAGATATGAGCTATGAAGAACTTGTATATGTAGTTTATGTCTCAGTAATCACATAGCTATGCAAAAAAGTTGTTTTTTAATCAAACTATGGACACTATTAACATCTCATTTATGCCGCACAGTAAAAGGAAATATTTTTTAATGTATATAATATATATTTATGATTATATCATATTTATAATAATAACGAACAGTTTGCGAAAGGAAACCTGTAGGAATACGAGACCTTATTAATAACATTTCTATCACAGAGACTTGTAAGATTAGAAACATGCGTGTAAATAACTTATTCTCGATTCCTTAGTAACTTTCAAAAGATTTGCTCAATAAGTTTTCATTTACAACTTATTTCAGCATTTGTATGTCATTTCAATCTGGTTCGGTGTTATCTTTGACAATGTAAACCCATTATAATTCATAGGAACTTACATTTTCCTATCCTTCAAATTATTTAGAAAATAAGTTGATTTTGCAAAACAATAACTAATTAGACTAATAAAATAGGTTATCCTCAGGAAAATGGAGCTTTCAATACCGAGATTTTATTAATTTAAAGATATTTTGTGATCTAAGGGAGAACCAGGGAAGGATGGAGAACCAGGACCTCCAGGAACAACTGGGCCTCGAGGTGATCCAGGGAAGGAAGGGCCTCCTGGCATCCAGGGACCTCCAGGACCGCCCGGGCTAGACGGGGAGAGGGGAGCTGTCGGCCCTCCAGGACCTACTGGGTTTCAAGTAAGCTAATATCTCAGATGGGTCTGTCTGACGTCTCTTGTTATGAGTGTATCTTGTTTAATGAAGATGCAACCATTAACCCTTTAAGGAGTAACGACATTTTAAAACATCATTATTTGAGAGCTGTTAAGGAGTAAGGGTGAAAACTCAAAACACACCTCAAAAGAGTATTTTTTTCTTAATATTCACTAAAATACATCTAACATGGAATAAATATAGTTAGAAACATGTTTTAGGTTCATAATGCCCTAAATTAAACATTTTAGACCTTTTTCAATCAATTTTTCAATTTTAAAATCTTCAATAAAGTAACTAAAGAAAGCACCGAGTGATGTTTAGTAAACAAATAACTCTCAGCTACAGAGATACAGGCATCAATAATAAGGGAGTGTAGAACGCTTTCACTTTTATTCAGTGCTAATAAATAACAGGTCGAATAAAACTTCATGCCAAACCGCCACTTTTTCCGCTGAAACTTCCTGCCGCGACCACCCCGCCTAATAAACCCTCCGCAGATTACCCACAACCTCCCGAATACACCAATACACATGTTCCGCGTATCTACGTGTCTTTAATTATTGATTTATAGCTTAAGAATCAATCTATGTCAGGTTATATGTATATATATGTTTTTGAACAAATTTCGCTAAATGATGTTTTAAAACCTCGCTACTCCTTTTTGCGGAACCATTAAAAAGACCTTTTAAAACGTCAATCCTATTTCGACGCAAAATACGGTACTCTTTAAAGGGTTAAATATTGGAAAAAAATAGAAAACTTACATGGGTAGTTATTTAGTCTAATAATTTAATTTACATTGGCTAATTAGCAAACTACAAACTACAAATTAGTGGCTTAGTAAACTGAGATGAAAAGAGGAGATAAAAAAGGTTTCATAGCTGTTAGTGCTGAAAAATAAATAAAAACCAAATGTCAAGTGAGGAATACAGAATTAAATGAAAAAATGCTTCATGAAAAAATCACACACACAAAGAAAAAAATCAAGCGTTGTCCCAAACGAGGTTAGCAACTTAAGTTAGTTCAGACCAGACTGTGTTAAAGTCATTGCAGTTATGAATTTAAGCAATATACAAAACATTAAATTTATGAAAAATAGAAACAAAACTCTTTCCTTTTAACCAACCTATTCATATCCTTCAACAACTGGATATTCTGATAAAACCGTTTCTTCTAAAGCTGTGCTGTGTTTTACAGACCAATTTTAAAAAGTTTTTCCTTTTTCACATTTGATCTAAAAAAATTGAATAGTCAAGTAAGAATATGTTTTAGTTGACTAAAGTTAATAAAAGATGGGATAAAATTTATGTCGAAAAGCCTTATTCGCTGCTTTGGAAATGTAAGAGTATTTTCTTTTCAGGGCCTCCCTGGTATAACTGGCAGTCCTGGTTCTCCTGGAAAAGATGGCGAGACGGGGGTTCAAGGACCTCCGGGGCCATCGGGAGCCTCAGGTCAGAGAGGAGAGAGAGGTTTCCCAGGCGAGAGGGGGGCTGTGGGCCCCGTCGGACCTCCAGGCCAGCGGGGCGAGGCAGGGGTGCAGGGCGGAGACGGCCCACCGGTAAGTATACTTTGTGATAGTAATCTCAGATTGAATTCAAAAATTCATTTAATCATATTTGATCTTGCAGTGTAAATAATATAAAATAACTATAATAAAGATTTGGGCAATTATTAGTCCCAGGTATTTCATCTCAAGTACCAGTTCTCGCCTCTAACATTTGCAATTCTAATCCATCTAATTTGAATCTAATCTATCTGATTAAAATGTTTTTGGAATGTGTCAATAGTATTTTTTGTTGTGATTAATCTATTATTAATAGTTTATCATACCTCGTATTTAACGAATTCAATTAAAAATTCCAATATAAAAGAGTTTTATTGATAAGTTTCAAAAAGATTTATTAACATTTTAATCAGATGCAAAATTATATTTAATGTGAACATATTCTGATTTCAAACTAATCGACATAACTATATTATTTTTATGTAAATTTTATTAGTCCAGTCAATGACCATTTTTCTATGTTCCATTTTAATTTTATTCCTATGTTTCTAGCATTAAAACTAAGTGAGTTATGATGAGGATGATGTCGATTTATTTTTTTTCGTTGCAAAAATCTAGTGATAATCCCACACTCTCTTTTTTTTATTGGAAGGGACGGATTACTCCCAAGGCACTTCAGCCGTAGCGGCTTTTTGCGCACCCCTGTGTGGGCTGCGGCATTATCACATAGCGAAAAGCCATTGGTGATTGGCGGGATTTGAACCCGGGACCTTGGGCACCAAAGCCCCGCGCTCTACCCCTAGACCAGCATGCTCCCCCCATTCTCTCTTATACATTATTTGTAAAAGAATCATCGCCACTTTACAGTCCGCTTTGTTAATGTTCTTTTAATATGATCTGAGTATTTGACTGAAGTCAAATGGTTATTTTTACAAAAAATGTATTATCTTCAAAATAGATCAAATATATTAAATATATGCAAAATATTGAAAAGTACAAAACTACTGGTTTTTCTTCTCAAAAATTTTTTGGTGAATTTTTTATGACGAAAACAGATTAATATATGGATGTTTTAAGTTTGTGGTCTTTCACTCAAATTACCTTTTTTAAGCTCATTAAAAGTCCTAAAATTTTTTTTTAGGACTGAATTGTTTAAAACCAAGCGAGTTATGGGGAATAAAATAAAAACACTTTTTGAAGAATGTAAAATGTATTAATGTATTTATACAATAAACTTTAAGCAAGCAATAAGTTGGGTTGCATTGGGTCTGCTGAAATACTAAATACATCATTCTATTAGTATTCTTATAAACTACTCTTTTGGTCTCAATGGTTACATTTTCCGTTATTGACTGGACTATAAACAGCTTTTAATGTGACAACGACCCAACCCTATGCTGCTAACAAAAGACGATTGTTACAGTTACAATGGTATCATTGGAAGAGGCTTCCACACAAGTGATATTATTTTATTTATGGAGGTCCCAGGATTTAGCGGACGCAAAGTTTTGATTAAATGAGTTAAGCCTCTCAAAGGTTCCTGTAAATGTTATTACCTCCCTGAGGTAATTCAGCCGTAACATCCTCCTAGCGACTTCTGTATGAAATTACCGTACGAGAAAATAGTTTCAGCTTACAGCATCATCTTGATTACTATAATTATTTACACCCCTATATTATTTTCCAGTAAATATTATTATAGAGAACATAATACCCTTGTGATAAATTAGAAAAAATTCTCATCTTTTCATCGACTTTGTCTTGTTGAGTACGTCGGGCATGGATATGTTTGGACTATATAATAACTGGCTAGAAAAAGTTTCAAATTTATTTCTAATATTCTATAGAAATGTAAATAAAATTTTTTTTGGATCTAGGAATAATAATTTGTGGTTAAAACTTTTTAAATTGGGTTCAATTTGGTGTAGAGTTTATTATTATCAACTTTTTTTAGTGTATCCCGAATAGTAACTTAACCACTCAAAATTTGAATGAGACTTTAAGAGATTGTCTATGCAGTTAATTAAAAATAATTCTGTAAATGTTTCAGGGTCCTCCAGGAGCAAAAGGAGAAAAGGGACATTCTGGACCATTGGGACTTGTGGTATGTTGTTATTATATTTCCTCAATCCTCCTCTCCTCATGCAAGAGGGGATGTTTAAATTTCTGGAATATAATCTAGTAATAATTTAAGATAGGTGTAAGGTTAGCAATTTTAAGAATCAAGCCTTCTTGATAATAAGATTCATCTAAAAGAGAGACAACTACGTATACACTACGCCGTCGCAATACGGGATTTGCAAAATGAAAGGAATTATCGCAGTTAACTGAATAAAACTGTGTTTCTGAAATACAATAACACACCTTATAAATGTGTGAACATTACCTTATATTAAAATTTAATAAAAAAATTCATGGTTTAAGCTTCTCTTGAGGCATTTTTCTTGACATAATTGTATCAATACGTGTAACAACGAGATTTGAGCGGCTTTCTTAGCGACTAAATCTAGAAAATAGTAAAGAATACTTTTCTTTATATAGTTTAATTTAAGTATTACACAGTATTTCTTTATACCTTTTAGGACTAGAACCATTTTATAATTTTTATACAGGTTTGATTTCTTTTTAAATGCCATGAGTCGGTATGCTATGGGAAAAACTCTAAGTGAAATCAGGATTTTGTAATGGTTTATAAAAAGGTTTGACTGATGTTAGATTTTAAAATATACATATCTGAACTAAAAATAATATAATAATTGAGATGGGTTTTCTTTTTTTAAACTTTAACTTTCCGCAAATAACAAATTAAGAATAATTCTAGTATTGGAAAAACAATTTAATTATTACTTATATTATAGAGAGTGTATGTATAAATTGTCATGGGATTTTGACCAAGAATAATTAAAATATTATCATAGAAAATGTTGATATAACATAATATGTTGTTTTCGTTCACAACAGTAAACAAACACATTATTTATTTCTGGATGTAGCTACAACAAAAACCTTACAGACAGAAAAAGAGGAAACCAAAGACAACTAAAATGAAATGAGTTTGTTAAATATGTGCCAGAGAGCATATACTCCCTATATGAAAAACCCCGCTAATAAGTTTGCATAAACAAGACATTAAAATTTTCTGATAAAATAAAGACAATTGAGAATATTCATAAGAATTTCGCCAATACTTGGTTGGAGGTAAGTGTTTGTATATTCAGCGCATTTGTAGAGTGATTACGCTCGTTGTATTGGTGTTGCAGGGTCTACCAGGCATGAGAGGAATGCCAGGTCCTGCAGGGGAGAAGGGTGAACGAGGTTCGGTGGGCCCGGTTGGCCCAGAGGGACCCACGGGTATGTGACCCAGCTAGTCAGTCTCTAAAAGGAATATCATAATAAGTAACACTTGTTCAAATCATAACTGGTTTTTTCTTATAAAAACTTTCACCAAAAACTTAAATTATTTTAACTCATTAATTTATTGCAATATCAAAATTAGATCTCGATGGCTGATAACAAAAATGTTTTTCAATTTGAAATTTCAAACGACTGTGTTTAGTCTCTAACACATTATGTACGGTATCTAGCAGTAATACAATTTCGTAATGGGACAGAAAAAGTACATTACGGCCATTGAGATCCTGATTTAAATTGACACTCACAGATTATTGGAACTAATATGTTTTCCATTAAAGTAAACCAACTAATTGGGGTAGCTGCTCTGAATTCACATTTAGCGTTAATCTTTTACAATACAGTTTAGAAAATAAGCTCCAACATTTAGTCATTGCACTAATATAGGATAGAGGTTTTAATAAATAATTAAATGAATTTAAAACTCAAATTTAAAAAGTTTTTATCCTGTTTAAATATAGCCTGTTATTTGATTATTTTATTGATTTATTTGTTTATTTAATTGGAACCTAAAAATATCATTTTATTTTGATAATAATAAGAGTTGCAGTAAGTCACTTTAAACCAATTTTCTATTATGTGATTTTTGAAAATTCTCCAATGGTTTTTCAGGGAGACAAGGTGAACGAGGTCCTCAAGGTGCAATGGGACTTCAGGGACCCCCAGGAGAGCCCGCGGAGCGAGGAGACACAGGACCTCCTGGGCCTCCAGGGGAGGTTGGAGCCCCAGGCAGCTCAGGCGAGAGGGGTCCCATGGGTCCACAGGGCTTACAAGGGTTCTCCGGACCACAGGGATTAGTTGGACTTCCTGGAGTTAAAGGGGAGAGAGGACTTACTGGCCTGAAAGGAGAGCAAGGCAACCCAGGACCTGTAGGTAAGCCAGCCTTGCTCGTGGGCACAGAGCTATTGTTGTGTTGAAGTATTCTGTTGTTCTTTGAAATTCATTATTGGTGAAGGTGGATTTATGTTATTTAGATTTCTACTGCCAACATTTTTCATAACGATTTTTAAATAAAACAAAGTTTCATGACTTTTCGAGATCTGGAATCTGATCCTGTTCTCAGGCGAGCTAACACTTAAAACATAACACAATTAGTACGTAATCCGGACTAAGCTGGTATAAAGTTGAAAACAAAAAAGTTTAAAGCAACTTAAAACAAACAATTCACTGACAATTATGCACATAAGAAACAAAACACGTTCACTCGTCACGAAGACTCAGAGTCAACTAAGTCTCTCTCAGAATTTTTTTATTTACTCTTGAAAATTTGGTATGCAAGTCCACCTAGTTGGGTTTTATCAATACATCCATAAAAACTCTAAATTTAATGTTTCTTCCAGTAGCAAATCTACGCATTCATTGTAATTCTTAGTAATTAATAATTCTTAATAATTTGATAAAATATTGTATGTGTTTTTATTTAGTGAACAGGCTTAATATAAGCAGGTTGCAATGTAAAACAACCCTACTCGTAAATCAGTACTATTTGATTACTATGCAGAATAATATAGGTTCTGCAAAATTCGCTCTACTCAAGCCAGCGTACTGCGTGCAATCTCGTTGTGTTATTGTATTCATATAAAATGTTTTTATATGTGTATGAAAAACAATACAACGGGGTACTAATATGAAAATAATTTTTTCAATAGAAAAAGCAGTTTAATTCTATTTTAAAAATCTTGACAAAATGGTTTTATCAATCTGTAAAGAGTGATATTAGCGGAAAGTAATCCATTGGTATACGAATGAAATCTATTTGGGAGAGCTTACAAATGATTAAATAAGAATAGTAAATAAGAGTATTTCCTCATGTCGAAAACGAACTCCAGCGAAAACTCCATTCACCTAAGATAGTCTTGCGGATTCACAAAAAACCTACCGTACACTTTTAGTATTTTGTTGTGGTGGAGCTCTTCACCATTCAAAACTCTTCACATAACCTTTTATTTCAGCCCAATTAACGGTCTATTAATCTAGTGCTCGTAAATGGACAACTGCCAACAACAGCAACACATTTTCTTCAAACTGGATTTAATGAACTAATCTGTCGCGCCCGTATCAACAATGTAACACTTAAACATTCCAATTTCCAATAAACTGTTTTTCGACAAACAATGCGTTAATAATAATCAGCTGATTCATTGTATTGACATGAAGTGTTCAGAAAACAGTTGATTAATAATGTGCAGTTTCATATGAGCAGCATTATTGTGGTCATATGGAAATTACATTAATTTATGCTTAATCTTAAAATAAATATATGATTGTAAATTAGGAAATATGTATCAATTCATAACCTTTCATAAATTGGATAATTTTTATTCAATTTTAGCTAATAAGGTGTTATTTGTTGCGATTTTTATCCTGCATTTTACTTAGTTTTGTTTTGTAGCTTTGACGGTTTTTGTGAAATTTGGTATCAAATATTTTAAATATACACCATCTCAAAACGAATTTAGTTACACAAACGAAATAGTAAACAATTATTTTATTTCCTGAGATGTAAATTTATACAAAATTTGAATTTTTTATCTTAAATAAACGTTGAGTTATAAAATAATTTGTAGAAAACACATACAGACTGACAGACATAAAACTAAAAACCGAAGACCCATGTTATATCGTAAAATATGTGTGTCTCAACCAAAGGAGCAATTTTCAATAACAAGTTTGAGAGAGTTCCATGACAGTCTGTATTTAAGTATCCCTATGGGACTATAAGATATTTACTAGATTTTTTCAATGTAAATGTTTATTTAAATTGTTTAGTTTCTCAAAACACTATAAAATATCAACTACCACCTCTAATCATTCGCTACTGGTTACTTACAAGGAAAGTACTTATCTCCGATCAGATTGAATTGGATCGTATACAACATAGACGAACTTGAAAATTGAACAATACGTAACTACCTTAAATAACAGATTTCAAAATAAATATATATATAAATAATTCCAGGAAATCCTGGAGAAATTGGACCACCTGGGTTGGTTGGACTGACCGGGGCAAAAGGTGCAAGGGGCGAAGCCGGGTCACGAGGCGAGCAGGGGATGATGGGACCTCCAGGGCGTCCAGGCGAACCAGGACAAGCTGTGAGTACCTGGACTACTCAAAAAACATACGGGATACTAAAAACAATATGTTTACCTTCAGTTACCTAAAAATATACCCTTTACCTCACTGATTTAAGGATGCAAAGTGACCAAATGCCTCCACAGTGAGGTGACTTTCCTCACTACGGATTTGCAACGTGAAGGCACGATGTAGTAAGCACGTAACATGCAGAAAAAACCGTATGAGTACGAAATACGTTAGCAGCACTGATTGTAAATCAGCTGACACGCTGTTGTTCTGCTCATTCGTCTCAGCTTCCGCCGAGACCGGATGTTGTTATTTTTTATTTATTTGACATTTTAATTAATAATTAATTCAAATTATACTTTACCTTTATGGTTTTTGAGAAAATTCTTTGATCAATTTAGATTTTCACGTTTTAAAGGGTTTTTAGAGTGAAATACCATTAAAAAAATTAAAAAGAACACCTGGAGATATGGTGAATATATACTTACACCAAATTTCATTGAAATCAGACCAACGGGATAGGCTGTGGCTATGTACACACCCAGACATACCCAGACAGTCAGACATCACGTCAAAACCAACTTTTTTTGGATTCACGGGACCCCAAAAAGGATATATCCTCTCTCAACTAAAATTTTGACGAAACAATAATTTTTATATAAATTATAGTATAAGTAGTTCTCCTTTATCCTCCTCGGTCGTCGAACAACCATATTTTTATACAAACCCTGTCAAATACCATTTCGAATGCTCTTCTTGCTTTACGCATTTCAGTATTAACTTAAAATTCTAATCTAATAAAATAATTTTAATGACTAAAACAACAAATGACTTGTTTGTATAAACAAACAGCAGAAGACTTGTACCAGATATTTACTTAACGATATCACTTTATTTATTTACTTATTATTTGTACTTTATTTGCATTTTTATACAGATTAACTGTTCAAAGTTAAGCATGTAGTTCTCTAAAGACGAGTTAGTCTAAACTAGCTCTAATGGTGAGTGGTGAAATCAAATTTCGTCAGTTACGGGCAAACTACGGTGAAAGATTAGGGACAGTTAGTTTTATGATGAAATCCGGTATTAGGCTTAGAGAGGCTAGGGTTTCAATGTCCGACATGCCCACAAAGTTTGACGTTGTTGGACCACTATTTAACAATAGATTTGAAGTGTAATGTCAACGTAAGTTGAAAAAACAAAAAAATATCATAAGAGTTTTGCAAATATTATAAGTTGACAGTTGTTGTTTACAGGGGCAGCCAGGGTCACCTGGTAATCCTGGGCCGAGTGGTCTCCCGGGTATCAAGGGAGCTCCCGGGGACACCGGACGGTCTGGACTCCCAGGGCCCGCCGGACTACCGGGACCACAGGGCACGGAAGGAGTGAAAGGTCAGTTTATGAGGGGAGGTCCTTACATCTGGGTACCTCAAAACTAAGTTTACCCATTAAAAAGTAAACTTTAAAAAATACACACATTTAATAAATCTATTGTGGATTGAGAGATCAACACGTGGGCACATGAGTGTCACCACAGAAGATGGGCGAAGCTTCCCCTACTGAGAGTCAGCAAACTGTCTCTCAGTTCTCCCTCCTGGAGGATCGCGGAGGACCTTCTACTGTTAGGTATGTAGGAATTCAGACTCATTGTATTTCTAACCACGGGACACGGATACATGAGGAAACATGTTGCTCGCATGGGATTTTTTAATGACCCAGTCTGCAGGAAGTGCGGACTGTCCAAGGAGATTGCGGATAATCTGCTGTATGACTGCACTGGGCTTACTGAGGTAAGGACTGACACTCTTGGCATCACGGAGAGAGGCAGTTACCTTACGGCAGTCTGCCATGTTTTTAAGTCTGAAAGGACCATGAGACTTTCAGCAACAGGGGCATGCAATAAGCCACATGGCTGACGTGCTGAAAGAATACAGTTCCATCCCTTTGTGTGAGTCAGTTAATGAATCTATTTTATTCTTGAATGTTAGATAAAATAAAATTTTGTAATATTTTTACAAAAGTAGTCATGGAATTTTTAATTTTTTCCAGATACTTAAAGTTATTAACGCGGTAAACAATAAAATAAACACGCTGAAATAAAACCAAACATTATTTTAAATTCACGAAGCCTCAAACGGTTATTTAAACCGTCCATTAAAATTTGATAATTTTTATGACTGTGAAACTTTCTCTTAATACTATGTAATATATAGGAGGAGAAAGCTACAAATTTATTTAATAATATTATTTTGTGATTGTAGTAATTAAAATGAGATAATATCGGGAAGATTGGACTATATTAAAAATCAAAACTGGTTGTCAATTGGTTCGACGGGGCTATGACCAGGTTCCTCAGGGTCTCCAGGAATTGTCTACACCCGATTCAGGAAAATCAAATTTTTAAATTCTTATAGTCTTTTGAAGTAATAGTGTGTATGATTTTTATAGAAATTTGGATAACACTAATAATGTACATATAACAGGGGAACGAGGAGGAGAGGGACCTCCAGGGAATGCAGGGCCTGCTGGCCCTCAGGGGCCTCCTGGCGACAGAGGTCTCCCAGGGCTTCCAGGGCCCACAGGACCTGCCGGCGCTCGGGGATTGAGAGGGGCTCCTGTGAGTATTATCCTAAAGGAGTTTTGTACAATATATCTCTGTTAACTGCTTACATCTTAAAATTAAGGTAAATTTATTTTATAAAAAGTTTGAACAGAAGTTTGAATATTTATATAAAACTATTATTTCAATACATAGTGGAACTATGTATTGAAACAATAGTAAATGTAGGAAACCAAGCTTTTCTTTCATATAATAAAACAATTATTTAATAGATTAATTATATATTTTCATTTCTGAGATCTGCCACGTTTAATTTTTAAAAATTAAAATTAAATTTGTCAATTAACAAAAAGTTCTCAGAGAGCTTAAAATAAAGGATACTGATTATCACAGAATAATTATCAATAGAGAAATATTTGTGGGAGAGGCTCTAGAAAGAATATAGGATAATGTGTATCATGAAGTTATTATCAATAGAGAAATATTTATGGGAGAGGCTCAAGAAAGTAAATAGGATAAAGTTTGTCGGAGAGTAATTATAAATAGAGATATATTTATCACAGAGGCTCAAGAAAGAATATAGGATAATGTGTGTCTCAGAGTAATTATCATTAGAGAAATTTGTAGGAGAGGCTAAAGAAAGAATATAGGATAATGTGTGTCACAGAGTTATTATCAATAGAGAAATATTTGTGGGAGAGGCTCAAGAAAGTAAATAGGATAAAGTTTGTCGGAGAGTAATTATAAATAGAGATATATTTATCAAGGGCTCAAGAAAGAATATAGGATAACGTGTTTCACGGAGTACTTATCAATACAGAAATATTTGTAGGAGTGGCTCAAGAAAGAATATAGGATAATGTGTGGAACAGAGTATTTATTAATAGAGAAATATTTGTGGGAGAGGCTCAAGAAAGAATATAGGATACTGTGTGTGACAGAGTAATTTATCAATTGAGGAATAGATGTGGGAGAGGCTCAAGGAAGGTCTTTCCCTCGGGAAACTTGTGATTAAACAAAACTATTACTCTTGTCTTCCTCCAGCGACTGTTAAACAACCTCATGCACCCTCCTCCGATACTGTTTCTGTTTATGCTCAGTAAATTTATATTCTGTATGCTAAAGTACTGTATTGCTTGCTGCTAGCTGCTATTTTATTTCATAGCCTCCGTTATATAACTTACAAGACAACCACCTAATTATTGCCCAATAATTGACAGTCAGTGGCTATAATTATTGGTCACTTGATCTGTAACGAGACAAAAAAGTGTCATCTCTTTCAACAATAATTGTTTACGTCTAATTTGAATTTAAAAAACCTGTGATAAAGGAGAAATATAAATATTTGTATGAATATTTAAGACAAACTATTGTATAAATACATCAAATTAAATTCAAGTCAATTTATTATTCTATTAAGTGCATGTATACAAAGACAAAGAATAATAAAATGTAACATATGAAATCCAATAATACCCTACGTTAAAGCAATTCTCTACATTTGTTTGGATATATATTTTTTCAATTATTTATTTCTGGTTCAATTTTACATTATTACAGAACTTATCAAATAATTATTCACATAACGTTGAGTTGACAGTGTGATTTATAGTTACAGCACAGTCATTATCCACCATAACATTTGGTGTAAAGGCAGATTCCTAATGATCAAAAAAACCTTGCTATTTTGGGAATCACTTTCGTAGAATAAATTATTTTGTGTCAAAGTAGGGATAAGTTGTAAAAGACGCTTTATTACCTTCCATATACTTGAGTTATTTGGATCAATTTCAGAGACATACTTCTTGTATTTTCGATTCTGTACTTATCCAACTCATGTTTTACACGCCTGGAAATAAGCTGCCTTCTTTTAATAAATGGCAGCCTGAATCTCTGCCATTGTCTGAGAATTTAATTTTTTTCTATGAAGAGTTTCAATATTCTCAATTGTGGGCAGAGAGAATAATTTGATTTATTTTTAAAGGTTGTGAGATCGAATCTTTGAAAAAATTTGTAATGCATTGCGTAAATTTACCAACAGCAGTGCCTATGTCAACAAGGGTTTTCAAGTTTTATTGTACTTCCAGATTTCTATCCAGTTTCAAATCAAACACATACCAATTGATTTTTGTGATGATGAACTTATTTGTGGGGTGTATAAAGAGAGTTATTGTTACTGGGGAACGATCTGAATCCAATTCAGGCAATACTTGATGCATTGTAGAAACAGGAACATTTTTATGTAAAACTACCGTATGTCAAGTATCCGGTTCATACATACAGGGTGGTTATAAATCCCTTTCCCCTTATTATTTTTTTATTTGTAAGAAAAAATAAATTAACCTTTGGGAAACCATACAAACGTAACCTATAGTATTTTTTGAAGTTATCGAAAATTTTGAGTGGCCCCCAAAAATGAAGGATTTTAGGGGCAACTCAAAATTTTCAAATGTAAAGCTCCATCAATATGTACCTCATTTTAAAGGTTTTGACATTTAAAGACGATTGGAAAAAATTGGGGGTCTCTACCTCAACCCAATACAAAATGGGGGTATTTTGAAAATGACTTTGGTTTTGAAAACCACCATGTATATTGCCAAGGGTAGTGCGTTGGTTCATCTGATGCCGCAACAATAGTATTGTTTATATATCGATGGGGTCGATTACCATTTGGGTTCATTGTTCGGCAACCCCATTCACGATGTTTACAGTTGAGTAGTTGTTAAGTATTATTTTATACAAATCTTGAGCATGTAAACGACGATTCGGTGTTTTATAAACCGAAATAATACAGAAAGATTCTGTATAATAATTCTGTTTAATATCAGATTAAACTTAAATTTCCAGGGAGAATCAGGGCCATCTGGAAAACCTGGTTTAGAAGGATCACCAGGATCACAAGGACTCCCAGGGAACCCGGGACCACCAGGACCTCAAGGAGAGCAAGGCCCTGAGGGACCCTCTGGGAAAATAGGCCCACCTGGCATAACGGGCAGACCAGGAGATAAGGGTCCTATTGGAACTCCAGGCAACTCCGGACCTCCAGGACCTCCAGGTCTGACAGTAAGTGCCCAGGAATTAAACGAACTATATATTACTATAGAAATTTCAAAAAGCTCTAAACCTTTAATGCAAAATAGTCTGTTCTATATCTTCCAAAATGCTCTTTGGATAATATTTTAATAGCAAATAAAAGATGATTTACAGAGAATAAACGTATTTGAAATACTTTAAATAAATAATGATTCCAAAGTTTAAACTATTTTTTAAGTACACATGACTTTTTAATACGCAAATATACAGTTGGGAACTAATGCTTTATTTAGATACAACTACGTTCTGGTGCCTTGCTCCATGGTCACGTAGAGAAGCCGTTGTCGGCAATAATTAAACTGTCCTCTGTCGCTTTGGTGTCACCGAGAGTTTATTAAACATTCAATTGTCGAACACAGGCTTTGCCGTGCAAGGAACCGGAATATCTAGTTATCACGGATCGATTAGCCATACTACAACCGACGAGAACATGTTCTATTCGGATGTTCATTTTAAAAGGAAGAATAAAACAACTTATTAAAGAAAACGCTAACAATGCTTTTCATCTCTATTTTGTGTTTGTATTGACTTTGTTTCTATATTGCCGTAAAATACATTAATCAGTAATACCGTTAATAAATCATTAATCATTTACTATCATTATCATTCGGACTGGGACGGTGGCGACGTCCTTTAATCCAACTACTTGGAGGTCACGAATTGTGGATCGTTGTGAGCGAAGGCGGTGGATGTAGTATTCTCTTGTGTGTATTAACGTCCGCACTATTGAATACTGCGTAAATCCGCAAAGACCATCCTCATAATTAGACCAATTCGTAATGCAGAGGCCGTGGTTCGGATTCCAAGTTAAACTGTAGTTCCCTTAATTGCCATCGGCTGTTGGACTATTAATTAACAGTCCTGTCTAAGGAACATGTCAGCCTTAGTCAGTAACAAGACTACAAGATCGCGCCACAATCATCTTACACCCAATCCTCATTCATACTTGGCTTAAAATACCTACATTGTGTATGGTTGCCATTTCAATCTAAACTAATTATTCTAATTTGGCAACAATATCGTACACCTCATGGTCAACAACATAACAACAAAATGTAAACAATATACATGAAATGTAAAAAAGATAAAAGAAAGATTAACAAAGAATAAAGAAAGAAGATTAAGAAAGATTAGTTCCCTTGGGAGCTAATGTTTTTTTCTTTTTATTTTAATTTATAACCAGTGGTGAGCCGAGAACCCCTCCTCCATGTGAAACCCAGAAAAGGCCAACTCCCGCTTCAAAACTTTCTTAAACAAAATGGATTTTGTAATACAAGCAGGCTATTGATACAAACGCTAACGATCTCTCCTTGCAATTATATTGAACAAAACCGTGAAATATGTTAGCCTTATGTCTCATAATGTTGGATGACGTAGCACAAAACAAAAATACAAAGCCAGCTTGAGAGAAAAGACAAAGCTTTGACATGGACATGACTAATCTCGGAGGGGGAGTTGGTAATTTTGAGAGGCAACAAGTGACGGAAATGACGTCTAATAGTTATGAGAACGCCTTTTTAGAGGAACCGAAAACTTTCATTTCGGAAATATTCATGATCTAAATTTCCTACCGGGAAGTCAATACAATACATTTTTCAAAGCCTTTATGTATTTTAAAATTACAATACTACATAAAAAATCAATGTCATGATGGTATGGGTCCCTAAATTTGATGAAACTTGTTAAAATATATATTTTATTATTATATAAACGTAAATGCCAAAGTTTTTGAAAATTCAAAATTTATGAATTCAGGTGGCATAAAGGTTGGCCTATAGCCCTGCAATTCAGAGGAATGGCAATACAGACATTGAAATTCAGCCAGCATTCCTTGTTTAAGTGAAAACATTCGTTCCATGTTTTATTTTCCATTTAACATTTCAAAGAGGATTATAGTTAAGATTCATACAACTACTTGGGTCTGTTTTAAGATTTTATATTTTATGGAAACATTCGTAGAATAACCAATATTCGTTACTATTATTACATATTACGTAGCTAAATGACAAATACTTGACTAATAACTAATTTGAGAGGTTCATTTGTGCGCTTTGGCCTAGAAGGGATAATATGTTCCCCAAGGAGGAATTTCATGAGGGATGCACAGTATCACAAACATCAAGTTTTATAAAGTCAACGTTAAGTTTTTAAACTCAATTTTATTATAAGCTGTAATTCAGTTGAGCTAACCAAGCTATGGTAAGTTTTCACGTGTGGTAGTATCTAAGGAATAAAAGAAACACATGGGCTAACATTTTTAGAATTTTAACCCTTAAAGCGCTACTGAAAATCGCGTTCCCTGCTCATTTAGTGTAAAAAAATCAAAATATTATTATTTTCCCAATGTTCTTTATGGATTTAGGTAGCTTAAATAAAGTAGAATAATGAAATTTGCTTCATTTTATTTATTGAAGGATTTAAGATTTAAGTATTAAAAAAAGTATTTTTTTAGTTAATAATAATTAGTTAATAAATCTTATACATTCAAAACAATCACACAATATACACTATTTACTGTTTTAACACAGTGAAAATAAACACACATCGACAAAAATGTCAACAAACAAGGTTAGCTAAAGTGAAAACAGCTGGCCTTAATGACTCGCGTCTATAGGCGTAAGCCGCAGTACGGGAGCGAACGAATACTGGCCAAGGTTGCCTAGCAACGGGTTTCAGTCACTAAATATTCCAAAAAGTCGCCATATTGGTTTTGTGAGTGCATAGAGGCAAAAGCAACATCGCCATGCACTCTATCGGTTGTTTCGCGAACTGCAGCGAAGTAAATGTGGAGAAATTACTGATTGCGCCTAAAGGCGTTAGCCGCGCTGTGTGACCCTACTGCGCTGCGTCTAAAGGCGCTAGCCGCACGGTAAGAGTTAAAAGATAAAAAATGCATATATCATCATGAATAATTTAGTTAATTTACCCGTACTACAATCTTCTGAATGTACGAGTATACAAAACGTTTACAGCATCGAAGTGTGTTTATTATTGTATACCCTTCCCATAGTCTATGGTGGTGTCTGTCCTAGGGGCCGCCGGGATCCAGTGGACCGCCAGGTGCCGCGGGAGAGCGAGGGCCGAGAGGCGAAACCGGACCACAAGGAGTTGAAGGCCCTATTGTAAGTCATCATTATAATTAAGTTTCAAATTATGGCATCAAATTTCTTTGAGAGATCTCTCATTTGCGTCATGAGGATTATTCTGGAGATTGAAAAATTAATAAGGGGAACAGGATCAAAACAATAGTCAGGATAGCAAACCTTTGCACTAACTATTTCAAATTAGTAATGTTCATCCAATAGTACAGGAAATATACCGGGTGGTTAATGCAGATTCGGAAAATCGTTTAATATTTTCAAATTTAAAGAAATGTATAAACAGCTGACTTATCTTAATCACACAAACAAATTAGTATTTCGAATTATTCGTCTACAACTAACGGTTTCGAAGAAAAGTTAAATACTGTTTATAATAAACATAGTACTACGTTGTCTAAGAGCACCCAATGTTATTCTAATAGAGAACATTAAAAAATTAACTTCTTCATTATTTCCCAACCGTTTTCTACGAAACACATACAATGCACCTTACACTGCATACCAGACCTTCACCCAACAAAATTCACTCAAAAAGGCACTCAAAGGTAATACCGGGGACGGGATGTTGTCTCCTATAAATGTCTAACAATTAATTTAACTTGTTTTATCTTCTTGTTGGTTTTAGAAATTGTATGGTTATTTTTTAAACAATACATTTTAAATGATATTTAGATAAACTTTGAAGAATATATTAGGTTGAGTGAAGGTTGTCGTTCTTAAATTTAGATTAGGGAGAAAGTATGTTTGAGTCCACTATTACCATTTTTTCATTTTAGAATTGTGACCTCTTTATCATTTACAACTTTTAACAAGGATCTATTTTACAGAATATTATTGATCAGAAGGATGTGGCTTTGGTTTTGCCATCCTGCCTAGTTGCTAGGTACTAGGTTGCTAGGTAACCTTAAGCCTTCGACCATCTCATCAATACCTATTCAAGACAATGTATTGATGTTAATTTTCGAATAGTGTATATTGTAAGTAAGCCACCTCATTATTTCTGTTGCTTTCCTGTGTGATGCGAATGTACAAGACGGCAGTTGACTGATTATACTGTCACAGCCATGTGTTTTGCTAGACTAGTGGTTAACACCTTAGACTTCGGTGTAAAAGGCAACATATTCAATTTGACCATTTGAGATTAGACGTTTCCCCAAAGAACACTTAAAATTACTGAATAAATGTTATAAGTGGACTGACACATTCTTTCTTCCTCAAGTAGATTTAAAAAAAGACAATCTGTAATAAGACTATCACGTTCTTTGAAGTTTTTATAAACATAATATTTAATTATTTAAAAAATAACGATCCAATATCTGAAAACAACAAGAGAAACAAAGTTAAATTAATCGTTAGAATTTTATGGGGGGGACAACACCCACTCCGATTGTACTAAGCAACATTGGATTTTGGTGGGGGATGTGACCTTACGCTGCATACTAAGTTTCATGGAAAACGGTTGGTAAATAAGGAATAAATTATTTTTAATATTCTCCACAAGATTGACTTTTCGCGCTCTCAGACATCATACTATGCTTCATAGATAAAAAATCCAATATATGTATTAATTTGTTTAGTTTTTAAGCTGGTTTCAATGTTGGTAGTCAAATTTTACTTTACTTTTATTATTTTCGCGGAAAATTTAAAATAACGATTTTTTGAATTTTAAAAGCCCATCACTTTTAATCCCCGATGTTTTGAGAAATGCGAATGGTATCATTTTGTTTATCTCATAAAGGACTACACTACAAATTATATAGTTTTCACCAAAATCGTTAGAGCTATTTTTGAGACATTTTCATTTCACTTTTTGGGGGTTTGTAGGAGGAAAATACCCTTAAAAATACAAAATTCTAAAAATAAAAAAAGTGTCTAAGATACCGTGAATCGTTACCTACATACCAAATTTCATGAAATTCAGACCAAGAGTATCGTCCCTAGGCTTCTGCACATCCCCCCTCCCCACACACAGACAGAAATCACTCTAAACGAATGGGGGGTCACTAAAATGCATATATCCACTAGGAACTCATATTCGAAAATCGTGATGAAAATAATACTTTCTCCTAGGGGGAGAAAGTAAAAAATACATATAATTTGTTGGCAAATTATAATGATAAATTAATGTTGTTACAAGAAAAATTGCTTATTTACAACGGGTCATCCCGCAGACCGCCTATGAGACCCGTTAATGCTTCAGGTAACATGTTATTATGAGTTACTTATCATGGGTTGTATTTATCACCAAAAAACCCTTAGGGAGGTTAGGTTTGAATCAATGAATTAGAAAGCCAGTTTGATGAGTTATGCTTTGATGGGTTATGCAAAATTCATCAAACATACTGGAGAATATTTAGCATATCTCACTCCGTTTTACGTCTGTTGGTGTATGTGTTTTACATAGCTTACTATAACTTTGGAACCACTTACGTGTATGAAATAAGACCTAATTTTGTGCATAGTATCAAATTTCTACATTTTACTATTTGAAAATGGCGGCCATTTCAACTTTTCAAAGCTCGATAACTCAAAAACAATGTGATTTACAAGAAAAAGAACCGATAAAAAAGCTGCAAACATTATAATCTTAATGAAAATTTAAAATTTAAACAGGTTCAAAACACAAATAAAGGAGAAAAATACGTTTTTCTAAAGCTACTACTGTGAATTTGGGCTTTAATGGGTAATTTGGATAAGTAGTAACTTTACTAAAATTGAGTTTTCTTTTGTATTTGTGTTATATTCCTGTATAAGTTTTTACAGAAACATTTTTTAGTAAAGGAAATTCGATTGTGCAACCTTTTTGTCTCTAGTATTTTTTGTAAATCACATGGTTTTATGTTATTTAGCTTTAAAAAATTGAAATGGCCACTATTTTGAAATGGTAAAAAGTAGAAATTTTATACTTTGCAACAAAACAGGTCATATTAGTACGCATACACGTACCAGGTTTGAAGTTGGTACCTCAAGGGGTTCTAAAGTCATAGAAAGCTACGTAAAAATATCGTACACACCGAGAGACGGGAAATGGAGCGAGATAGGCCATATGTTCACAGGGCATTTTTTGTTTGTTTCAGAAACAATATCCTTTTAGAGTATTTCAGATACACCCTGTATAAAACACTTACATATAAATTATTTTTAAATTGCATTAGAAATCATAGCAATCCAAAAAAGACGGAACAATTAATAATACAGACGTGTTAGCTCAGCGGTAACGCAATGGGTTAAGTCAAACGAGTCTGGTTTATACATGGGCTGAATCTTTACAGATTCTAGCATTGTACTTCTGAAGCGATACAGACTCTTAGTCTATCTAAGGAACGCTGGACACAGTGAGTTGGTAGAAAATAAAAATAAAAATAGATTTTATTCAAAATAACTCCAAGAGTTTTTATTTAGTTGCAGATAGCCAGGATATGGCCATAAAACATGATCTCTTCACCATTCTCACTAAGGGTCGTTACTCGATCATATAATTCTAAATGCAGAACAGAGCACTTTCTCATTTTAAACTTTAGGCCATTTTCTTTTGACCATGATAAGATTTGACTTTGAAGGTCATGATTGATTACCAAAATGGCGTCCTGAAAAGAGCAGGATCACAGGACAAGTGCAGCTGACAATCTTTAGCATACAAATGTGGTGTGATCTCTTCTTGTTGGTTTTCCCAAAGATAGGCCTACGTGGATAAGGAAAGGACTCAAACATTTATGGATTGTTATTGAAGTTGCATTGCTGAAAAATTAATAACACGTACAAAACTGTGATTCAGAAGGGATATAACACTTTTAACCATCGCTGCAAAGCCTATAGTTATTTCCCTTCAACCTTCCTAAGCTGAATATCGTATTGTGTAAGTCAAGTTTTCTATGTGCTAATAAATAGCGTTAAGTAGTATCAATAATGATTATTCCTTTTTCACTAAGGGCCCAAGAGGCAAACCAGGTCCTCCAGGTCCGGAGGGAGTGAAGGGCGAGCGAGGAGAGCTGGGACCCAAGGGGTCCAAGGGACACCGAGGCCTCAACGGTATTCAAGGACTTCCAGGAATGCAGGTTTGTATTTAACGATCATAAACAAAATTGTAAATATGACTCATGTTGAAATGGGATAATTTGCATTTAAAGATAACAAGTCCTTTAAAAGGCACTCTTTTACTGTTGTTTTTGAGATTCTCCTTTGTTTTATTATTGTCTCAATTACAGCTAGTCTAGTTTATGTCGAATTGTTATTTGATAGACGTTATTTGTAAAATCATCAGTGCACCCACGATGTGCAAACACAAAAAATAAATGTACATCTTATTTTCTAAGGTATTATTTTAGTGATGTATGTTCTTGTACTTTAGTGCGTTGATGGTTTTAATTTTTCAATGCACTATCGTATAGTACTTTGTGAGTAAAATAAAGTTCACGTTAGTATTATACTACCGGCCGATACACGAACGAGTTTAACTCATTAATTGCGAAACCTTTCTCCAGTAATGTTGATTTACAAATAGCACTATCAAGTTAAAAAATATTCATTATATTTGAATATGCGTTGTATTATTATTAATTGTTATGATTATGAACTAACATAAACACATTTTTTTAAATATATTAAACAAAAACACAAGGTTGCACAAATTGATCAGAATTTATTTAAACAGTTGTACATCATTCTAATAGTATATAATTGGGTTTCAAACGGATATTTAGTATTATTTAAAAAATATAATGGTGATAATCAAAAACAATTATATGTGCTAAATAGATTTTGGGTGGTGTTTAGGGTTCGCCTGGAGAGAAGGGGATGACAGGACCTCCTGGGCTACCCGGCAAGGATGGGGAGCCTGGACTCCGTGGTGAGTAATGATGATAGACACTTCTGTCTTCCGTTAAATACAAGGTTTCTCGATACCGGATGTCCGTGTGGTGAGTCATCTCTTCTCAATACAGGTCCGCGTGTTGAGGAAGAGTGGGGAGTACTCCCTGCTCAATACCGAATGTCAACGTGGGGAGGAAAATGTTAAATTTGTATTAACCCTTAATGCTATTGAGACTTTGACAAAATATCGATATGGTCAATGAAGTAATGAAATACTAATTTTTATCAGTTTATTAAAAAAGCAACTTATGTAAACAACTAATTCCAGTTCATTAATCATATGCGGCTTGTTTTATTTCTTAATCCAGGTACCCCAGGTAGAGATGGAAACCCTGGACCACCAGGTATCTCAGGATCTGTAGGGCCTCGTGGACCACCAGGAGAGCCAGGCAAGGATGGCTCCCCTGGAAGCCCCGGTCCTCCTGGCCCCCCTGGTCCGGCGGGTGAACCCCTGGGCTACGACGCAGCTGCATTAGCTGCCCTCTTAAACCAAGGATCCAGCAAGGTAAAGTACCATACCATGCAACACTAGTTAGTTAAGATACTTAATTTTAAATAGACTGATATGTCGGGTTTCAAGCTATAATGCTTTCGCATGACAATTTAATATTTGGTCGGCTACGAGGACCATTGTCATCTTGGAATAACCAAGTTTGGTGAATGGGATTGACGTTCGTTTTTGGGCTCTTTACTGTTCGTTCAGTTGACATTATTAGTCTTTTTGTTGATAGGACCAATTTTGTTTCAGGGTCCCAATCATTGAGCCGGATGAACTACCTCCTCATTGTTAGTGTATACTGCCTCATCCTTTGACATTATTAGTCTTTTTGTTGACGGGACTTGTTTCGTTTCAGGGTCCCAATCATTGAGCCGGATGAACTACCTCCTCATTGTTAGTGTATACTGCCTCATCTTTTGACATTATTAGTCTTTTTGTTGATGGGACTTATTTCGTTTCAGGGTCCTGATCCATTGAGTGGTGATGAGCCTCCTCGTTTATTTGGCAATGACGTGACCGAGGAAGAGCGTCGTGCATTGGTCGTCAAGGCTTATGAGCGTCTCAAGGAAAGTTTTGAGCGGTTCAAGAAGCCTGATGGGTCTAAGTCCGCTCCTGCCAAAACATGCAGGGACCTAGCTGTTGCCTATCCAAGCTTTCCTAATGGTGAATATAATGATATGTTTCATATTCATTTGGTAACACACTATTCATAAAGAATAGTTATCAATTTAATAAATTTGTGATCATACAAGTTATAATTTTTTCTACGATTAGTTAACTCTATCTAACTGTTAAAGGTGTTTTTCCAATATAACTATAATTTAAAGCCTAATAAGATGGTTTATCGTATTAGGTATCTTATTGTTTCAATGTACTTAATATCACTTCATAGCAAAGAATCATATAGCCCTCAAAACTTTGGTCTAAAGTTCGCACAAACTCAAATAATCCCAGAGTAATTATCCACAGTATTTACAATGAAATTTAACTAAATATGTATATATCACATTCAGACCATTAGGAACTATTTTTAAACTCAAAATACCTGATTAACTGTAATAAATCAGCGTTAAAATCATTTCACGATGGTATTATTAGTGAATTTCCTACGGTAAACTGAGTTATTCACATGACCCGCAAGGTGACAGTTAAGCCCGGGACCACGATAGAAGTTCCTTACTCAACCCCACGAACACGTTTTGGGGGTCATTAAAAAAATTTAATTTCCTTTTTACCATTAGATTCAGCTCAAAAACACACAAATTGGTATTTTGAATCATGAGTCTAGGTAAATTGGTTACTGAGACATTCAAAATGGTAAACACAGTACGTTGCCTAATGTTAATCTTACGGAGAATAACTAAAAATCAATAACTCACGTATTTACTTAAATGTTCTTCCAAAATTTGGTATGCAAATCCAACTGGTTAAGTTTTACCATTAAATTCATAAAAGCTCCAAATTTAATGTTTCTTATAGCAGCAAAGCTACGTACCCATTATGCATGTAATTCTTATAGAGAATAAATAAATTAGTGTACCTCGCTTAATTATCGACGTAGTTTCAAAAGATTTTGTTTGTGTTTTTTCTTAGTTTAGTATTACTATAGTAAAATTGATTTGAATTACAAGTAAATTAATTAATTTTTTTACTCAAACCAGTCACCATGGACATTTTTAATACCAGCGGTAAAAAATGAACCTGTAAAGTTTAACTCAGAAGGCCAGCAGCTATCCTGGTGTTTTTGGTATTGTTATTATATCACAAACAGGACATGCTTATGTTTATCACCCGCCCCTTTTCATCCGCCCCTTAACAGGAAAGGTCACTTTTAGCACTCCATTTAAAGCTTATCGTATGGGAAAGTTTTTTATGTTCTTTGAAAGTTTGTAGTGTGACGTATAAGAAAATTTCTTATTCAGGTTGTAGTTCCATTTTTCTCAAATTTCCAAAATTTCTTTTCAATTATATTTTACAAAGCTTTAACAGGTCTTGACTGTGAAAAGATTATTCTAATTGTAAATTTTGTGTACTTTCCAAAAATGTCGTAAAATGTGACAATAAGTCTCGTTTTGGTTGCGAAAATGAAGTTTTTATGGGCAATTACATGTATTCTAAAATGGTCGTAAAATGACTGTTCCTGGAAAGTGGAGTGAGATAGAACTGTCCGAGTTGCATATTTTTGTTGCAATTTGCATACATAATAACGCCCTAAATTCTTTAACACTGACTACCAAACGCCCTGTATACACCATGTAAAACAACCCTTACTGAAGCACTGCATATTCAATACTATTCGATAACTATGATGGGAGTAATATAAGTTCGACGAAATTAGCTCTCAACAATGGGCTTCAACACATAGCTAAATTTTCCTGTTGACGAACTATTTAAAACATTTGGTTATTTATTGAACAGAGCTCTATACAGGATGATTTTTGAGAGACCAAAGATGGAGAATTTTGAAAGGAATGACTAAATCATTCATTTCACCACTTAACATTGCAACAATACTCCTACTACTGAATAAATCCGATATTCGCAAAATAAGCTGTGCTTATTTGTTTACGAACAGATTTAAGCAATTAAGGGCTCTATTGATTTGGTACAGTATTCAACAAATTTCCTAATTAACCTTAGTTTTGTTCTAAGAGGTAAGAGGGTAAGAGGTTGTAAACAATAATTGGTGTATAGGTGTTTTAGTTACGTGTAGTGCTTGAAAACTCTTAATTTTTTATGTATTTACTATATACTACTATACTTATACTGTACTACTTACCTCCTACTTACTTTACTCTACTACTACTTACTTACTACTTACTACTACTTATACTTATACTATACTATCGCAGTATATTTACTATACTCCGATTTGCATATTTTTGTTAATTTTTTTGTATTTTTTGTTTTGTTATTTTTGTTGTTTTTGTTATTTATGTTTAGTTTCTGCCATTTTCATACATAATAACGCCTCAAATTTAACACTGACTACCAAACGCCCTATTTAAGCACTGCATACTCAATACTAATCGATCACTATGATGGGAATAATATAAGTTAGATGAAATTAGCTCTATTCACGCCAGCATGTTGCTTATGATTTCATTTTACTAAGTTGTACTGCTTGTCCAGGCGAGTACTGGGTGGATCCTAACGAAGGAGACATCAGGGATGCTATACTGGTCCAATGCGACATGGAGCAGCGAACGACATGTCTCCTGCCACAGCCCGCAGCTAGCCCCCACATCACCCACGTTGGTACTGAGCAAGAGTACTGGCTGTCCGAACTCTCTTCAGCATTCAAGGTTCCTTCATTTATACAAATAAAATTAGAGTTCTGTCTGTACATTGCTTGAAGTTATGATATTTTTTGCAATTTCGATCTAAAGACGATGATTTTTTAATGAAACACGTACAGGCTCTAAGTAACCGGAGTAGGAGCCGGCTGTGATGTAAAACTAATTTTAACGTTTTTAGATAAAATAATTTAAAACCCTAGTGGATATATAGAAGAATATTTTTGACGAGTTTCATAGTCTTAATCACTATAGTTTTGTAGGAAAAGAAATTTCGATCATTCAGTCAGGGTATTTAATTTATACACGGTTTACATTAGGCTTGACAAAGGAAATGTATAACATTTTTTTGACATTCTTTGATCTCTGAGCTACATCACAATATTACATCTATATAAATGAAATTATAGATTTTTCTGTACTTTTTTATTTTTTTTTGGTATTATAATATTTTTGGTTATTTCTATGCTTTATAACCTGGAAAAGCTGAAATGTGTCTTATCTAAATTTTTTTCTTTCTATAACGCTAAACAAGCCATTTCGTCTTCTCCGAAGAAGGTGTCTCTTAAAAGGGGGTTTTGTTTACTTTAAACTAACCCACACATTATGAAAGTAAAATATTAAGCTCTTAAAAACCCAGTTTTGAGAAATATTAGAAAATATATTTTAACTTTAGAGAATATGTGATCACTTATATAGATTAAATAGTAAGAAAAACAAACGGCTGTCAAGTTAAAATCAATACTAGTTTGTTTGCGTTGATCATTAATCCAAAACCTATTTCAAAGCACCGTCAGTGCACACGTCCGTTCCACATGACGTCAAAGTATGTTCCAGTTCCAGTTTTTTCTTAGAAAAACTATGTAGTATCCAGGAACAATAGAGGTTAGCTATAGAACTAACCTAACCTAATCCGAGTATCAGTATCAAAAGTTTGACGTGCAAATAGTCACTTCGTTTAAGGAAACAGATACATCATTTATCCCTCACATTATTATCATTATTTGAGACATTTTTACACCAACCAGCGTACTTGTTGTGATGCGTTTATGATTTTTTTTAATTAGAAGTAAAAAATAACAAAATACAAAGTTAAAATAGAAGGTTTAAATGTGTATATTTTAATAAGTGGACCATATTAATATGACCCTGAGGAAGAACTTAAATATTGCTATGTCCGATTTTTTTTCATTTTTTCACGATTACTTGTCCATACATACATATAAAGCCAAAGGGGAGGCTGCAGCCCACACAGTCCCCCTGATCTGCCAATACATGTGAGCTCTGTTTATATTAATGTAACGGCATTTCTTCTCATTTAGTCAACGATTTCTTAATACACAGAAACCTTTATAGTTGAGCCATTTAGACTAAAAAAACATACAAAGATATTTTATAATTCCTGAATAACTAAATTTAGTTTAAAAGAGCTGTTTGATGTTGTTTTAGATTAACTACAAGGCGGACAGCAACCAGATTGGATTCTTACAACTGCTTTCAACGAGTGCCAGCCAAAATCTAACCTACCACTGCCTAAATTCTGTGGCTTACTTTGACTTAGAGCATAAGACATATAGAAGAGGACTGAAGCTGCTCGGCTGGAATGATGCTGAGATTACGCCGAGAGGAAATGCCAAATTCCGATACTCTGTTGATACTGACGAGTGTCGGGTAAGTTCTAATTTCCATTCGTTGAAGAACGTAGAGCTAATTTATTTAAAAATGTGAGATGGACTGAGAATCAGTTAAAACTTGGGCGTATTACGTTTTATTTATACTCTGCTACTTCATCTCAACAATTTTAAGGTGGTGCGAACCAAAAATCGACTTAAAATACGATCTTAAAAAACATAGTTCAACGATTATTTTTTTATAGTATCATAAATATGCTTTGACATACTTTTCAAGTTTTCAGTGAAAACGTTTCGACTTTCATGGTGATTTTGAAATAAAAAAGAAATTTTTTACTCTACAGAAAATGTTTTTTAAACGGCATATTTTTGGTCTAAAAATATTTTAAATGTAAAAAAACGAGATTGTTATCTTCAACAGGTCACTCAGGAAGCTTGCATGAAACAATCACATATGCGTAACGAATAAGCGACACTAGCGTCGACCTAGCGGATTTCAGTTGTCCCTGTTCAGAAAATTTACCCTTAAAATAAGTTTGAGCCTTAACATACTCATCTGTTGAACAGTTCACGTGTGGCTAATACGAACTTGATTGGAAATAAACTGCTATCTTAATACTATATTGAAAAATGGAATATTCAAAGCTGCAATAGAAAATAAATGCAGGCCCACTCAGTGACATATACGTGTTTTGGATGGTTTTATGTAATGAAAACGTATTTAAGGAATCTAATGCGAAATAGCTTATTCCATTACACAATTAATTTGAATAACTTCTTGATTAGCATTATACGTATTGGTTTTACTATAGAATGAAGTAAAACCAACTTAATATATTTACACTTATATTGAAATTATATACAAACGGTAAATATGTACAAAAGTCGTTAAATTGGCGATCGATTTCATCCAGTCACACCGGACATCATCAGGCCCAAACGGAGACTGTCTCCTTTTGGGCCTGATGATGTGAAATACAATAAATGTTTGGAACAAAAGAATTCAGTTATCGTCTTTTCACGTAACAAAGAAATCCTGTTAGCCAATGCAAAGTTGCGCCATCGTCTCATAAACATCAAGTATCAAATGTAGCAGTACACGTTGCTCGAGATAGCGAAGGGCGATGTCTAGCTACATTCACATTTCATCACAATTGTACGATTTTGCACGGTCCGACTCTTTCTCCATTGCTTTTCGGCGAACTATTTTTTAAACAATTTAGTTCATCTCCAGCAATGACTGTGATTGCTGTTATATCATTGTTAGTTTTTATGTGTCAATGTGTGTGTCGAGTATTATATTTCTAATGACGAGTCCATAACGGATAGAACGTCTCTGCAGGAACACTTGATGCCGTTCACGCAAAACATGTAGTGGACAAACCGATATGTGAACCGTGATAACACGTCAGTTAATTAGGCTAAATAACTAATAAACTAAATAACTATTAATTACTAGGACGGTGGCGTCGTCCTGTAATCCAGCTACTTGTAGGTCACGGATCGTGGATAGTTGTGAGCGATGGTCGGTGGGTGTAGATTAGATTAGATTAGATTAGATTTTTGAAATGGCGACCATACTACAAGGTAGGTATTTTAAGCCAAGTATGGATGACAATTGAGTGTAGGATGATTGTGGCGCGATCTTGTAGTCTTGTTACTGACTAAGGCTGACATGTTCCTCAGACAGGACTGTTAATTAATAGCCCAACAGCCGATGGTAACTAAGGGACCTACAGTTTAACGTGGAATCCGAACCACGGCCTCTAAATTACAAATTGGTCTAATTATGTGGATGTCTTTGCGGATTAACGCAGTATTCAATAGTGCGGATGTTAATCCACACAAGAGTACACTACACCCACCGACCATCGCTCACACTATCGCGGATTGTGACCTTGTAGCTGGATGGACGTGGTGGTCTGTAGTGTTCTCTTGTGTGGATTAACGTCCGCACTATTGAATACTACGTTAATCCGCAAAGCGTCTTCATGGGCAGACCAATTCGTAATTTAGAGGCAATGGTTCACATTCCATGTTAAACTGTAGGTCCATTAATTGCCATTGGCTGTTGGGCTATTAATTAACAGTCCTGTCTAAGAAACATGAAAACCTTAGTCAGTAACAAGACTACAAGATCGCGCCACAATCATCTTACACTCAATCCTTATTCATACTTGGCTTATACCAACCTTGTAGTATGGTTGCCATTTCAATAATCTAATCTAATCTAATCTAAAAACTCTAATTCAATATAATAGATTTCAGTAGATTTCATTTTTCAAAGCAACTTTCCACTGCATATCCGGATAATCCGAACAACCTGGTAATTCGAACAGGGTTCGGTCCCAATTAGTTCGGATTATAGGGGCCTTAAAATAGGTTTTCGTAGGCTACGTGGTAAATATTTAACCAAATATCATAATTTTCAGGCAAGGAAACCGGAGTGGGGACGAACGACGATCAGCTACGTGACAGACAAGGCCCTTCGCTTGCCCATCACCGACATTGCCCTTCGGGATATCGGCAAGACAGATCAGAGTTTTTGGGTTGAACTTGGCATGGTATGCTTCAAGTAAAATAGAAAACAGCATAACATTTCATCATCACTTATCTTTATCAAGACTGAAAAACATGTTTGTACTTCATTAGAACAAGCGTTTACTTAACATAGGTCTCTACCACTAGGGGAGTGTTTGACGAAGAACAAGTCTGAATCCTAAGTTTAAGATATTTTCTTAATATGAAAGATTTCAAAGCACTAGTATATTCTAGTTGCTTCCCTATACAAAACATTATACTTGATTTATAATAAATATAATTTCTGATATTTATCGATGTTTGAATTTAAATCTGATTATTTACAAATATTTCGATTCAAATGTATATTAATATATTTTGTATTAATACTAAATACATCAATACTAAACTGATATATTTAGTATCGTAATTTAGGAAATTTAGTTAAATTAGTATTTCGGGAAAATTGCTCAGACTTTATTGTGTATCATTCTGTAATTATTGATATCAGAAAAAAATGAATAATAATTCGTATAAAGCTATCTTACACAGCTTACCTTAACTGCCATTTTATTAATAAGCAGCCCACTGCCACAAGATGATATGACCAATTTTGTACAATTGATATTAATTAAAATAACAAAGCCTAAAGTGTGTTTTATTTAATATTTCCTTGAATGTATCTCTTTAAAATATCAAACTATTTAGACACGAACGCACAATTTGATTGACGAAAACGCCCGGCAGACAATCGATTGGTTCTATTTATATAAAAGGTTAAGTGTTATTTGTTTAGGTCCTTTGATCTTGACTGCTCGCTAAACAGTGAGCTGAGGAAAGAAACCATAGGGCTGAAGAGGCCTACTTAATAACGTATACTTAAAGAGCCTGTGCAAAGTACTGTTCTAATAATGAAATTTTTAAAGATGAATAATGTTTAAGAGCTTCGTTTAATAAATAACTAAACATCTGAATAATATGTCTCCAGGGATATTTGTGGTTAGCAGCACATTGTTTCACATAGTCTCTTTGTTATACACACGTTTTTTTTAGGTCACGTTGTAGGTTTTTTTACAACGCGTCCTGGTGACGCTGACGTCAGTTTTGAACGTATACTTTGAGCGTAAAGATCCTCCGCCAACCCATCGAAAAGATAATGGTTTGAAATATATTGTTTCATTGTCATTGCCATCAATACGTCATACTTGAACATATCGGGCTAAAACCACAACACCAAGAAAAGAAAACAAACAAAAAACCTACAAATAAAATGACGCGAAACAATGGGCTGCAACACGTAGCAAAATTTTTTAGTTGACGAATTATTTAAAACGTTTGGTTATTCATTGAACAGAGAGCTCATTATCCAGGATGATTTTTCAAAGACCAAAGATAGATAATTTTGAAAAGAATGACTAAATCATTCATTTCATCACTTAACATTGCAACAATACTCTTACTACTAAATAAATCCGATATTCGCAAAATAAGCTGTGCTTATTTGTTTACAAACAGATTTAAGCAATTAAGGGCTCTATTGATTTGGTATAGTATTCTACAAATTTCTTTATTAACCATCCGTTTTGTTGTTAGAGGTAAGAGAGTAAGAGGTTGTAAACAATTGGTATACAGGTTTTTTAGTTACGCGTAGTGCTTGAAACTCTTAATTTTTATGTATTTATTATACTATTTCCAGTTTTATCCGTATAAGTTATTAATTATTTAGGAAATATTTGAATATTAAAACAGAGCTACTGTTCTAAGGGTTATTATGCCTGGTTTAAAAAAATTATATATGTAAATATGAGATACTTTTGAAAAAGTCATGTTTTTGTGTAGGGAATTAAATGTCTTATCAGATAATATTAATTGTTTAAATTAAAAAAAAATTCTACTCCTTAAAAAAAGTCTAGTTCTATTTTCTGGTTTTCTTTTAACAGATTATATAATGTAAAAAACTAGTATATTTTTATATACTTTAATAGGACATTTTCTTTTGCAAAATTCAATCAAAAAAATATAAGTGACAATTAAAGTAAATAAATAAATCTTTATTTTCTGTACGTGATTACATTGATTTGAAATACATCGATTTACAAAATTTACAAATAACTAAAACCCAGACTGACCTCAATAGTAAACAGACCTTGTACAGAAAAATAGGGTCCCCGAGACATAAAGTCTGTTTGGGGATTCCGTTACAAATATTTTATACTATAATGAGCTCTAAGGAGCGTGTGCAAGTTTAGTTATATCACGAATAGTGCAATTATATAAATGAAACAACTATATAAATATCCATAAATACAGACATGATAAATAAATAACAACAATAAATAGATTAAAAGTAGTATATGTCAACTACAAATAAACAAATATAAAACAATATCCTATAACTTAAACCAAACGATAAATAACATTTAATAATACTTAGGAATACTAATAAACAAATATTAGATAAAAGTTAAGATCAAAAAAACCTAATATTAATTATTTAATTTAATAGTACAATACATGTAATATGAAATGGCAAACACATAAAATGCACATAATTAGAAAACTAAATATAGCCATTTAATTTATTAAAACAGAAAAATAGTACTAAACCACTAAAATAAAGCATTCTAAGGCTTTCAAACCTAGCCATCTATATGTAAAATATAATCTACGTCTTTTAGTGATCTCAACCATTTTTTTAATTCTTTGAGAAATTTCGTATGATGCGGTATAGTTTTAATTATTTTTGGTAGTTGATTATACACTCGGGGTGCAATAAAGTAGTAGGATTAAGTAAAAAAAGTAAAATTTGGTTTTGTTACATTCCATAAGCTCGCATTTCTCAATCTTGATTTGTAACTATCTACGTCTTTACTAAATAATAATTTTTTGTGAAACAATTTTAGGACCTTAAACAGGAAAAGTGGTCTTATTGGAAACATTTTAAAAGTGAAACGGTATTAAATTACTAAACTTATCTAGGGGTTTCTAAAAGTCTAAAGATTCATCAATTTTATTGCTAGAGCAGGTTCTGCCAATGGGTTATACTTGAGGTGGAGCAAGCGTCGTGTCTTGTCGCGTCGGAGATGTCGTCGCCAGCCTGCCACCTGGGACTTCTCACAGCCCCAATAGTAAACAATGTACCCCGGTGACATTAACAAATGAACACAGATTGTTCTGTCACACTAAATAATAAACCTATGCGATCAATTAAACATGTCAATGACTAACCCAATCGTGGAGAACATTATAGAGGCCGACTACCCCAGGTCAAAATCTACCGAGGATCTTCGAAACAAGTTGTAGATGTTAGGGTAATCCTGTTTATGACCGCATTAGTTACGTTAGATTTACGAATTAATTACTTAGTAGGATTTGGTAGGGTAGAACAATGTAATAATGCTGATATGATGGACGAAACATTTGTAAGCAAACAGTATTAGTGGACTGACATATACTTTCTCCTTGAAGTAAATTTAAAAACGACAACCTTTATGAAAATTATGATATTCTTTAAATTATATCTAAATACCATTTAATAATTTATTGTTTCAAAAAGAATTTTCCAATTTCTGACAATAACAGCAATAGAAAAAA
The DNA here is from genome assembly GCA_023375725.1 of Nephotettix cincticeps. Lineage (NCBI taxonomy): Eukaryota > Metazoa > Arthropoda > Insecta > Hemiptera > Cicadellidae > Nephotettix > Nephotettix cincticeps. The sequence goes on from CM041784.1 coordinate 16,472,575, forward strand.
CGTTAAATTAATTGTTAGAATTTAATAGGGTTGCAATAGCCCCCTCGGAAATACCAAACTTTATTTAGAGGGTTTTTGTTGGGTGATGTGACCTTACCAAGTTTCATGGAAAATGGTTAGGAATTAAGGAAGATATTGATTTGTTCATGTTCTCTATTGGAATAACATTCGGCGCTATGATTCATTATGTCTTTAAAGAAAGACATAATGAATAAGTTAAACTAGTTTTAAATACGACAACCAAACTTTTCAAATACCACTTCATAAACAAAAACATTCTTTTTGACAGATTTTGATTAACAAAGTTTTTATTTTGTTCTTCAAACAGTATACATTAGGAACAGCTAAGAAATTTAAATTTAATGCCCCATCAAGTAATGTCATATTTCAAAGGCATTTAATTATAAACTTCTACTCTTAAATTTCTTTTTCTTCATTATAACTTCTTTTAAGAAGTTGAATGGTTAGAAAAAATAACGCTCTGTCACACCCTAGTACGAATAAAGGCAGTAAAGGCCAGTTTGAATATTATTTGAATTCTTTGTTTGAATGTCACAACTTTTACTGGTGTAGAGTTTAATTCTGGATTTCACCATTCTCTTTCTCTATTTGGGGATTTCGAAGGTACCTGCAACACTTAATGGGGCTATACATTTGATATTTATTAACTGAATGAGTTTAAAAAATAGAATTGTAGAGTTATAAATATCCTCAAAAATAAATTTAATTAAAAAAATTTCTATCTTGGAAACAAGTTTTTTATTTTTCAATAGCTAAAAGAAAATATATTTTTTAAATAATCATTTAACATAAAATAATTATTTTAAATTTATAATTTACAAATGCAAAAATAAAATTCAGTATTTTATTAACGAAATTGATATGTTTTGTAAAATAAAATAAACTAATTTATACAAAATATGATCTACAAAAAGCTAATTCAATTTCATCAAAGATATTAGATATATAAAAAAAATTTTATTTAATTGTTTAAGATTATATAAAAATAAAAATTTAAGATTTTTTTATATCTGTAACCAAAGAAAAAACAAACTTTAAGGAACAAGATTATATTGAAATTAAAATTAAAATTTTTAAAAACTTAAAAACCAAAAAATTACAAAATAAACAACTAGTTATTTGATATTTGGTAGACTCTAAATTTTATAATACAGTTTATAATTTGGTTATGTTTAATAAATTATTTTCACAACACATATATTTCAAAAACTTATTATAAAAATAAAATAATATAAATATAAAAAATTTTAATGACATTTTTTTGGCTCTCAAAGAAGTCAATTCTCGGGTTAAACATTTGATAACTACAATATTTTTAAATAAAAAGGGCTAAAATCCCAAGGTATATAAGTAATAAGGTTAATTAAGCATGCCAATAACTATAGAGAACAAATAACGCCCTTTTATCTAAGAGAAATGAAAACAGACTTCACGAATTTTTAACATAAATTTATATTTAGAAATTTCAAACACATTAAAATAACACAGGAAAATTTATTTTGGATATTAAAGAGATAAGAAATATTTATTGTTTTACAATTTATTTATCACGTACAAAGTAATTATCATAACAAAGCAATGATGATGAGAGAATTGAAATCGGAGCATGGTAGTAATACTGTTAAACAAACTAACTAGGTTACTAACATTATCCGTCCAAACACTTCGTTCTTATTAAATTGTTCCAAGTTAAAACTTTATATTCAATTCTTACGATAATGTCAAATTTTCCTCATAAAGACACGCCAAGACTATTTAAAACACAAAACATAAAGTTCACAAAAGACAATTACGACACACATTTAAGTTACTAGGCATATTTTCGTTCGTGTGCCGACCGGCGATAGTTAACACATTCTTTGTTCAATGATTTAAAAGTTAAAAACTTTATATTCAACTAGCTGACTCGGCGAACTTCGTAACGCCTGACAGTAAATACATGTTAACTTTAAGATTGGCCATGTTCTGAAGTCGAATACCATTACGGTTTCATTGTGAAAGGTTATATTATTCTGGGTCGCGTCATAGTGAATAACAATACTGAAACGATAAGACATATTAATTACATTCCCATAAAACAAATAAATCTGAGTGGATCAATTCACAATTTTCGAATCCAATCCAAACCCAAACCAAACCTAACTGTAATACGGCTTTCATAGGAAAGATATACAACGGCTGATTATTATAATAAATGCAATATATATTAACATCGTAATTATTTTTTATTTGGCCAACATGTAAATCCCACATCCCACAAAACCGTAAACTATTAACGTGGCGAATAAAGCTATTCATTTTGTACAGCACATATTTACTTTATAGTTTTACATTAATGAATGATTCAGATGGCATTGGATAGTAAAGCATATTGCTAATGGAAAGTAAACCAATCAGCTGTAGCTAAGAAATCAAATGTTTTCATTGTAGGAAATTTGTAAACAAACTTACTCTCCATTAGGTTAACATTAGAAATTTAAAACTCCATAAAATGGAAACTTATGGGGTGTTCGAAAATATTTTTTCACTAAAACCTTCCCGGATACATATAGAGCAGCTTCTTCAAATTTCATGGCAATCGGATGAGTAGTTTAGCAACGCATAAAGGACATACATACATGCATTCAATTTTATACAGTATATAGAGATTACTTTGACAATGGATGTCGTATTTTTTAACTATAAACGATTTTATTTGATCCATCTCACTTAGAAAAAACAGCTAACTATAAATTGTCAATAATTTGTTTATTCAGGATGTTTATTTATCCGCCAGTGATATTTGTCAGAACTATAGTGGATGGAGCAGGGGTATTGATTACATATAGACTATTTATTAATTTGAAGTGGAATTAAAATACAATTTATATGTATAAAACGAAACCCCATTTGATCCCATTTTAGAGAGATTATTTTGGTTCTATTAGATCCAATATTCATCTAAATGCTTGACCTAAAAACCTTTGGTAAAAGTAGTTTGATTGGCGGGAAAGGGCAGCACCCGGTCCATTTGATCTGGGACGCTCTCCAGCGACGTGGAAAGACTCTAACAAACGACTAACTCAAGTAAGCGACGTCTTTTAGAGATTCTATTGTGAAGTTTTGGCCCAAAACTGCATTTATTGTAACTTCCTTTTCAGCTAAAAGATTGTGTTTTTCGTCAAAAGCAAGGTTATGTATAGTATATATGTCACAATAAACACAAAAAAGTGTGAAAAAATAAAATATATTTATACCTTTTTAAGATTCCTCATCAGTACCACCATATTTTATTTTAGTCCTATAAGAATAATGTTTAATTATGTCCTCCAATATAAACTCGTTTGTCAGAAAATGAAGGCATTAAATTAAAGCAATAATGGCTATAAATATTTAAATTTGTTGTTTTATTTCCAAAAAAATAATTACCAAATTGTTAGTCTGATGATTAACCTTGTAAGTAATTACTTTGTTTGCCAACGAATAATTCCAAAAATCTTTTAATTTGCAAAATAACCACTTATTTTACCGGTTTCTTCTACGTTTTTGGATGCTGCGGAATATTTTACCGGTTCCTTCTACGTGTTCGGATGCTGCAGAATATTTTACCGGTTCCTTCTACGTTTTTGGATGCTGCGGAATATTTTACCGGTTCCTTCTACGTTTTTGGATGCTGTAGAATATTTTACCGGTTCCTTCTACGTTTTTGGATGCTGTAGAATATTTTACCGGTTCCTTCTACGTTTTTGGATGCTGCGGAATATTTTACCGATTTTTCCTACGTTTTTGGATGCTGTAGAGAATATTTACCGGTTCCTTCTACGTTTTGGATTCTGCAGAATATTTTACCGGTTCCTTCTGTGTTTTTGTATGTTGCGGAATATTTTACCGGTTCCTTTTACGTTTTTGGATGCTGTAGAATTTTTACCGGTTCCTTCTACGTTTTGGATTCTGCAGAATATTTTACCAGTTCCTTCTGTGTTTTTGGATGCTGTAGAATATTTACCGGTTCCTTATACGTTTTGGATTCTGCAGAATATTTTACCGGTTCCTTCTATGTTTTTGGATGCTGTAGAATATTTACCGGTTCCTTCTACGTTTTGGATTCTGCAGAATATTTTACCGGTTCCTTCTGTGTTTTTGTATGTTGCGGAATATTTTACCGGTTCCTTCTACGTTTTTGGATGCTGTAGAATTTTTACCGGTTCCTTCTACGTTTTGGATTGTGCAGAATATTTTACCGGTTCCTTCTACGTTTTTGGATGCTGTAGAGAATATTTACCGGTTCCTTCTACGTTTTGGATTCTGCAGAATATTTTACCGGTTCCTTCTGTGTTTTTGTATGTTGCGGAATATTTTACCGGTTCCTTTTACGTTTTTGGATGCTGTAGAATTTTTACCGGTTCCTTCTACGTTTTGGATGCTGTAGAATATTTACCGGTTCCTTCTACGTTTTTGGATGCTGTAGAATATTTACCGGTTCCTTCTACGTTTTGGATTCTGCAGAATATTTTACCGGTTCCTTCTACGTTTTGGATTCTGCAGAATATTTTACCGGTTCCTTCTGTGTTTTTGTATGTTGCAGAATATTTTACCGGTTCCTTCTGTGTTTTTGGATGCTGTAGAATTTTTACCGGTTCCTTCTACGTTTTGGATTGTGCAGAATATTTTACCAGTTCCTTCTGTGTTTTTGTATATTGCAGAATATTTTACCAGCTCCTTCTACGTTTTTAAATGCTGCAGAATATTTACCGGTTCCTTTTATACTTTTTGGATCTGCAGAATATTTTACCGGTTCCACTCTTCTACGTTCCTTCATATGTGCAGAATATTTTTCATTCTTCTGATGCATATTTACCGGATATTACTGCAGTTTTACACCGATGCAGAATATTTTACCAGCTCCTTCTACGTTTTTAAATGCTGCAGAATATTTCACCGGCTTTTATGATGTATATGTGAGCTGCAGAGGAGTTTACTCGTTTATTGTTCAATAAAACTCATTCATATGCATATGTATGATGCTAAATGTCATAAAATTTATTTATAAGGTTGACTGGCGGAAATGACCTGGTATATTTTAAGGTCTCACGCCATAGAGGCACAACAGTCGCTGTCGTAAAACTTGGAGTCGCTTGTTTACAAGGGATCGGTGCTGTGGTCACGGTTCCACAAATGTGACACGATTTAATCCTAATAGTACTCCAGCCCAGTCACAGCAAACCTGCATGCAATGGCTTTTTGATATATCTTAATTTCTCCTTAATAAGTCATTTTGTCTCATTACACCTACACCAACATGATTTATTTGGTTCTCATGTTTTTGTAGTGATAAATTGGGAAAAAAGATTCTATTGTTTTAAAGGAATGAGTAAAATGTTGTAATTTTACTGAAAATATACTCGTAGATAATAGGGAATATAGAACTAGAAAATAATAGACGATAAAGTTTGCTAAATAGAACAACCAACCTCTGTTATAGCAATGGCAATTATCTACATGTGTGGTTCTATACATATGTAGTTGAACAGGGTACTGTGTTCACAATTATCAATAATAGTGAACATTGGGTATGCACTCCCAAACATAGATAGATGACAAATGACGAATCGGAAAATGAATGTATTAGCGGGAAGGAGAGGGACACACAATCCGGGTCACAATTAAGATATGAATACACATTATGGTACAATTTTCAGATTAAAATGGTATATATTGGGCGAGTATAAACTTCACACTACATCTTATTTTAGAATATTTACATTCGAAAATGATAAAAAAATGTGTTGCTTGTTGGCATGGATATGTCTAAGCTCTGTGGGGAGATTTTGGGAACACAAAAAGTGCAGCGTAGGTAGTGTTACCTAGCAACGGTTTAGATTATTTCAGTTGACTTTTTTAAATGGATATGTCTAAGCTGTGGGGGTGGGTGGTGTTAGCAGATTTGTAGATGCAAAAAGTGTAACGGTAGTGTTTAAAGTAAGTGGCGAAGTGGATTACTTCCTCACTCAGTTTCTGACAGGCCACGGCTATTTCAAGTCTTACCTGTATCAGATGGGCAAAACCGGTTCACCGGATTGCATTTACTGACCGGGCGTTCCCGACGATGCAGAGCACACTTTCTTCCTCTGCCCCGTTGGGAAAGGCCCCGCCTGGAGGCTGCGCTTGGTGTTTTCTCGGTAGACACGTTCTGCCACAAGATCATTGAGGACGAGGGAAACTGGGATTGTTTGTCACAGTTCGTCCGGGGCGTCCTTCTAGAGAAGAAAAGAAATCTAGACCGCGAAGAGGCACAGATCACCTAAACAAGTGCCTGGACATGGAGTGAGCCTCAAAGGCGTAAGCCAATTTTAGGCCTAGCCTGTTGTAATGTGACAAACGGTTCCAGGTTAGAATCCTAAAGAGTAGAGGAGGTTTTTTTAGTGGGTAACCCCGCTTCTTAGGGGAGTCCCACACTACAGGCTGGCCACCTATGTGAAAGCATTTCTTCCGCCCCTCCCTCAAAAGAAGTGTTTAAAGGAAGTGCCTTCATTTATGGTTATAAGAACAGCTGTTTACATGAACTGGAAACATTCCCTTTAGACATATCCATGATTTAACCTATTTTCCACAGGGAAGTAAATACAATCATTTTTCATACAGGTTTTGGTAATCGTTGGTTACCAACAAATTGTAATTCTAATTCGAATTAATTGATTCTAAATTTTAATTAATGTTTGAAGAAATCTCGAACATTAGTATTGTTTTTTAGCGAATTATCCCCCAGAGGCTGGCTTGTGTAAAAGACTATTGTATTTTCCTTTAATTGTTACGAGAGGCTAATGTTGGATATAGGCGCGCTTTAAAAGCCTGGAATGTAATTGGAATTGGAACCTTTAATAATCATTAATTTTTATCCTCTATTTTATCTTCCAAAAGCTGGGTATCGCAATATTTTTAATAGGTGATTTTAAAAAATCGCTGCTATGTTTATTTAGTAAAATATTCCCCCGTTTATACCATCTTATCATACAGAGTTGTTATAAGGTCTCTCCCCCTATTATTTTTTTATTTGTTAGACGAAATAAAAAGCCTTTGGGAAACCATACAAAATTAACCCAAAGTATCTTTTGAAGTTATTGGAAATTTTGAGTGCCCCCAGAAATGGGGGATTTTGGGGGCAACTCAAAATTTTCAAATGTAAAGCCCCATCGAGATGTACCTCATGGAGTATTAGTTTTACGTTATAATATAAATTGTAATGTTTTAAAAGTAATATTGTTTTTTCAAAATTACTTGAAAATATGAATAATATTAAGTTTGGCGTTAGTTTGAAAAACTCCCAATTCTAACGTATTTAGTAATAAAAAAATGTTGGGAGGTACCTAAGGTCTAATTTGTAGGAGCCAACTTCCGAATTCCTTATGAGAAGCTAGTCATGTGACATGTCAAATAGCACTCATAATGGGTTAAGTTGGTATGGTTTCCCAAAAATTCTTTAATTTATTCTAACAAAAAAATAATAGGAGGAAATGGACTTCATAACCATCCTGTACACTCTCATCATCATTAGTTTTACGTTATAATATAAATTGTAATATTTTAAAAGTAATATTGTTTTTCAAAATCACGTGAAAATACATTTATGAATAATATTACGTTTAGTGTTCGTTTAAAAAATATCAAATATAGGTATTTATACTATATAATGAACGTCTGTTTTTTGACATTATGAGACCAAAAACGAAATATCCCGTTGCGACGGGTTTTACAATTGAGATTGTGAATAAGGAGAAAAGTTGTTATAGTGGTTATAGATTAGTAGAAATACGTCAAATCTATAACAAATAACATCCGCTTCGGTAGGTTGCCAGGTTCACCGTAAAATTGCTAGCCAGAGATGACGGCACGTGATCTGACAAATCTTTAATGATCGTAAGGTTTAACAGTCATAAATGTAATTTTTTTTAGTGTTAAAAGATCATTAACGACAGGTCTAGTCGAAACCAGGACCAAATCAAAGTCTTTTTTACAATCATCACACGAATTTATTTATTTTTACAAAGCTACCTTACAGAAAGTTATCTTCATTGTTTCTATGCTGTAAAGAGTAAAAACTTTAAATAACAGAAAAGTAGAAAAACATTGTACTATTATATACTATACTATATGGATCGATATTAATAAATAGTAGTGCACTGACCACTCGACCATCCGCGTCACAAGAGTGACCTATACCATTGGCGGCATAGGCCTTTCCCGCACCCCTTAAGGTATCGCGGCTGGGGTTCCAGTTCTTCTTATCCACAGCTTCATGAGCAGCGAACGGTAACAGATGATTCATTATCAGGGAATCGCGTCGCGTCGCGGCGACCAGCCAGCTGATAAGCGATCCGCGATATTAATTAACAATGGACAATGGACGCCGGGCTCTATTGTTGTCAGCAGTGCCTCGATTAGAAGCGGGCAGGAGGTGCGAACACGCGTTATTTATACTACCTACAAACATGTAAATTGTAGCGCTTTAATACGTAAGCCAAACGGCTATGTGATTATTTCCATGTTCCATTAAAAATTATTATTTTTAACGCTATGGATTTTAATGAGTTCTTGACCAGTCTGTTGTAGACTAATCAAAATTAATTATTTAATTAAACACTATTAAGATATTAAAATAAGATAATACTGAGAATTAAAAGAAGGATATCCGTTCCTTTATTCAACGCCAAAAACTTCTGATACTTTTGGTATTAGTTATTTGTAGTTATCAGTTTATAATTTTGGCATTTCAAAGTGCACTTGAGTGTGCATGGGCCAAGTATTCGGTTCCTACGATCTCGCAATTTGAAATTTTTATCTTTTAGCGAATTTCCCTTAGGCAAGAAGCTATTACTGTAGGTCTCATAGCAAGACTTAAGCCCGAGACCATGTTATTTTTCGTCTTTAGGTGCCCAGAGGCCAAAAACAATAATCGTTAAAATTAATATATATATATATATATATATATATATATATGTGTGTGTGTGTGTGTGTGTGTGTGTGTGTGTGTGTGAGTGTGTGTCTGTGAACACGATAACTCTCGTAAAAATGGTCCGATCGTGACCAAATTTGGTAGAGACACATTTCTTCGGATGAGTTCGTAAAGAAGACATATCGGTAGGTAGTTTGGGAGGGCTTAGTACTAAAAATAGTTTTTTTGCGTTTTTCATATGTAATTTAAAAACCTTTTAATTTTATCCATCACCATTAGAATCAGATTTAAAAGCTACATAATTTAGTTCCTTAAAGATTTTCTCTATCTCCAACGGTTACTGAGATATTAACAAATCTAAACACAGTACTTATTTTGGGGATCCAATGTTAATCTTATGAGGGATAAGGAAAAAATAATATCTCCCGTATCAATCGTTATTTTTGGATTAAACTTGGTATTTACCTTCATGTGGTTGAGATCCATCCATTTATGCTTAAAAACATAGTTTATCTGTTTATCATGACAAATAACCTACATGCTCTTTTCTTATGATAATCATATAAATAATAGGCAAACTCCTAATTAAAAAAAAACTCCTAAACTTTTTAATAGAAGTAATAACTCTTTTCAGCAATCAGTCAGACTTGAGAAGACAGTTGTTGGTACCAGTTCCTTGATCAAAGCTTAGAGTCCATCAACAGTTTTATACCAGCAATGCTCAAAGACTTTTTAATAAGTTAACTTTTAGAATCACTCAACAACATAATTTGAAAACCTTCTTATTTTATTTAAAGAAATTTCCTGTGAACCATGAATGTGTTTTCTTTGATATCATTGTTTGAAATATTATAATAAATCTACTGGCAATAATTTTATCTTATGTATCTACTGTCACATCTATAATATAGGTAATGTTTTCCCCCCTCTAAGTATTAATCGGTAAGTATGTTAAAGAGTTGATCTTAAAATGAGTTCTGTACTGTATGTTTTGTATGCTGTTTAGTTGTATTTCAACATTAAGGCGGTGTGAGCGGCGTTAGGGACAACTGAAATCCGCTAGGTCGGCGCTAGTGTCGCTTATTCGTTACGCGTATCTGATTATTTCGTAAAAGCTTCCTGTTTCCAGTTTAAGATAACAATTCTGTTTTTTTGTACATTTTTAGATCTCCAAAATAGCATATTTTAGAAGATTATCGGATAAAAAATGTGGCTTAAATAAATAATTTTTTGCAGTATAAAAAATATGTTATTCTCAATTCAAACTTTTACATAGGTCATGTGAAAAAGGTCTGTTATTCATCCACGTTCCCAAAATTTCAGTTCCAAAGCATAATTAGTTTTCCCACACTCCTTGCATGAAAATCGCCAAATTTGCGAATAAACCATCCTGTAACTCGAAAAGTTTTCACTTAAAAACTTTATGTCAAAGCATATTTTATGATACAATCAACAAATAAACGTTAAAACAATGTAAATACTTTTCTAGGGGTTGTATATTATGTTGAATGTTATTGTAATTAATATTGCAATCATGATTTTTTTTCAGTGAAACATAAAGAATTTATTTATTGGTAATGCATTTAAAAGTATCCAGTCTGCGGCGATCTCCATTTCTCCATTGACGCAGGGACCCTGGGCCGCTATAACATTTACAAAGCGTCCAGGGACGTGAAGGCCAGAGGAAACGAGCAGATCATACTCCCCCCGAGGGTGTCATATTCGTAATCTGTAACTGCTGCTCAGACTAGACTTTTATGATCTCTCGAACGACTCGATTTGAAATACGCTACTTTATGTCTTACATCAAGCTAAATATCCTGCTTTAGTACTCTAGTGAACTAATTCCACATTTAGTAATGTTTAAGGCGGTGACCTACCCCAAGACTAAATTCACCTTTGCGCTACGAAACATTGCTAGGATCGGGTAAACTCGCTAGGCTGAGGTTTAGGACAAAGCTGTGTGAGAACGTTCAAAATGTGTTAAAAATACGTAGTAAACGGGATTTTATTCAGGGTAAAATATTGCATTCAATTGTGCTGGTATATCCCGTTTGAATAACAATTCAAATAAGGCATATAAAGTTGAAAAACACCTTTTCAACAGTTACAACCTAATAAATGTTAGTCTGTGATATTACAACTTAGCGTACCAGCATGAGTACAATTCTCTATCATCAGTTATGTAGCGGTTAATACGCATTACTAATGCGCATCAATTACTTAGTTATTCGTTTACTGCGCATTACTAATGCTCATAAGTTACTTAGTTATTCGTTTACCGCGCATTACTAATACTCATAAGTCACGTAGTTATTCGTTTGCCACACATTACTAATGCGCATAAATTACTTAGTAATGTGTTTACAATGCATTATTAATGCACATAAATTACTATGTTATACGCTTGCTACGCATTACTAAAACGCGTAAGATACTTAGTTATTCGTTTAATACGTATTACTAATACTCATAAGTTCTAAGTTTCTTCGTTTACTAAGCATTACTAATGCTCATAAGATACATAGTTATTAGTTTACTGCGCATTACTAATACTCATAAGATACTTAGTTATTCGTTTACTACGCATTACTAATGCGCATAAATTACTCAGTAATGCGTTTACTTTGTATTATTACTGCACATAAATTACTATGTTATTCGTTTTCTACGCATTACTAATGCTCGTAAGATACTTAGTTATTCGTTTATTACGTATTTCTAATACTCATAAGTTACTCAGTTATTAACTACTTAGTTATACGTTTACTATGCATTTATAAATTAACATAAGTTGCTTAACAATGTGTTTACTACGCATGACTAATGCGCATAAATTACTCAGAAATGCGTTTACTAAACGTATAAAACTGTAAAAATTCTCTTGTTTTGTCAAACATTACTAACTCGTAAAATACTTAGTTCGTTCTTAACGTGTTCTAATACTCATGTGATACTCGTTTCTTTCCTTACTAGCATTATTCGATTGCCCTGGTGTTTACCAATTAGTTCGTTCTTTAGTTAAACCACTCACACTACATAATGAGCATTATACAAGTTATAAATGTATCAGCAAGTAGATAGGTTGATTTTAATGTAGCTTCCAAGGCGATACGGCACCTAGACATTTTCTATTGAAACAATGCGTCGACTAACGATTTTTAATTGAAAGAATACAAGTGCCAGACGGATATCAAAAGAGACGATAGTGACATCAATGATTATAAGGAATGACTCGCTTCGCTCGCTCGCCTCAGGCCCCCGTTGTTGGTGTAAAAGTGCTGGCGAAGATTAAGTTATAGTATCTAAAATGACCTGGTGTAATTCAAGCTATGGTTCCTTAGATTTATTTGTGTTGTTTACGTTATAGTGTCTTAAATATCCTGATGTATTATAAGATGATTTCTAAAAGAAAATCACCTTCAACGACTTTCTAGCTAAAGCGACGGCAGAATCAGCACACATTTTGTGTTTTTGTAAAATTCAGAAAATGTAAGTTTCTCTGAGAGGAACCTGCAGAAACACAAATAACAGACGATTCACAGATGTGGAATCTTTACTTTAAATGTCAACACCCCCGACCTTAACTTAATTGGTAGGGTTGAAGGAGACAACGCACGAAAAAGTCACTGATTTAAAGTGTCAATGGATACAATATTATCCAAAAACTGTATTTATAAACTTGATGAATGTGATTTTTGTTGAGGTAATACTAATATAAAGTTATAAATTCCGATATAATAGTTATCTGAAAAACGTTTTATATCGTCCATATAAGTTTAAAATATCTGTCTCCACAGGAAAACCTTTTTTTCAAATAAATTTGTATGATAAATGTTATACTTTAAAAAAATATTTACTTTAAAATTGCCAAATCCGTCTCTTTAGATTATTCAGAGTAAAAGAATCCATTTTTCGTGTGAAATTCATTATTGGTGATGGTGGTTTTATGTTTATTGTTTTTTATGTTTTATGTTATATAGATTTTTACAGCGGACATTTTCCATTACGATTTTAAGTAAAACAAAATTTAACGATGTTTCGGGATCTGGAATGTGATCTCATCTTCAGGTGAGCTAGTACCTAAACCATAACACTATTAGTACATAGTTCAGACTAAGCCTGAATAAAGATAAAAACAAAAATTTTAAAATAGTCAAAAACCCTACAAACAAACAATTCATGAACAATTACGCACATAAGAAACATAGCCTTTCCACTCGTCAGGAAGACTCAAAGACAACGTTGTTTACTTAAAATCGTGATGGAAATTGTCCACAATAAAATCTAGATAAGAGTCCAGTTAGAGTTTTTTATAGGCAATACAAAATTTAAAGTTTCTAGCATACCAGTAATTCTTTTAGGATTCGTATACTTCCGTCAGTAAGTCAGTGAGTTAAACAACGGCTGTATGGTTATTTAGACTAGGCCACACTATCACGGCCGTGGCCTATGGCTCGTGGCCCGTGGGCCTCTGCCGTACTTCCTATGGAGTGCTGCCAACCCGGCCGGCATCGCCCAGTTTTGTTTGCTTTTTAATTTAGTGTAACACATAATTGATGGCTCTGCCTTAGAAGTGTCTAGGCGTAAGTTATTTATTTTTTAAAGACAGTTAAAATAAAAGAGGAGAGTGAATAAAGGGGGTAGAGGGGGGAGGGAGAGGTAAAATAAATCATGTCCCGAAGCTGAACCGATGTCTATTTGTATTCGAACCGCGGTGCTCATTCTAGTCAGCTCTGAAAATAAGATTTCTTTTAAAGACATACTATGATTATCACACGCTGTGACAATCAAACGTGAAATATAGTTCTACTTACGTAAAACCTTACCGAACAATAACAGTCAACTTGTTCATCTAACATTCATAATTAATCCTTTAATTTTTGAACGTTTTATCATAATTTATACTACACTAGCTGACCCGGCGAACTTCGTAACGCCTGTCAGTAAATACAGGTTAACTTTAAGAGTGGCCATGTTCTGAAGTCAAATAATTACGGCTTCATTGTGAAAGATTATATATTCTGGGTCACGGCATAGTGAATAAAAATACTGAAACGATAAGACATTAATAACATTCCCATAAAAAAATAAATCTTAGTGGATTAATTCACAATTTTCAAATCCAATCCAAACCCAAACCAAACCTAACTGTAATACGGCTTTTATAGGAAAGATATACAACAGCTGATTATTATAATAAACGTAGGCTAATATAAATAAGCATTGTAATTATTTATTATTTGGCCAACATATAAACACGTGACTTTTAATCAGACAGAAAATAAAAATACAAATATTTAATCCCCCAAAACCGTAAACTATTAACGTGGCGAATAAATCTGTTTTGTACAGCACATATTTACTTCATAGTTTTACATCAATGAATGATTCAGATAACATTGGATAGTAAAGCATATTGCTAATGGAAAGTAAACCAATCAGCTGTAGCTAAGAAATCAAATGTTTTCATTGTAGAAAATTTGTAAACAAACTTACTCTCCATAAGGTTAACATTAGAAATTTAAAAGGCCATAAAATAGAAACTTACGGAGTTTTCGAACATATTTTTTCACTAAAACCTTCCCGGACACATATAGAGCAACTTCCTAAAATTTAATGGCGATCGGATGAGTAGTTTGGTAACGCATAAAGGACATACATACGTACATACATACACACATTCAATTATATATATAGAGATAAAGTAATTTAACTTACATGGCCCAACGACTACTCATTTTAGTGCTAAAGTGTATGTTGTCACCTACCTCAACAATGACAATAGATCATATACTTGCATAGTTCAAGTGACAATCATAGTCACATTGTTGCAAACCCTTCTGTATAAATTCTTTTGATTGCGTTTCTTCATTAGAACTTGTATCTTTATTGCATTGCAATTCTTTTCATTTTAATCTTTGGTGCCTTTAAAGAGGTATAGAACAGGATTCAAGAGTATATTCTTCAAACAAAAAGCAAACATTGTAAATGTTTATGTATTTTGATCTCTTGAAATGATAAAGATCAATAATAAATAAAATAATACAATGTTAAATTTCATTTTAAAGCCCTGTCTTTTGTTTAATATATGATTTATTATACCACTGCGTATAAGCTATGTTCAACCTGTCAATTTTATGAAAATTAATTAGCTAGCTTTCTTGAAGAACTTATATCAAACTAGAAATTTACTTGAAACCTAAACTATAATCCCACTCGACTTTGAAAGCCCAAAACAGCTATCATTTGAAAACTTCGTTCAGTTTTGAGTTGAAAAAAATTGTGTGATACAATTTACAATAGATGATTTGATACGGTTTACAATAATCATGAACAAAATATAGGTTTCACAACCATACCCTAACGGAGTTATCGTGTTAATCATTCTTTGAATTAATATAGTACGTAGGATTCTAATATGCACTGATCTGATGTGCAGTGAATCGATCAGTTCTTGCAGTAGGCAATCAATGTAAAGCAAATTGACTGCTTGTTATATTCATATGCCATTCATGGGTAAACATGTATTTATTTACAAATCTGATAAGAAGTAGAGGGATCAACTATTTGTTTCATTGCATAGAAATTTTGTTTGTTTTAGGGTAATTAGATGAATTTAAAATAGATTTTTTTACTTTTTAACTGAAGTGGCAACCTACTCAAGTAGGTATTCTAAGCCAAGTATGAATGAGAAATGAGTCTTCTTACTGACTAAGGGTGATGTGTTCCTTAGACAAAACTGTTAATTACTAACCCAACAGTCAATGGTATATCTAAGGGACCTACAGTTTAAAGTGGAGTCCGAACCACTGACTCTGAATTACGAACTGGTCTAATTTTGAGGATTGTCTTTGAGGATTAACATAGTATTCAATAGTGCGGGCGTTAATCCACTCAAGAGAACATTACACCCACAGACCATCGCTCACAACTATCTACAATTGAATATAAAAAATATCAAACAATATCGAAAAGAATGGCGAATCTGCCTGGATATAGAAAGGCCCAGAAGCTACTTGGTACTAAAATTACGACAGAAGGAAAGGTCATAGCAAACCAAGCAAAATAAATCTTTGCATACAACCCGGACTTTTAAACGGAGACTGCAGATCTAAGTGACGTCTACATGATGAGAATTGTCTTAGAGGAAAACTGCGGATTCTGTTAGGAGCCGAAAGAAACCTGAAAACCTCGTGTGACTGAGTGTGTTACAGTTAAAATAAATACCCCCGTCGCAACAAACCTGCCTACTCAGCGAATTTCCAAATCAATAATATGCGATAGTAATACAATTATATGACAAGATTGATCAATCAATACCTGTTGATAAATTAGAGTATTTGCCTATTCTCCGTAACATTAACACGGGAAAGAGTATGCAGGTTTGCTGCTGCGAGGAACACATAAACTATGATTTTTAGCATGAACGTATAGATCTCAACCACATGAAACTGAATACTAAGTTACATTCAAACTATTAATAAAGGTTAATAAGGGAAATATTATTTTTTCCTTTTCCTCCATAAGATTAACATTGGAGCCCCAAAATACAACGTACTGTGTTTAGATTTTTTAATATTTCGAATATCAAAATATTTTTAGTATCGAAAAAAATTATAAATTTATAAAGTTATTTATTCTAAATAGCAGTGACTAATAACATGTAAAATCAGTTAATATTAGTGATGCATTGATAACTGACTTGTAAACGAAGGTTTAATACAAGAATCGATACAATATTTTGTTTTCAGTCCGTTTTTTTATTTACTAATTATAATTGTTACAATTGGGTAGTGATTGATTTACTAATGAAAATGTAATTGGTGTTTAGAAAATTAATGAATAAGTTTAAATAAAATTTAATGTTTATTCTGATTCCGGATCAGAGACAGGCTTCATGAAATCATATGACCACATGGAGGAAGCAAGGCCAAACTAAATAAGCAGGTTCAAACAGGCTGGAGCTAAACATGAAAACACGCAAAATTTTCCAACAAACAAAGGAGACCGAGATAATAAACTAGTGCACCAACTGAATTGACCATTTGAGAGATTTGAGTTTAAACATTATAAAGGCCGCCACGCGTATTGCATTTATTGTTGTTTAAACAAATCTATCAGCATTAAATTCTGAAAGCAAATGAAATTTAAATACGAAAACTGTGGCATGATCAAAACAGGACATTACTATACATTTCACCTTTCTAGTTGTGAGTTATTCGTTCAACTATATTTTAGTTTTTCGTGCTCTGATTGACAGAGCATACAAAGTAGAGCATTATAAAGTAACCAATAATTTGTGATTACAATTTGTACTATTGACTCAATTAATGAACCCTATAACTAACGAATACATAAATTATATTATTTTCCTTCATTTTATGTCTACAGATTGGTTATACACAGCTAATAAGTCAATAAAGCTATTTAAATAATTTTAAGGAAATTCTTTTTCCTTGTTCCTCTCTTTCCTGCAAATTCTAGCCGTCCGTTCTTTCGACTACATCAGTGTATAAACAGTCACGTAAAGTAACCTGATACCTTCTCGCCTTATAAGATAGTATATGTAGAAAGTATTGTTTTCTTCAAAATTTTTGAATTTCAATAGTCAATAGTCAAAAATAATTTATTATAAAATTTCATTCAGGATGAACATTTGAGCTGAGAGTTGAATATATCCGTTTTAAGGCCTCCTGAATCAAAAAAAGTGGGTTTCGACGTGATGTCTGTCCGTCCGTGTGTGTTTGTGTGTGTGTGTCTGGATGTGTACAGAGCCACAGCCTACCTCTTTGGCCCGATTTAGATATTTAGCATATATATATATATATATATATATATATATGATATTTTGATATATATGTAAATGCCTCATCAAATTTTTTTATTTTACATTTTATAGGGTAGTTCACCCCTAAAAACCTCTATAAAAACACGAAAAATCCAAATTTCTCAAAAATGGCTCTAACGATTTTGAATAAAAGTTAATATTTTATAGTGCATAGAGTATTAAATAATATGACACCACCCGCATGTCTGTAAAAATTAGGGTTCAAAAGTTATGGGCTTTTAAATGCCACTGAATAGGTTTTATTAAGTTTTCCATGAAAACAATAAAGGTTAAGTATGGTTTGACTACCACCATTAAAACCAGCATAAATTAAAAACAAATTAGTATTTTGAATTATTAGGCTATGACTAACGGTTTCAGAAAAAACGTAAATTGACTGACCATCGTAAATATAATTGTTGTCTGAGAGCGCCCAATGTTATTCTTATGGGGAATATTAAAAAATCAATGTCTTCGTTTATTCCATATTGTTTTAGCAGAAAGCAGTAAACTTGGGAAATGATATAAGGAATAATTATATTTATTAATAAACTAAAAAATATAAACTAATCGTATTCTAATATAATTAAATGCTTTCCTAATATTTTCACTATATCAAAATTAAAAGTAAAAGTAATTGTACTAAGCAATCGTTAATTAGTAATTTATCGAGTATAGTAATTGAGTTCACTAAATGGAGTATCAAGTATCGAGATAGAGTAAGGGTAATTGAGTACTAAGCAATCGAGCAATGGAGTAGAGAGTAAAGTAATCAAGTAATCGTTAATCAAGTAATTGAGTCTAAGCAATAATAGAGTAAGAATCGAGTAAGAGTTCAGTAATTGAGTACAAGTATTATCGAGTAAAGTAATCAAGTAATGAGTAATCAATAGTGAGTATGGAGGGAGTAATTGAGCGGAGTGGAGTAATTGGCAGTAATCGAGGAGATTAAAATGAGGTAAAATTTTGATCTTAGTCTTGGTGGAGGATTCGAGTAATTGAGCGGAGTAATCAAGTATCGAGTAATCGAGTAATTGAGTAATCAAGTAATTGAGTAATCAAGTATCGAGTAATCAAGTGATTGAGAACTAAGCAATCGAGTAATGTAGCAATCAAGTATCGAGTCATCAAGTAATCGAGTAATCGAGTAATCGAGTAATCGAGTAATCGAGTAATCGAGTAATCTAGTAATCAAGTAATCGAGTAGCTTTATGAGTAATTGAATAATCAAGTAATTGAGTAATCAAGTAATTGAATAATCAACTAATCAAATAATCGAGTGATTGAGTAATCTAGTAATTTAATAATTGAGTAATTGAATATAATTGAGTAATTTTATCATTTATTAGGTTTTCCAAAAATCTACAAAGTATTATATTGGACGGTAGCTAGCACTCGCAGGAACATTCCTCTTGGTATATGGGATGACATCCCAGTCTTCAACAACATCTCCATATACTGAGAAAAAAATCCGAAACATTTCCATTGTGTAATTTAATAAATAAAATATCTTAATTTGTTTATTCTGTAGTTAGGAACGAGACTTGTGACGCGGGCGTCTGCAAAGTGCGGTGTGCTCTCAGTGTGGCAACCAACGATTTACAGATGCAAATTTTCATTGCTTAAAAATCACATGTTATTTATCTTGGCAGCTTTATGGTTCAGTCATAAAACAAATGGATCAGTCTACGACCTAAATAACCATATATAACATTCATAAATTAATCTACTCACGGTAAACAGATTGTATCTGTAAATATTTTCCTTAAACAACCGCGTTTCACCAAGCAAAGTCTGACGTAATTTTACTGTTCGTTTTGCAGGACGGTTCGGCGTTATTTCCACACGCATAAAATTCACAAGGTTCCTACTACTGCTTACTGCTAGGTTCTACCGACCAGATATACAGGGTGGTCGGTAGTTAGGACTAGTGATAAAAATGTTCGGTAAACAGGGTCAAAATCCATGAACTAGTTTGTCTAATTCCAAGAGGCCTCTTAGTCTCATGGCTACAATTATTTAACTATTTTAGCGAACATGATAAAATTTGAATTATGATCAACTCATTAAAATGTAATTTTCACGATTTTCTTGAATATATACACCATTATATTGATATTTTATAAATGAGCAGCCACGATGGTACCCCGTTGACCTAGCGGCACCTAAAGACGAAAAAATAACATGGTCTCGGGCTACCTCGGGAGACCTACGGTAATAGCTTCTTCCCTAAGGGAAATTCGCAAAAAATAGTTTAATGATCATATCATTAAACTACCAGGAACTACCAGGTTGGTATCATTCGACCAAATCAGAAAAACGTGAACATTCATTAAATTGATAAAACTGTTGGGAAACACATGGAATCTGAACCAGTGATATATCTACATCAGATTCAGAATCCGTGCCGCTATCAACTGAGCCATCAACTCAAATCAATCAATAAGAAATAAAGGCAGTGCTTATGTTTATAATTTTATTTACAATATGCGTCAGAATGTCATAGTAGAGTAAAAAGACCTATTAAAATAATTATTATTTATAATATGAGTTATTTTTTTGTATGATATAATGAAGTGACAGTGAAATTTGTCTATTCTTATGAGTAAAGTTTATTGTTTTATTTATTGTTTTTGAAAACGTATTTTGATAAAGATCTTTGTACACTTATATTAGTCTTGGGTTTTGTGCATCTATAATCATGTTTTAATAAATATTTAGTGTTGCTAGCACTAGGTGCTGTGAACGATTCTTAATTTACCTTGTGATTCTGTAATACCAGTTTCTTGAGTTGAAAAAATAAAAATAAATCAATCTTACATATCCATTTATCCCTTATTTCGGAACGTTATACCAAACATGACTTTGAGTGTTCTAAATGTATACGTTTATGTCCCTTTTCCGAATTAGAGACACCTTCAAATCAAAGAAATAAATGTAACTGTTTGATCTATTTTAAAATTGTCCAATCATGAGGTACATAACTAAAGTACTGCATCGCTCACAATACCCAGGGTAATTTATGTAAGGGGAGAAGGTAGGTAAAAACTTCAAAAAAATCAATTTTGCGATTTTAGCCTAATCATGTTCTCTGTTCATTTCTGAATACAGTGATATACAACACTTGATATAAAAAATATTTGAGTTTGTAATTATATTTTAAAGTCACGGTTACACCTAATTTTACTTCCACTAAGGACGGCGAGCTCATGGTCGAGTGTTCAGTGTTCATACAGTATATTGCATTGTCATATTTGTTACTTTTTCACTTTTCTCTCTTAGCCTGTCTGTAGTGAAGCCAATAGCATAGCAGAAGCAGACAGCTGCTATATGAGTACTTGTTATTGTTGTGAAAATTGAAAATAAAGTGAGGTTATGTTATTACATTACTATTACAACTTTAATCGTGATTTCAGGAAAAGTGTTTTTTTAGCAAATGTTCCTTTATCTTAACTTCAGGTTGTTACAGAAGGCTGAATTTTTTACTGTCGTTTTATAAATGTGTATTACACATACTGTACCAAAATCATAGATGTAGAAGGTGTTGTTATTTAAATAAAAAATAATTTGTAAAAGAAGTTGAATTTATTTTTATAAAAAATTTTAATGACACTTATAATGTTTATTTTTTGTTGTAGTATTATAATTCTGGTACAGTGCTATCATAAATTGGTAGTCAAGATACAGTACAAATTTCAAAGATGTAGCTTATTTAGATTTGTCGCAAAAGGTACATATGTATAGTACTGTACTCTCATAAGAAACACGCTCCAGCAGCCTTCTCCCCTTAAGTCAATCATCCTGTGCTCAGGAAGTGGAATGTGATTCAAGAGATACTAGATAAACTTTCTCGTTAAGTTGCCAGATGTCCGGTAAGTGTGTAAACAGCACAGTCTGTGCCGAATAAATTAACCCCCAATATCCGGGTGGAACTACCCTTGACCCAATCTCGGAACTGTACAGATACGGAATCCCGGTGGCACATAAACTGGCTGTTAAGTCACCGGGCACTTTCTTTTTTTAAACGTTCACGCAAAATGACGTGTCTGTGAACAATAGCACACATTCAATTAGCGGTGGTGTGTGTGGGGCATGCGCACTGGCGCACTGTGCCGATCCTCCCGCCACCCTGCGGCTCGACCTACGGACCTCACTACGACCAAGGCGCCAGCTAAACACACAGGTACGCTCTTACTGCATACACCGCCGAACGCTCAACCTGTAAACAGGTTTGTTGTCCTTTAGATTTATTTAAAATATTTATCAAACGTTTATTAAACTTATTTAAGTTTTAGTTAAATTTTATAGCTCCATAAAAAGATTTTACATTTTTTGAGACGCACAAAGTGGTTACTAAGTTTTAATGAGGAATAATATAAACTGTAATTATCTATGTAATTTTATTTTAAATAATTTTTTAATTTTAAATATGCAATACCTAATGATAATAAATTCAGTTTCTTTGAAACTAAAAAGTAGAAAAAACTACGTGTATAATATAAATACATAAAAATTATCAAAATAGTATTAAAATTACAAAAAACTCATTCCCGGTTTTCTCAAACCAAAAGTTCGAGCCACAAACAAACCAGTGTCAACCAGGTTCCTATTGTGTCCGAAAATAGCTTTCATTAATTGGACCACTGAGTAGATTGCCCGGACCCCTTGCTTTTCATCTCTTAATATCCCGTTATGTAATATTTTAATGTCCTCTTCATCGACCCATTTCAACTTTTATTTAGATTCAACTCAGAAAGAAAAAAGTTTAAGACGATTTATACAAGTTTAAAACTATCTCATTATACAATAAATTAACCTTTTTTATACTCTATCGTGTTACTGAAGAAGGTGACTCAAATGTAAACTGATTTGTTGCTAATTAAGATTTTTAATTTCTAATAACCTATACAATTTTTTTCCAAGAGAGGTAATTGAAGTGTTAGTATGGATTTAAAAAAATCATGTTTAAAGCATATCCTTAAAAATCGTTCAACATTTAACGTTTATCTCTACCAACATGGTAATCTGGGGCATGAAGCACTTAGTTCCATATTTGTGCTAAAGCTGGAGGAAGCAAATATTTGTTCAGTTAACTGCGACTGGACTAGCAACTAGTTAAACTTTCCCCACTGACCAAAGAAATGTCTTCCAAAACTCTTAAAATAAAACATCATCCTCTAATATCAAATAATTATATTCAAAGTAAAATTTACGACCTAAATTTTTCATACTCAGTGAAAAAATAAAAATCTTTATTTTTAAAATATTTTAAACGCTTACACATCTAACTAAGCGTATTTTAAGGGAGAATAATTAAGCATAACCCAACGTTTATAGAACGTCGCTTTGACTAAAAATAAGCTGAAGTAGATCTTGTTAGTTAACGGGATACTTAAAACTAATTTGAAAGTAGTTTAATAGATATAAAATGTATTTTACACGTGAGAAAATGTCATATAAAACAACCAAAACAAAATAAAATTGTGGTGCACAAGATGAACCCTTGCGAAACTGTAAGATCTTGGACTCAACAGCTGCTGAAGTTGCTACACAGTTGCTACTAACAGTTGCTACTAAGTTTGTTGCCTCTAAAACTTGATGTCGCGAGAGGAGAGTGAATGTGTCAGCAGATGTTCCGGTGTTGACAGTCGTAGGAAAGGGCACGTTTTTGGCTCCTACGGTGCATTACACTTAGAGCAGCATATATCAGCCCAACAGTCACTACAAAGATGTGGATTACAAAATTTGCCTAGGATTCTCAAAGGGGAAAACATTCGAACAAGCTTACGTGTGTGTTACATTCTCATGTGAAGACAAAATGTATTTCGCACTTAGATTTATTGACGTCATGTGCAAGGGTTTATATATGACTGAATCATGTTGATTTTAGTTTCCCAGCTTTCACGTCCAAATGTATTCTACTTATAACAAAACACTAACATTAAGTGCCTATGGAATCATTACACCATTCAATACATTTATCCTCAACACCTTTTATTGTAGTCCTAACCATGTAGTCTTTTATTGTTGTTGATAGCCCGGAGACTGTTCGTTGTCGAAGGGCAACAGGCTTGGTTGTTGATCTACACACTCTTTGTTTTTGAATACACTAACACAAATCATATTTCATATAAAAGGTTACATGATTATAAACGCATCTTTTATGTGACGCGCACGATAACTTAGAACTGAGGGGACATACTTTACGCTTGGGAATGAGTTCGAATAGATTTCTACGATGTTCAAGAGTTTTTATAAAGTATATTCTATCAGCAACGTAGTGCTGATAAGGTTATGTCTGTTAAAACGTAGCAGTTCATGGATATTGTTAAAGCTTATGTGTTCACAAAAATTCATCAAAATCATCATAAACCACCCCTTCTTTGAATGTTTATGCCTTGAGAAATGTTTTAACGTAAAGTTTGCATTTACTTAGGAAACAATAAACAAGTTATTGAACTATAAAGTAACCATTATTATAAAGCCTATACAACCACTCTTGTTGGCAAGTAGTACATGGATGACGTATGCTGAAGACCATGTACTATGAAAGCTTAATAAACGATATATTATTCTATCAATATGACCTGAAGGTGTTTTGGCACTTTATTTGTCAACACTAAAATTGTATCAATATCCATGACGTTGAATCATTAATCATTAATGAATAGTTAATCATTAATTTGATTTTAAATAATATGATGAATGTTAAAATCATTTATAAATGCTTAATTATTGCTGTAGCTCGTAAACGTGATTCAAACTGTGTTCTAAAACATTAATATTTTTTAAATAATGTAAGTTGAGCGTAAATGATAGTAGTGATCTTACTTCTGTTCAAGCTATTCGCAAAAAATCGATTGTAAAAGATGGTAATGAGGGAAATAAACTCCTACATTTTATCAAATATATTAGGTAAAGAATAGCAATGATTACATTCACTACATTGAATGTCGCTTTGAAAATATTGAGCGGGCGGTTATTGAAAAGTTTCAACAACAAAACACATCGGTCTTTTGTTTATGCAGAACAAAGGTGTATGATAATTATAATACACCTTTATAAAATATCAATTGATACTCCTGAATTCTGCAAGAAGAAACTAGTAATAAAATAGAAATAAAATCACTTTGTGAGGAAACAGAAGTTTTATATAAAATAATCTATATTGTTTCAATACTGCATTATAAAAATTAAAATTTGAATACAATTTCATATAACTTAACTGTTAAACAATAACCTCCTAGGTTTACAATAATCATAGATCACACCCCTCAAAGACAAATGGGCAGCAAACCTGTCAAAATATATTTACATACTAAATAAAACATTGAAAAGTATCAGATTCACTCCTGTATCTAAAAAAGTTATCTATCTAAAATATACTAAAATACAAAAAAACTTAAAACTAAATTACAGTAGGAAAAGGGAAACGAACATTATATTTTTCTATTAAAAATTCCCATAAATAATTTCCTAAGTAATAGTTAATTTCTACTATGAAATATTCTAAAACCTTATTTTTATTATTTCCCTTACCATTTCTTGCAAAATTGGACATGTTTCTTTTATTACGTTTTATAGATAAACAAAAAACTTTCAGGATAAAAATAGATAAATCGTATAACATAGGTAGAGAGAGGATACAATGAAGTACAGATTACTCACATAACCATAACATTGTGGCTATTAAGTTCCATCTCAACTAATTTGACATAACTCTGATACTTTCGGTTTCAGTAAAACGGAGATAAAACGTTATTTCACATTAAATATTTCAGTTGAAAACTCTCCAGAAAATACTCTGTGAAAACTGTAGACGTTTAAATATCTAATAATGTATTTATTTCATATAGGTATATTCAGCTTTTACAAAAAATAATGACATACTAATTTCATTAATCTCGATTTTGATTAATTAAAATAGAATAATACTTAATGCTACGATTTTATTAATTAGCTTTAAGTTAAATGTGTCCCGTAAATTTGATTCCCGTATAAAATATAAGCAGAGATTTATAAAACATTCCAATGTTACAACTCGTAAAAAATAAAATCACAAAAAATTGAAGAAAAGATTTCTTGTTGGTGTATTTTAAGATGATTACAAATCTATAATTACTATTGAATTCTATTCTTGTCAAATGTGCTACGGGTGACTTGGGCCCCCTCGAACAATAGCCGATCAAATTGACGATCAATGTTACTATTAATTGATCCTTTCATCCGACGACGCTACGTCCGGTAAAAGTGGCTATCCGACACATACGGGTACTTGTAGCACTTATAAATGTACTTGCAGCAATCTAAGCTTGAAACTCAGACAAAAAAGTTGTAAAAGTTAATGGTTTGAAACACGATAATATTACATGAATACCATTAAGATTTTGGTAATAAAGCATCTGTCAATAAAATTAAAACATGAAAATATAAAATTATATTAAAATTAATAAAATTGTAAAATAAATTAATGATTAACAATAGCTAAAGATAGTTAAAACCCTACTGTATAGCACTTTTGTTATAGCAATCGAGTTGGTAATAAATAAATATAAATATAACTATATAAATAAATAAAACTTACTCCTTTCAATGCAATACATTCCGGACGTGATTTGATTCTTCTTAAAGGTTTTCGTCAATCATTTGATATTAAAAATATATAACGTTAATATAATAATATTATTAACAAATATTCAGTTAAAGTAAATTTCAACTCGAACTGGTAATAGACAATGACAACTGAGATCAATATTTACTAATCACAACCTAAATGGATTCAATTAAGCTAGTGAGTTGTTGCAAGGAGTTTGCCTTGGTTACGTGTCCGGTTCAGTACCTTTTAATAAATATTTACATTGACTTAAGGCAGCCAAAAGTTTTGCAGTACACTAAACCGAAGCATTTGACCACGTGGTTCGGATAGCTGCGGCGTCACAACGCCACCAGGGTCCCCCGTGGTAGGCCTACACCAGTGCCACACAGACTGTTAACGATTTATTTATTGCTATTTTACATTCAAATGTGACCCAAGTTCGAATAAACTTAATATGGGAACCAATTAAAATATAAACACACAAAGTAATTCACAATAATAAATAGTTACAGGAAAGCAGGCAACATCGTTTTAATCTAAACTACAGGGAACACTTTTCACTTTTTTGAAAACACTTTTCTCAGTCAGCCATAAATGAAAGGCAATTTATAGATCTAGTTTTAACGATAATTTATAGAAAAGAGAACAAGCACAATTAAATTAAATCTATATTAAAGTATTTTTCAACTCCATCAAATGTTATGAAGTAAATCCCTTTTGAATTCAAATAATTCTAACCTTTAATAATTCTTCTAATAATTAAAACCGAATAGGATAATGGAAAACTGAAAAAGATCTTATATTATATATCTGTAGCTGTGGGAAGGCCCAGGTAGAAAAATTAAAAAATTGAAAATCAAATTAAGCCATGAGATATTTTGTTTCATTGACTTATGTAAAGTAATATTTGTTTTTAAGATCTTTAAATAAAACAAACTAAACGCAATTTGATGACTTGGTGAATCTAGGGTGACCACTGATCAATTTATATTCTCGGTCCTTCTGTTCTAATCACTCTTTCTCATTACTTGTTGACTGGGTTTTTAAAGCTAAATTTCCTATGGGAACGTGAGCTATACGTATGGCCGCAATTACTGCCTAGCATTGTTTAGCATCGCAATTGAACTATATTAACTATATTAACTTGAGGGGAGGGAGGTTAGATGCATTATATGGAAAATTAATCTGAACTGTTTGGTTGTTTTAATTATTTATTTACATTGTTTGGACCGCATTAAGAGTCACATAACAAGAGAAAATATTTTCAACGCTGTATACATTTCTTTCTCCAAAAATACTCCGATATTGTTCTGCCCATTTACTTCTGGATCTATTGTTCTTATGGTGCAACTTTCAATCTGTTTTCATGAGATTTTATGTCTGAAAGTTTTCAACTGGTGAAGTTGTGAATTCGAGGTTGATTTTGGACTTGTTTTATCCAAACTGTTCCTATTTAGATTGTCATGATTTTTTCGTGAATCGGTTTCAGTCCAGTGGGAATAACGTGGAATTTATGTGGTCGTTTACGGAATTTATATTCAATTTTGGTGTATTTTTCTATGATTGTAGATGATTCTATCCTTCGTCCAGTTTTTGACTAAATCCTTAATTCAGAATTTTTGTCCTTTCTAAACCAGAGGAATTTTCATAGAATGCACAAACGCGATTTGGGAAATCGGTCCAAGTCCATATGGATTTGAACCCGCGACATCTTGCACCGAAGTTCAAAACACTAAACTCTAGCAAGCAAATTACCCAATGTTTTGCTTTCCTCCTTTCTTGATTTCTTAATGTTCTCAAAATCCCCTTTGTAATTGAGGTTTAAGGACTTGTTGGCTTAGCGTGTTTAAACCTTTACCCTTTCTCATGTTGAATTCCCAAGCGTAAAATCACATTAGCAACTCTGTTCTATAAAATATCTGTAATTACTGTTCAAACGGCTGAAACAATGTGGCTAAATCACCTCACAATAGATTTAGAAACTAGTTGATCGGTATTTTGGCGGGGCTGGCCGGCGACGGATTTGGCACGGCGTCCGTCTAGAGGTGCGGCTGCGGTTAAAGCACGCCGTGCCATGCCATGCCACCATGCCCCTCTGAGTCCAAACACATGTATACTTATGAGGCACTTCGCAATCCACCGGCGATTGGTCGGTTGGGGGACCAATCTTTTCCTTTCGCGGTGGCTGTTCTGTGGCGAGGATAACATCTAAGACATCCTCTCTCAACCTTCCCTACCATCCACTCTCCACACCAGGAGTCGTCCTCAGTACGCCACACCGCTTTTGTAAACAATCTCTCAGTTCGATGTTACTTGAACACGTCTATGCAAGCATCTTTATGGCACCAGCGATAAGCATTATCATGATGTGGCTATGAAGGAGAATTCGTCGGATATATTAGGTTTACATGAATTTGATTACACTTAATCGAGTAACCGCTCTAGTGGTGAGATACTATTACTGGATCGTGTATCCTTTTGACGAAAGGGAAATATGTCAAAAGTTCAAAAAACGTTGTACTCGACATCCTAAAGTATTTAAAAGTCCTCATCTTACAACAGATCGGGAAACAGGTTAAACAAATCTCCACAATCATCCCATTTAAGATTAATATCGTGAACCAGGGTTTTGGTTCACGATATAGCTCGATATAGCTATATCGCATCCAATAGCACGATATAGGTTTCGATATAGCTCGTATCAAGCTACGGCAAGGATAATCTCCTCGTAATCCATAATCTCTCGTACGAACTGATCGTACTCTAGCAATAATGCCTGCATACAGCGCGTTGGTCAGTGACGTGGGCCGGGGGAACCGACGGTCGGTGGTGGCCGGTAGTGCGCGGGACAAGTCCGGAGACGGTCAGGAGCATGGTGGCATGGCATAACAGCTTTAAGTGCGCGCCGTGCCTAAGGGTCCATCAAGCAACCGAGTTGATAACATCGCGTACGAGCGACAACTAATTAGTGAAGCAATTCATTTAAATTGCATAATGCGAGTCACTAACTCAAAGCTCTCGTCAGATAAAACTAGTCATTATCAAGTTTGAATTACATAAAACATATTTTCTTGTCTTGTAAGATAATGTTCATGCAGCAAACACTCCAAAAATAATGACACTCTTTTAGTTGCTCAGTAATAATCTAGTTATTCAATACATTTTATTGGACTTTTCCAACGCGTCTGTGTTTTTAACTAAACAACGTTTCTGAGGTAGAGAAACTCCTTCCGTTTTCAAGTGATTTTCTAATAATTTACATTAAAAATCGAAAGTTTAAGTTACAGATAATAATTATGTCATGTTTTTCAATAATACTATACCTATCTAACATGCACAATACAAAAACTATATTGATAACGCAATAAATAACCACAACACACCGCCTCCGAGCTGACAGGGCGAAACACTACTATAGCGTGCGCCCAGAACGAGAGTTGGAGCACTATTGTACTCATTACAATAATTTTTAATGTAAATTATTAGGTAATCACTTGAAAATGGGAGGAGTTTCTCTACCTCCAGAAACGTTGTGTAGTTAAAAACACAGGCGCCTGGGATAATTCCAATAAACGGTATTGATTATTTAATAACCAACGCCAATGTAACAAACGCATAATAGCTAAAACATTTAACTATAAAGTTTTGTTTTATGTCTCTTAGTACCCATTGTTTTCATTATACTAGGTGTACAGAGAACATTTTTCATAAAATATGTTCTGGTTTTCGTTATTTGGATCTTTGATATCTCTAGATCGAAGACGCATCCTTAATGATGGGACTACCTTCCGAAAATCGGGACGTCATAATCC
Organism: Nephotettix cincticeps; assembly: GCA_023375725.1. Taxonomy (NCBI): domain Eukaryota; kingdom Metazoa; phylum Arthropoda; class Insecta; order Hemiptera; family Cicadellidae; genus Nephotettix; species Nephotettix cincticeps. The sequence continues at coordinate 16,502,763 of CM041784.1, forward strand.
TTATATCTGGTAAAGAGAAAATTCCCATTTGCATTGGTATAAGTTGAACGCGATTCTTTGACGATCAACTCTTTTGGCATGTTGTGACATAAGCCTATCTTGTTAAACTATTTTCACTGCAGAAAACGATATTGATATGTACGTTTACCTTTTTTGTAATTTTCTTCGATCCTCAACAAATTTAGGATGAAAAATAAAACTCAGACTAGAGAGATCGCTCAAGATTTTTGGAGGAAACTCGTCCTCAAAGTTCGAAAGGTTGTCATCGGTGAAAGGCTTGACTGAAGGCTAGGGGATGTGAAATTTCGTTTGGAGTTCCAAAAGGTGACTCTTTGTGCTCATGTTAACCTTTGATAAACCAAAGCAAAAAAATCGTGTTCTTTAAGTCAATGTAACCCTCGTTATGTATACAATGAGTTTTTAATGCAGCTTTTTTAAGTGTAACACATTTTTTGGGACACATGAAATTTCGGTACGATACGGATTGATAAAAGATGTTTCTTTTGTGAAAATCTCGAAACTGCAAATTACTATGGCTAAAAGGGGGCAAGGACGCCTAATCTTAATGTAAAGGAAATTTAATTTTTCTCAGGGACCATACATGATACAGGGACATGGTCTCAAGTACACAGGGATTTTGAAAAATCATTATTCTAAGTATTTTATATTACTAAAAAATGCCTTTTGGAGGTTTACAAAAACAATTTTTAAAACTCAACAAAGTTGAGTTACACTTGGGGCAAATACAAATGTATACAAATGTTGCATGTAAATGGAGGCTTTATATTTATTGATGTAGTATTCTTACCATGTAATTATCCCACCATATACCTTATCTATCAGATATGGTAGGATAACAGGCCTACAGGGATTAAAACCATGTTAGATTACCCCAATGAAACAATTTTTAATCGTTTTATAATGATCAAAATGGCTCTTTTAAATAACATTAGAGACAATGAAATTAGGAAAGATTTTAATTTTATTATTTATGAATTTAAATTTTAATGTGATACTGAGGTGATCGGAAAATTTCATTTCCTATGAAATAAACCCCCTTCGCCCCTTCTGAAATTGGAACTGTACAATAAATTTCAGTTCCTTGAAAACGGAAGTTTCTCCACCTCGAGAAACGTTGAGTAGTCAAAAACACAGACGCGTTGGAAAAGTCTTAGTAACAATCTTAGTAATTATAGAAATTAATTCTGTATTTAATGGCTATTAAAATACCCATATGTTTTTCAAAATTTATTTATTGTTTGAAATGATACTGTCCCTGACAATATTTATATTTTATTTTGCCTGCAAACTAATGTTGAGAAAAACTTTTTTAATGAAGGCATTTGTTTACGTACTTTTCCAGCTATTGGTGAAAAGATCATACATTCTTAAATAACTGTTAGATGTAAATTCTATAGCTAAAAATAATAGAATGTAGTTTAATGAAAGTCTGTTAAACATAAAATAAGTTTTTTCAATTTTATTCAAATAAGAAAACGTAAAGTTGGTAATACCATACTTAAAAAGTCCTGGAACGTCTGTAGTTGTCCTCAATTGCCAACCATCTTATTTGGAAAGTCATGAAATCGGCGTTGTTGTCGGAGATGGACCGGGGCTGGGCGCTCTGGGGCGCCTATAGCCATGTATTATTTACCAACTTTTGGCGGGAAGCGAGACTATCAGCTGTGCAACAATCGAACAGCTTAAAACTTTCATTTTCAGCCTCCAAGATCGTTCTGGCATATTGTTTTACCTTCAGCTTTATATATTTTGAGAAGCATAAAACTAATAAATGCCAAACAAAACTTGTTTCATTTATTAATTGCAGTATTGACATTTCAAGATACATATTATTAATAAAAAGTAATGCTAAACAACTAAATGGTGAAGTATGTGAACTTATGTTATTTAAATTGTTATTACGCACATTTGATCACGGTTTTAAGTAAAATTAAGTTTCACGACGTTTCTGAATCTGGAATCTTATCCCGTCCTCAGGTGAGCTAGTACCTAAAACATAACACGATTAGTACATAATCCGGACTAACCTGGTATAAAGCTGAAAACGGAAAAGTTTAAAGGAGTGTTTTAGTTACTAACTACCCTGAGGACGGGATCCGTTTCCAGATTCCGAAACGTTATGAAACTTTGTTTTACTTAAACCCGTGATGGAAAATATCCGTAATAAAAATCTAAGTAACGAATATCCACCATCAACAATAATGAATTTCAAAGAATGTGAACTTAATTTATTATGTATAAATATTTCTTCATAAGCATTTGAATTACATAAATGAAAATGAACAAGGGTTAATAGCTTTGAATAACGGGGTATTTTACAACTTAAAATAAATTTTTCATGATTATAGAATTTTTATGTGCGAAATTGACTTATTATTTACCATCGTCACATAAAAAATCAAATATTAAGTGGCTCATCGAAACAGGCAAGGAATTTGACGTGTGGTATTTTATAAACCGAGACGCCGAAGGCGGCCTCCGTCTGATGACATGCATGCCAGCTCTAACGCATAACTTAAACATTCTGTCTCTCACTCTCTCTGAGAATGTTAGCAATAAAAATGACTATGCGAAAACAACTTATGAACGAATAACGGAAAGAAATATCGGACCTGTTTACGATAAATATTAGACATCGACTGTAATAAAAACATTTTTTTGTTTCGATAAGTGAAACAAATACATCGAGGACCATGTTTACTAGAGCAAAAATAATAAATTATGAACAAAATCAATTGTATTGTAATAGTATAGTTACTTTGAACTGATATATAAAATATTAATATGAGGCATGAGTTAAAAGCTGTAGCTTCAGAAAAGGTGGCAAATATATTTTTACATGTATTAAGAAAAGCGCATTCTTACTTTGCCACAGTGGCTACCTAACCTCCTCCTTGCTTTCTCCCTTTCTCTTTTACGCACACACACACACACACACACACACACACACACACACACACACACACACACACACACACACACACACACACACACACACACACACACCACGATTTCATGCAAAACAAAGTTTCACGACATTTCGGGATCTTGAATCTGATCCCGTCCTCCGGTGAACTAATATCAAAAACATATCACAATTAACACACAATCCGGACTAAGCTGGTATAAAGCTGAAAACATAAAAGTTTAAAGAAGTCAAAAAACTTACAAACAAACCATTCACTAACGAAGACAACAAAACAACAAGACAACACTTGTTGTCTTTGAGTCTCCATGACGAGTGGACGTGTTATCAGTATACAAATATACTACATCAATATATTATTATGGAATGTTTGAAAACATTAAGAGTCGAAAACAATGATGGAAGGTGGAATATAATGTTCAGAAGAAGATGCAACATTCGAATAACGAATGCAGTCAGAATATAAACATATAATTTTTATGTCAGATAATAATAAATCTTATTGTGAAACCTTTATCTCTTGCTAAAAGGCAAAAGACGAAAGTCAAAAGCCGTAGTTGACATGTGGTCGTAATTTTTAGACATTTCAACGAATGCGTTTGATCTTTTCCGAAATATTTGAAGCGAAGTTTGCTTCTTTTCCGGTTTTGATCTTTCACAAACGAAGATTTATTCTTCAACCACTCCTGTCCTGAGGGTAGTGTGTTGCAACTGAAATCTGTTGCTTCTACACAAAACTCCCCAGCTGAAGAGACCAATCGAGGTCGAAACAGATAGGCACCAAACAAACCATTGACAGGAGTGGTTGAAGAATAAATCTTCGTTTGTGAAAGACCAAAACCGGAAAAGAAGCAAACTTCGCTTCAAATCTTTCGGAAAAGATCAAACACATTCGTTGAAATGTCTTTATCTCTTACTGTAAAGTTTTTGCAGAGAAATTTGTGTTAACTTTATTTGACGATGTCTTTACACAGTGCGTAATGTAATAATTGTATAAGGTTTGCATTAAAGATTTTGTCCTGCTTTTTGACATGTCGTACCTACAAATTAGTCTCAAATGCAGATATGATTTAGAAAATTTACAAATTTTAACAGCTTCTAAATTAATAACCAGTTACAATATTTTTCGTCCGGTTTATGCGATCGCGGTTACAGTTACAATAAACTGGAAAAATAAAATATATGTAACCATAAAACCTGGGAGCTACCGTGGTAGTAAAAGTGCCCCGAGTATAAGCGAGATACTAATTTAGTAACTTCTCTCTATACTTTGAGTTTGTTGATGTTGAGGATGAAATAGTTATCTGCTAATGCAATCTTTCCTTGGTACCTACCGGATGTAGGCAACCACCAGCGCAGTTTTGATGATCTCAGTAACTCAGACTTACTTACCTATGAATTTGTGTGGGATAGTTCCTAGATTTGGTGGCCATTATTGGAAAGCGTTGTTTATTACAAGTACCCGATATGCAGTTTTTGATAAAGATAAACCATTTTCCATACCGTTGTTCTTCTGAAAAATTTCCTTGAAGGCCTGTTTTACTTCCTCCAAAATCTCTAATTATTTTAAACTAGTGCTACTCGTCGCACGTTGCTGCAATGTACAAAACAGATTTATTAGGTTTTGGATCGCTGGAAAATATAAGGCATAGTATAATTATTATTACCTTTCTAAATTTGTGGCCTATTCAGATATTTTAAGCCAAAATATTTGTAGGAAACGAGTGTATTTATGTGGATTTGAAACATTAAAACATATATAAAAAGTTGAGACATACTATATCATCTTACACCAGAGTACCTTTAATCATTTTTACAGCCTGGTAAATACACACTCTCGCACGCACTCACACACAAAGACAAAATCAAATATTCAATATTAATACTCAACATCAACCATTTATATATTTCAGATAGCAAAAGGAAGTATAAGAATATACAACAGCTGATTATTATAATAAACGAAAATATTGTAATTATTTTTAATTTGGCCAAACATATAAATTTAATTTAGTTTAATTTAAATTTATTTAATTTTTAATCATAAAGCAGAATTCTCAATATCTGTACTGAGAAAAATTCTATTATACAGTAATTAGATGCCATTGAGTATTATTTTACGCTTGATTCTTAGGCTTGCTTGATGATTAAAGTAAAATCATCTCCTGTTTATACCTTAAGATAACATATGTTGAAATCCAAAAGCAAATTATTACCTCATAAGATTAATATGGTAACTTTAAAGCCGTGTAGGGTATTCATACATGGGAAGATTAATTCAAAAACTATCAGACTTTCCTATTTTCGGTCTAAAGAATATATACAAACTTTCAGCTCTCTAGCTAGTCGGGATGTGGGAGAATTAGTGAGCTTTGACGTTTATATTTACAGATTAATAACTTCTCATACAGGGTGGTTATAAAGTCTCTTCCCCTCTATTATTATTTTATTTATTAGAAGAAATAAATAACCTTTGGGAAACCATACAAACTTAACCCAAAGTATCTTTTGAAGTTATCAAAAATGTCGAGTGCCCTCAAAAAATGGGGCATTTTGGGGGCAACTAAAAATTTTCAAATGTAAAACCCCATCGAGATACCTCATTTTAAGAGTGCTATTTGACATGTCTCAATACTAGCTTCTCATAAGGAATTCGGAAGTTGACTCCTACATCTTAGACCTTAGGTACCTCCCAACATTTTAATTACTACAAAAGTTAAAATATGCACCTATTAAATTGAATCCCATAATAATTGAGAATCACTTTAAATGTAAATTGAAGCAAAACCCAAGGGGGGAAGGGACTTAAAAACCCCGGGGTCATAATTTTCAAAATGCCGCCATTTTGTACTGGGTTGAGGTAGAGACCCCCAATTTTCGCCAATCGTCTTTAAATTTCAATTTTTACTTACATTTACAAAACTACTTTTGGCTTTACATTTGAACATTTTGAGTTTCCTTCAAAATCCCCCATTTGTGGGAGCACTCAAAATTTTCGATAACTTACAAAATATACTTTGGGTTAAGTTTGTATGGTTTCCCAAAGGTTATTTATTTCTTCTAACAAACAAACAAAATAATAGGGGGAAAGGGACTTTTTAACCACCCTGATTAATAACTTCTCATATAGCTGTTTACATTTTCAAAAATCCAGATTTTAGGAAACACGACTTCAATCAACTTTTATTATTAACCATGAACCAAAGGAACTATGCGGTAATTTCTCAATATTAATGACAAACTTAAAAACCTAATTAATACTTTCCCATTAATGATTTTTTACGTAAAATATAGTTTCAGAAAAAAATAACGTGAAAATTTAATTTGGTTTTATATGTGGTTTTACCTTATAGTTGTATTCCTACTACTTTTACTTAAACTCCAGCTTGGCTTTGACGTTTTTCTTAAGTATTTATGGCAGAAAATTATAATAAACCGATAGTAAATAAAATACACATTTCACAGATTGCTTAAGTCGGTCTACCCTACTGCAATATCTACTCCCGCGCTACAAAATATCATTGCTAAGACAGGAAAGACAAGCGTTGCTGGGGTTTCTAAGAATCCTTCTTAGTGCACATTAATTACGTTATCAATGCGCAGTTAACTTGATGGGAAATGGGTGATTGTCTAGATTCAATGAAAAAATTGAGCCCAGCTTAGTTCTTCGTAAATTGCAACAAATTTATTTAAAAATATATTGTATACAAATCTCATTAAACTAATAAAACTCTCAATTCATTAAATTCTCATAAAACTTATTTTTAATTTTTCAAAACTATCAGAAACATTTTTGCAAATTCTCCAAGTTCCTTATCGAAAATTCGTTTACCTTTTAAGTTTGCTACTGCTTTTTCTCCTTTTTTTAAAGTAACTGATTTTTTAAATTAGCATTTTGCTTTCACTAATAACTCCCCCCCCTTTTATTGGACTTTGTTTAGGCCAATAAATGTTTTTTCTACGAATGATTATCGGAGACTCTCCCACACACAGATATGTAATTTTTCTGGGCATATCTCCTGACTTTTATCCAAGTCTTTACTTTATTATAATATGTTTTGTAATTGTAATGATCATAATCTAGTGTGAGTATAATACTCGTATCTATCTAATCCTGTTTAATTCACATTACTATAAAAATTAGTGCGATCTAACTAAGTATTTCGTGAAACATTATTTACGCTGCACATCTTGGTTAAGACAGGTAATATCTTATTTTTATAAAAAAGGTGTAACTAGCCTAGTGCAAGTAGCTGCGGTCTCATGAGTTGGTTGTTTTGTGTATCAGGCCGTGAGGAGTCCCGCAGTAGCCCGTCCCAGTAGCCCAGTAGCCCAGTAGTCCAGTAGCCGCTCGTCAATACATCGCCATCATGTGGTCCGACTGGGTAAATGTCATTTTTCAGAGTGGAGGCCTGCGGTTTGAGTGTGCACGTGTGGTGGTTGGTGGTGGTGGAACTGTTCTGTCTTGGTGTTGTTTCTGCCCATTACTGTCAACCAGCCTTGGCTTTGGGGTTTTTAGACGTCTACCCTATAATATTTTTAAAATGAGCTCCAGTCTCTCATTTAAGGCTTCTACAGATTGATAATTATTTTAAATAAACTTATGTATTTATGATTATTCGCCAACAGAATTTAATAGAACTAAATATTATCAAGGTTACAGTATTTAGTTTCCAGTCGAAGACTGTCGGGACTGACAATGGGGTTTTAAACATGAAATCTAGCCATCTATTGACAAACGATTAGATTGATGCTGGAAACAATGTACAGTACTTATACTACAGGGGACTAACAATGGAGTTTTAAACATGAAATCTAGCCATCTATTGACAAACGATTAGATTGATGCTGGGAACAATGTACAGTACTTATACTACAGGGGACTAACAATGGAGTTTTAAACATGAAATCTAGCCATCTATTGACAAACGATTAGATTGATGCTGGAAACAATGTACAGTACTTATACTACAGGGGACTAACAATGGGGTTTTAAACATGAAATCTAGCCATCTATTGACAAACGATTAGATTGATGCTGGAAACAATGTACTTATACTACACGGGACTGACAATGGGGTTTTAAACATGAAATCTAGCCATCTATTGACAAACGATTAGATTGATGCTGGAAACAATGTACAGTACTTATACTACACGGGACTGACAATGGGGTTTTAAACATGAAATCTAGCCATCTATTGACAAACGATTAGATTGATGCTGGAAACAATGTACTTGTACTACACGGGACTGACAATGGGGTTTTAAACATGAAATCTAGCCATCTATTGACAAACGATTAGATTGATGCTGGAAACAATGTACTTATACTACACGGGACTGACAATGGGGTTTTAAACATGAAATCTAGCCATCTATTGACAAACGATTAGATTGATGCTGGAAACAATGTACTTGTACTACACGGGACTGACAATGGAGTTTTAAACATGAAATCTAGCCATCCATCTATTGACAAACGATTAGATTGATGCTGGAAACAATGTACAGTACTTATACTACAGGGGACTAACAATGGGGTTTTAAACATGAAATCTAGCCATCTATTGACAAACGATTAGATTCATGCTGGAAACAATGTACTACACGGGACTGACAATGGGGTTTTAAACATGAAATCTATTGAAAAACGATTGTATTGCTGCTGGAAACAATGTACTGTAACCTTTATGATTTTTACTTGCTGGTGTCACATTTGAAACTTATTTTATTTTTTTATTTATTTTTATAGAATTTTTAAAACATCTCACGATATTAATTTCAAATGTCAAGAGTGTACTTTGTGTTATGGAATGTTTTAAGCGTGTTTTAACTGGTTTGAATTTTGTTTTTAACCGTTTGAGTTTTTGTGTGTTATGTTTTTGTTTTTTATTTGGTTGTTTGATTTCGTCTGGTATAAATTGAATTTTATTTTAAGGTTAAAATTACCAAGAAATGAGCTCATGGGTGATATAAATGGATTTTAAAATGGTGTTAATACTATACTTAGGTGTATGAGTCACGGCGTTTTTCTATACGATTTTTTTGGTAGAAATTTGTTTATTAAGGGGACATATTTTTAGGATGATTGTGATTTTATCCAAATATGGCCCGGGCTTATCAAAACTTGATAAGTGACTTATCAAAAGTTACAAAAAAGTTTTGTTGGCCTACTAACACGTTATAAAACATGTGCTATACTAGAAAATTTATTAATATTACTACCTTTCTGGAAGTACTGATACAAATTGCTTCGTTTAGGTATTATTCAAAACCTTATTGACCCACACATTTTATGTTTTTGTTTATTGTTTTTCGTGACTAAAGATTTACAAGTTTTTAAATCATGACATAATCCTTGAAAGAATGTTTGTATTTACTTCCCTGTGGAAAATAGGTTAGGTCATTGATATGTCTAAAGGGAATGTTTTCAGTTCTTCTAAACAGCTATTTGTATTCTTAAATATTAAAAATTCAATACAATAGCTCTAGTAATATATATGGAAAACAGTTTCAAATTTTTATCTCATAAATTGCCAACAACCCCCCCAGAGACATAAATAATGACATATTCATGTCAAAAAGTATCAAGTTTGAAAAGATTTGATAAGGACGCCATAGGTGTCAAAACGCGTGTCATCCGTTAAGGACTACGTCAGGATTCATACGGTGGCTAAGAATGTATCTAACCTATTATTTATTCTACTGAAGTGATCAGTAAAAACAAAATCATCATAAAATTAATTATGTTACTCTTTTTTATTTTTTCTACGCTGAGTGTCAATACGCAAACAATATTTTTGGAAAGCGGTCCAAAACCAAATGAACATTCTGGGAATCGAACCTGTGACCTCTAGGTCCCATGTCCAAGACGCTAACTACGAGGCTAGTAAGGCTCCCATTTACTGGGACGGTGGCGTGTTCTGTAATCCGTTACTTGGAGGTCGCGAATTATGGGTAGGTATTTAGTCGGTGGTCGATGGATGGGATATTATCTGATGTGGATTAACGTCCGCACTATTGAGTACTAAGACTATCCGCAAATGCCATTCTCATAATTACACCAGGTTGTAATTCAGAGGCAGTGGTTCGGACTCCATGTTAAACTGTAAGTCCCTTAGATATGCCATTTACGGTTGGGCTTTAGCATTTTTGTCTAAGGATCATGTCGGATTTAGTCAGAAACAAAACCACAAGGTCGCGCCACGATCATCTTATACTCAATTCTCATCAATTCTTGGCTTAAAATACCTTGTCTTGGACAGGTTGCCATTTCAGTAACTAACTAACGCCCAAACTGACCCAATGAAAATGTTCTAATCCGTCAGTTAATCTTTAGTTTATAAACGACTACTAGAATATGTTTTGACACATTTGAAGTTAACGTTGTAAGCTTATAGTAAAGTTATACCAAAGAGGACTTTGGAGTTCACATGCCTGTTTATGTTACGTATTAAACATCCTCGACTAAGACTACAACCACAACTGTAGTTTTCAACCCAGCACATATATGATTTATCAAAAATACACTCTCAATAATAGTCTATTTTATTGGGTACGTATTGCAATCTATTCCGTTATAGGTTTTCCACATTAAAATAGTGGTTGAATTGTTTTCTGATGTCACAGAGCCAGTGGTTTAGCGGTTTTCTAGTGGTTACTTACTGTATAAAAAGACTATTAACGATATGAAAATATCCATAACCAAGACCTAATTTAAGTTCACAGAGCGCTTTATGTGTGCGACCAATTTACGTTGCGTAATATCTTAATACACGCGATATTGCCGACCTTAGAGCGTACTGCGGAGTTTAGTTAGGTTGGGTTTGATATTTATATATGGTTAATAATATGTTTATAATGTCAATAACCTCTACAAAACCACTGGTTTTTTGTTAAAATTATATGTTTTCTTTACTCAATGTAACCAAGTCTCTAAATTACTTCCACAATTAGTTGTACTATTTCGGAAATTTATTTGTGAAATAGACTTATAAACGAACTTAAATACACAATTTAAACAGTGGTAGAACGAAAAACAGACGTATAACGGAAAATATACCAGAATTTTAAATGAAATTTCCAGCGACCACTGGTATGACCACTGGTTCGGTCGTAGTTGAAAGACATTACACCATCCTCTGCTTAACCAAAAGGAGTGTGACCCGATGCGTACAGCTAAGGTAGTGTGGGCACTAACCCACTGCTAACGCGATGAGCTGCCTCGCAAAAGCTTGAAGGGCAATAGGACCAGATGATCTGCCAGTGGTAGATGTTCCGAAGTTGTTTCGTCTCATCAGGTACAGATAGACAGCAGTTTCCAGCTGTCACTGTACTACAGCGGACTGAGTTAAAACAGTCCCATCTATGCAATAGAGAATACACCTCTAACTTGAACTAACATTGAACTCAAAAACGTTCGCTCAACCTAAACCTGCCATAATTGTGTATTTTGTTATATACAGGGTGTTTCAGAATTCCCTACCAATACTATAGGGCATTGTTCCTGGGTAAGAAACAAATCTAAATATCATATTTAAATTGTCCGGAAGTCCTTAGTTACTCACACAGCCTCCATTTTGTTTTTTTTCACTTATGATTTTTTCTGAATAATGGTTAAACGTACGGAGTTGAAACAATCATGACAATTTCTGAAATTCATAAAACAAAATGGCGGCCATTTAAAATTTTATTTTCAAATAACTCGGGAACCGTTGATTTAACAGATTTAACTAGCGGTCACCTATCACTAAAGCTGCCATATCTCAGTTAATATTTATCTAATTTAAAACAATTCGATGTCAATCGGTTTGTAATTAAATCACCTAAAAAAAGTTATTCTTGTAAACTTTCTGTTAAATTAACGGTTCACGAGTTTTTTGAGAAACAAAATTTTAAATGGACGCCATTTTGTTTTATGAATTTGAGAAATTGTCATGATTTTTTGTAGTTTTGTCTAGCTATCATAAATGTTTGTGCAAAGTTTCAATTCCGTACGTTTAACCATTATTCAGAAAAAAATTATAAGTGAAAAAACAAAATGGAGGCTGTGTGAGTAACTAAGGAATACCGGACAATTTAAATATGATATTTAGATATGTTTCTTACCCAGGAACAATGCCCTAGAGTATTGGTAGGGAATTCTGAAACACTCTGTATATATGATTTGCACATAAATATTTTTTTTATGTTACACAAGATTTCTTAGATATTTTGTGAACCTCCAGGAGTGCACAGATATTTCTTCTTAGTTTAAAAACAATACCATAGTGGTTTGTGAAAACGATCGCCATCCTAACGAAGTTTTTGAAATGTTGGACTAAATTTAACTAACATTTTGATTTTAAGCATTTTTCTAGTTTTGGAAATACAATGAGAACCCTACGAGCAAACTGTTGAGGTTTAACCCCTTGACTACTTGGACCAGACTATAGATACCATCCATGCACTCCCAAAGATTAAATAATTGCAATACTATAAATGTTCCTCAGCATAGCATATCTAGTTATAGTAAAAGTCTTCCTAAAACTAGAAACAACTGTAATGGCCGTTCATTTATAACTAGGTCCGTTATAATGCTGTTTTTATACCTACCTCAACCAATCCCACCCGCAGAATGATCGGACTTTGGAAGTACGTGGATCCATTTTCATTCAACTCTTGATTTATCTTTAGTAGCAATAACTTTAATGCTTTTCTCTATGTAATACCAAAGTATCTGTCACATGGTCTGTGTCCTAATTCTGTATACCCCAGTTTTCTTATTACCCATTGTTATATAGACGAATTAATGTAATTAATTGTAAAAAATGTTTACTTTAAGAACACGTCTTAAATATGTATTTGGACTAATTATTTCCACAAAAAGGTTTCTCAATTAAATTTAATACTTATACTACTATCGTATTCTATCCTCTCAGGTTATTTAACCTATTTTGAAAGAGTGTGTTTATAGCCGAGGGTGGGGGTTATTTATAGTCATAGATGGAATAATGTTGATGTCTTATAATACAAGTTAGCCGTATAAATGAATGTGATTTATTTCAATAAGATGCTATGAAATATTTAAGTTGATTTAAAGACCAAAATTATTACATACAAAGTTTGAATGTCTGCCATTTTTTTAATATGGTGGTCAGCTTAGTTTTCCGTATGGAATATTTTATATATATATATATATATATATACTAAATTATAATATTCTTTATGTTTCGGATGATAAATCCGAAAATTATATTGTTAAAAATTATTAATAATATTTTTAAAATACTGCGGAAAACATTTTAAGATATTGTAGAACTATTTTATAAACATTTTGACAATATTTTAAAAACATTGTTTAGCACCTTTTACCATTTTTCCAACAATATTTTCGCAACATTGTTAAATTATTTTTTAATATTGTTCCAAGTATTGTAAAAATATTTTTAAAACTTTGTGGAAATATAACTTGTAGCCTCCCCTACAGTGTCCGGCTATACTGAGGGATATGAGTGGGGACAAGGTACCATAACTGATATGGAGGTTCAATATAAGTGCCACTTAATTACTCATTCCTAACCGTGTGACAGGTACTTGAAGATTTTTTTTATATGGACGCCACTCCATCCCAGGAGATGATGAATGGTCACAACGGAGAATAAACCCTTCCCAGTTGTCACTGGGTAAGGCAGAATAAAAGAATGGACTTCCCTAAGAACATTCATTCTTGGTCCCCATGGATACTATGAATTATAATGACACAAAATATTGTACAAAAGTTCCTATATCAATACTGAATAATCAAACAAGTATTCTAAAAAGGTACAATCTTTTTATCTTCAGCAATAATAAATAGTCACTCTAAGAAAGTTCAAGAAAAAATTCAATTCCCCACTGACCTCTATTCAAACTATACGAAACATACGATAAAGAATATGGTAGTTTTGTTCAAGGTTGTAGTTTTTGCATTTAATTAAGGGAGGAAGTATGTATAATTCCACTGATACTGTTTATTTTTCCTCGCTAACGTCATCGTCTATGAGCAAAGAGGGAGAGCTAACAGTCGCGAGCATGGCTAAGCAGATTAACCGGACACTCCAATGTTCCCGTGTTCCCACCAGGAGGATAAGCAAACGACGTTTAAGTCGTTTAGCTCAGCCGCGATAATTGAATTTTAAATCCACATAGTTTTAACCTAAAAATGCCAGTGAGCTTCTTGCTAAGGGTTTAGTAAAACGAACTTCATCCACTCAAACTTTACAGACATATTGACAACTTTTGGCTTCATTCAAATATTTATCCAGATATAGTTTTTAGGTTTAAGTTGTTTTTGTATAATTATAAATCTCAGGGTGGTTCCTGCAAATCATTTATTACTTGTAAAGTAGAAGCTCATGGTTCTTGATGTTAACATAATGGCGACGTCCTAAAGAAGGTTATATGCACATTCCTTGAAATACTGTAGAAACATGCAAATTTTATATATTGCATCAAATCAGATACGTTGTACATAGCTTAAGCTGAAAGAAATGTTATATGTTTTTATTGTAAAATTATATTACAAACATAATCATATTTTTCCTGTGACAACTTTTAGCTGAATATAAATATTATTAGCATATAATCAGTTATTTTGCTTGACTAAATTATTGACTTGATCCTTGTCGTATACACACCTCTTAACGCTTGAAGAAGGTTAACATATTGGCATACATAATCAGATGATTTTTGACTACGCTTATTGACTTGATCCTTGACGTATACACACCTCTTAACGCTTGAAAGGAAGGTTATTAGCATATATTATCAGCATACATATAATAAGATGATTTTGCTCTATGACTAACGCTTATTGACTTGATCCTTGTCGTATACACACCTCTTAACGCTCGATAGAAAGGTTAATCATTATTGGCATACATATAATCAGATGATTTCACTCTCCGACTAACGCTTATTGACTTGATCCTTGTCGTATACACGCCTCTTAACGCTTGAAAGAAAGGTTATTAGCATACATTATTAGCATACATATAATCAGATGATTTTGCTCTCTGACTAACGCTTATTGACTTGATCCTTGTCGTATACACACCTCTTAACGCTTGAAAGAAAGGTTATTAGCATACATTATTAGCATATAATCAGATGATTTTGTTCTCTGACTAACGCTTATTGACTTGATCCTTGACGCATACACACCTCTTAACGCTTGAAAGTAAGGTTATTAGCATACATTATTAGCATATATAATCAGATGGTTTTGCCCTCCGACTAACGCTTATTGACTTGATCCTTGTCGTATACACACCTCTTAACGCTTGAAAGAAAGGTTATTAGCATACATTATTAGCATACATATAATCAGATGATTTTTCTACTGACTAACGCTTATTGACTTGATCCTTGTCGTATACACACCTCTTAACGCTTGAAAGAAAGGTTATTAGCATACATATAATCAGATGATTTTGCTCTCTGACTAACGCTTATTGACTTGATCCTTGTCGTATTCACACCTCTTAACGCTTGAAAGAAAGGTTGTTAGCATACATTATTAGCATATATATAATCAGATGATTTTGTTCTCTGACTAACGCTTATTGACTTGATCCTTGTCGTATACACACCTCTTAACGCTTGAAAGAAAGGTTGTTAGCATACATTATTAGCATATATATAATCAGATGATTTTGCTCTCTGACTAACGCTTATTGACTTGATCCTTGTCGTATACACACCTCTTAACGCTTGAAAGAAAGGTTATTAGCATACATTATTAGCATACATATAATCAGATGATTTCACTCTCCGACTAACGCTTATTGACTTGATCCTTGACGTATACACACCTCTTAACGCTTGAAAGAAAGGTTATTAGCATACATTATTAGCACTACATATATAATCAGATGATTTTGCTCTCCGACTAACGCTTATTGACTTGATCCTTGTCGTATACACACCTCTTAACGCTTGAAAGAAAGGTTATTAGCATACATTATTAGCATACATATAATCAGATGATTTTGCTACTGACTAACGCTTATTGACTTGATCCTTGTCGTATACACGCCTCTTAACGCTTGAAAGAAAGGTTATTAGCATACATTATTAGCATACATATAATCAGATGATTTTGCTCTCTGACTAACGCTTATTGACTTGATCCTTGTCGTATACACACCTCTTAACGCTTGAAAGAAAGGTTATTAGCATACATTATAATCAGATGATTTTGCTCTCTGACTAACGCTTATTGACTTGATCCTTGACGTATACACACCTCTTAACGCTTGAAAGAAAGGTTATTAGCATACATTATTAGCATATATATAATCAGATGATTTTGCTCTCTGACTAACGCTTATTGACTTGATCCTTGTCGTATACACGCCTCTTAACGCTTGAAAGAAAGGTTATTAGCATACATTATTAGCATACATATAATCAGATGATTTTGCTACTGACTAACGCTTATTGACTTGATCCTTGTCGTATACACACCTCTTAACGCTTGAAAGAAAGGTTATTAGCATACATTATTAGCATACATATAATCAGATGATTTTGCTCTCTGACTAACGCTTATTGACTTGATCCTTGACGTATACACGCCTCTTAACGCTTGAAAGAAAGGTTATTAGCATACATTATTAGCATACATATAATCAGATGATTTTTCTACTGACTAAATCTTATGGACTTGATCCTTGTCGTATACACACCTCTTAACGCTTGAAAGAAAGGTTATTAGCATACATTATTAGCATACATATAATCAGATGATTTTGCTCTCTGACTAACGCTTATTGACTTGATCCTTGTTGTTTACACGCCTCTTAACGCTTGAAAGAAAGGTTATTAGCATATATTATCAGCATACATATAATCAGATGATTTTGCTCTCTGACTAACGCTTATTGACTTGATCCTTGTCGTATACACACCTCTTAACGCTTGAAAGAAAGGTTATTAGCATACATTATTAGTATACATATAATCAGATGGTTTTGCTCTTTGACTAACGCTTATTGACTTGAGTTTTGTTGTATACACACATCTTAACCCTCGATAGAAAGGTTAATCATTATTGCCGTACATGAAATCAGATGATTTCACTCTCCGACTAACGCTTATTGTCTTGATCCTTGTTATATACACACATTTTAACGCTTGATATAAAGGTTAATCATTATTGGCATACATGCAATCAGATAATTTCACTCTCCGACTAACGGTTGTTGAAATTATTGGCATAATTTCATGTATGCCAATAATGATCCAGAATTCGATCTGCGACTAACGCTTGTTGAATTGATTCTGGTCGTATGTATATCGTATGTGCTTACCCGTAGCCCTCGGTTAAGGAACATTTTATGTTAATGATCTATTTCTGAGACATGCATTTGTTAGTACCCATAATACCCATAGAAAATAGTAGCTATAATTAGAAATTATTTCCACTATGGTAGTATTAACAATGTCAATGAATAATTATAGTTAAAATAATAATAGAGGATGAACCCTATGTAGAGTTGTGTAAGAGTTTCTTTATTAAAGACATTACCTCTATAGCTGAAAATTTGCATACTAAGTGAATTTCCATTAGTTTATGAACTAATTATGATGATATTTCATACTAAGCTTAATTGTAAGTTAAATAAGGAGTTTGTATAAATTCATTTATTCCCCTTAAGAATAAAATGGAAAAAATAAGTAGGTTTGATCCTACAACCTACCAAATAATATAAATCTTTCTGCATACATTGTTAGATCTTAACTTTATGAACCTGTATATAAACATTTATCATAATATTTCAAATAATAAATGATATATAAATTTTAACCTTTTTCCTTTATGATTAAAATTGAAGCTCGAAAAGACAAAGTACTTAACTTTTCCAGTTTTTATATCTGAGTAGCAGCTTAACATAGAGCAAATGTTAAAAATACTAAATTGTGCTAGTAAAAATATAATTTAAAAAATATATATTTTAAACCTCCGAAACCCCCATTTTGTGGTACAAAATCCCTCTTAGTTTAGACGGATTTTTCTGGTTTTCAAACTCATCCGAATGTAAAGCACATCTATGTTAATTTTATCCCCACCGAACCATGTTATGAGTGTTATTGTGTTTGCTCACACATATATAAATGGTTAATTGGTACAAAACCTCCTTTAATAACATAATATTATAATGTGCTGTAAATTATTGGGAAATATACTACCCACTTTCAATTAATATTTAATACAATAATGCTACAGTTTACTTGAGGAACCAAATTATTGCTTTTAAATGTCTTCCCCACTCAAGAAAACATTTGTTCGTCACACTACATCAAAAACAGCTGTTTTAGATACACGTGTTGAAGAGCAAAGTGTTTTCTTATTATTCTTAGGACTAAAACTATTATTATGATGATTTTTCCGCAACAGATCATTATTTTTACTCGATACTTTTGATTCAAGGTCAGTATTCGATTATAAATTATAAATTAACTGCAACAATTGCTTTCAATTTTTTGTGTATTTCGGACGTTCCGGATATCTATTTTGAAACTGATAATCGACTATTAAATCGAACTATTGAATGGTTCAGATCAAACTATCGATAGTAATAACTGACACTGATATAACCTAAAGAACCAATCAGGAATCAAAAAAGAACTGATACAACGTAAGCAACATAACAGCTGATTTGTCTAAAGTGACAAAAATGGTTGACAGCTATTGATACTAAATCAGGTAATAATTTATGTTTTACGAGTTTGTTACAATATATTTGCAGAATGATGAAAAATATAGTTCATCACACTGCCAATAAATGGTACCAGTGGACTGACACATACTTTCTCCCTTAAGTAAATTTAAAAAAGACAATCTGTAATAAAACTATCATGTTCTACAAAGTAATTCTAAATATAATTTAATAATTAATTGTTCAAATTGTATGGGGGAACCCCCCCCGGTAATACCAAGCTTTTTTGAGCTGGTTTTGTTCGGTGAATTGACCTTACACTTCATACCAAGTTTCATGGAAACCGGGTGGAAAGTAAGGAAGAAATTGGTTTTTTTTATTTTCCATTAGAATAACATTGGACGCTTTCAGACAACATACTGCGTTTATCGTGGACAGTAAATTTAACTTTTCTCTGGAACCGTTAGTCGTAGACAAATAATTCAAAAAATAAATTTGTAGTTTTTAAGCTGGTTTCAAGGTACCAGTCAAGTTATCTTTACTTTTTTTGTTTTCGCTGAAAATTTAAAAATTTGATTTTTTTTACATTAAAAAGCCCATAACTTTTAAACCGTCATTTTTACAAACATGCGGGTGGTGTCAAATTACTTAGTGCTCTGTGCACTATAAACTATCAAATTTTAATCAAAATCGTTAGAGCCGTTTTTTGAGAAAATTGGATTTTTCACGTTTTTAATTTTTGGGGTGAACTACCAAAATCGAAAAATTCAAAAAATGAAAAAAAACTGGAGATACGGTGACTATATATGCAAATTTCATCTAAATCGGACAACTAGGCTGTGGCATTGAACATCCAGAAAAAACAGACAGACAACGGACAAATCACGCCAAAAATTTTTTTGTTCAGGGGAAAAACGGATATATCCACCCTCAACTCAAATTCGAAAATTTTGACAAAAACAATACTTTCTCCATATACTATGTATAAGGGGAGAAAGTAAAAATTGGCTTTTTAATATATACTCCCAAATTTAACAGCCTCGGCTCGTATCAAACACCCGTTTTTGGTCCTAGCGATGGAATATACTATAGTAGTAGCTCAAATTGAAAATGTTTTATTTAGAACGTAGAAATTAAAATAAGCGGGCTGGCCAGCGAGAGAGGACGCGGCTGCGGCGTGGCGCGGCGTAGACTGATAGCGCGCCAACCTCTATTGTTATCTGTTAATAAAGCTGTGTAAGACCCAGCCGCACGTAAACGTATGATTAGCATTGGACATCGCTTTCGCTGCTCTTTAAAAATAGATGTGACTGTTGTTGTGTGGAATGTCGCCGTACGGTGTTTGGTTTTTGTGGCGAGACGGCCCGCGCGGCTGCCCGTAGCCGCCGCCGCCGTCGTCGCAGCTGCCGTCGTCGTAGTCGTTGCCACCCTCTTTCATCTTTTGTATTTCACTGCCTGTAAATTCATACTAAAATAAATGAAAAATTCTTTATTTTAACAGGCAAAGCTAGAGCTACATGACCCTTTCTTACACTTAACCTGACTCTAAACATAAATGCGATCGTAAACATAAAGTTATCATAAATAATAAACAATATATACATAATAAAAATAAAATATAGAAAATTAATGGCTTGCTTTTATTACAAAACTCACTCTCAAGCACATACACCCACATTAGTAACCGCGCCATGACAGAAGCCCTAGGACACGCCAGCCGAGACCATCTTCTAAAAAAAGTTTTTAGTACCGTTTTTGAGGTATATGTGTTCGACGTTAAACGTGAATTTCGCAAACTACCTTGACATACGAATTTAAAGACGCATGTAAAATAATTTTTACTAAAACACCTGTTTTTAAAATAAATAATGACAGAATTTTGATTGCTCTTTGATCTTTCAAGTTCAAAATGTTTGCAAAAAGGTATTATGGCGTGATATGCTCATCACGTCTAAGACATAAACAAATCTCAAGCAATAATTTTGAGAACGCTGGAGCATACCCGTCTGTGTTACAGTCATGTCAGTCAGTGAGTTGCAAAGTGGGGAAGTACAAGTGATTTGACCAAGTGCAATTTAGTGCGTTGTGGCAAAAATTCTGTAATTTCTTGAGTGGGTGTATTGAGGCAAAAATCTTTCAGTGTATGTTAGTGTCTGATACGCCCAAGGTGAATATTGAGTTCCGAGGTAGTCGACTAGGCCTGCCGGGATTATAGCAATGAAGTATAAAACTAAACTAGGATCTGTATCTACTTATTGTAATTAATGCGGTAGACCAAAAAAGGGGATTTAAGACTGAAAGAGAGATATTAAGAAGGGAAGCCATCCTAGAAAGGAAGGAATGAGTTACCCAGAACCAATTTACTCAGCCAGCTTTGATCTACTTAATCTTGCTCTGATAGTTGACACTAGATCTAGTAACTTTAATATAATTCGTCTTAGAAACTCTACTCTATAACTTATCCCACCGCCAACGCACACCTGGGTACAATTTGGTAATAAAATACATATTTATGTTTGTTAATTAATTAACATATTGTGTGTTAATTAATTAATTCTTAGCCCTGGCCATGTAGAATCATGTAGTGCGACGCTGGATGATGATGATGATGATGAAATGGAAAGACTAAATGGCTCTTATTTCATAAGTTTGAATTCGCTTTGTCAGGTGACCGGTGGCTTGGCGCTCGGGCAGCCAAAACTTTTTCTGGTATTATATACATTTGGCGAGTCGTGGTGTGGCATGGCACACTGTTCAACACTAAATTCTAGCTCACTAAAATGATAAAATAAACAATAGCTCAGTCAAGGTATATATATATATTTAAACCTGTGTAGATAGTTACTGAAACGGTATTCTACCCGTGTACTTATTTTAAGCCAAGTATGAATGAGATAAGTAAGATGATTGTTGCACGATCTTGTAGACTTGTTACTGACTAAGGCTGACATTTTACTTAAACAAAACTGTTAATTGATAGACCAACAGTCAATAGTATATCTAAGGGACCTAAAGTTGAACGTCCGAACCACTGCCTCTGAAGTACGAACTGGTCTAATTATGAGGATGGCATTTGCGGATGGACTTAGTATTCAATAGTGCGGAAGTTAATCCACACCATAGAATATCCCATGCACTGATGATCATCAATGTAAACGATGTAACTTTAAGTATCATTTTTATATTTGCAGTTTTAACGAATAGAGAAACATCGGGATGCATGTCTGAAGGGATACACTTTCTAGCCCCTTCGATACAAACTATGAATTTTGGAATAATGTTTTGTCGTTGTTTCAGGATATGTAGATAATGTATTTCATTTAATTCAATGTACATGAAATACGAACGGTCTTCGTATAAAGTTTTCTCATATAATGGTAAAAACTCGAAACTAAGTCCTTTATCAAAAGCAACAAAGCTATCCATTGTCCGAGCAGTACACACGTGATTCTCCGCTCAGCCAACAGAGCGAGCGGTTGTTCTGCAAACAGTATTCGGCACTTGCAACTAAATTGAATAGACAGTTTTTACAATTTCCTTGTTTACAGTGAACCTAATCGAGATACCGCTGCTCCTCGCCGAGCTGTAGCAATTATATTCTTCACAGAAAATAACGTATAAATTTACTGTAAACTATAAGAAACTATAATAAACTCTCTCATATCTACTGTATACAAGTACTTTTTTATTTTTACAACATTAGTTTGTTTTTGTTTAGATAGATTCAATTGTAGTTTATACCATTTTTTCTCATTGGAGAGTCTTCGGTATAAACCGATACGTGTTTACAAGTTATCAATATAATGGCATTACCTATTCTATACAGCTACTTAGTAAATTAACCTTAAATTTACGTATTTACGTTAAAATAACTAAACTAATATTGATATTTTTGAAATTAAAAAGTCGTTAAAAATGGAAAATAAATTTTAAATCACATTTGCAACTATAAAGGTTCTGAAGGATTAAACCATAAACACATGTTTATGAAATATTATGAAAAAACTCTATTATGAGGATAAGTGATGTGAGAGTAACTCGGTAAGCCGTAGAGTAGATGAAGGGAACACGGGTCCTGCATTAGACCTGAGCTGCAGAATAGCCACCTCTCACGTGAAGAATATTTAAAACACACGTTTTGCTATATTACTATTTATAAATACTGGCTATGTTCCTAAAACTAAACGGGATAAGAGTGTGTAAGCCGTAGACAAGATGGAGAGAACAGGCCTGATTAGCTAGCAGACAAAATGTACCAAGTGAAGGAAAAAACCTTGGACCCTGCTGTAACATCGCCAACCACATGGAGAAATGGTGCACCGAGTGTGTGATATTGTCAGCCGGCAGCTACAAGCAGACAAAATGTACCAAGTATGAACTAAAAACCTTGGACTACCTGCTGTAACATCGCCAACCACATGGAGAAATGGTGCACCGAGTGTGTGATATTGTCAGCCGGCAGCTACAAGCAGACAAAATGTACCAAGTATGAACTAAAAACCTTGGACTACCTGCTGTAACATCGCCAACCACATGGAGAAATGGTGCACCGAGTGTGTGATATTGTCAGCCGGCAGCTACAAGCAGACAAAATGTACCAAGTATGAACTAAAAACCTTGGACTACCTGCTGTAACATCGCCAACCACATGGAGAAATGGTGCACCGAGTGTGTGATATTGTCAGCCGGCAGCTACAAGCAGACAAAATGTACCAAGTATGAACTAAAAGCCTTGGACTACCTGCTGTAACATCGCCAACCACATGGAGAAATGGTGCACCGAGTGTGTGATATTGTCAGCCGGCAGCTACAAGCAGACAAAATGTACCAAGTATGAACTAAAAGCCTTGGACTACCTGCTGTAACATCGCCAACCTCATGGAAAAATGGTGTACCGAGTGTTGTACCGCGAATGAGGTGGTAAGATTCGAAGCAAGTATTCAACCTTGTACTGATATAGGCTGCCACGTGGTCACCAAGTGTACCGATCTTGTAGTGTCTTGCTAGCGTCGGACCACGTGCTAAGGACGGCGGCCACGCGGATACACTGGTTGGCGGCAGCCACTGATATTAACTGACTGATAACACTTGACCTGAGGTGTGTGGTGGTTTGAAATACTTCTAGGCTAATAGTAAGACAATTCCTCATTGTAATATCGAAGGATGTTACAATCGTTAATCAAATGCAAGGTTTCTCGGCTGCTGTGCCGCCCGCTGCCTCGGATTCGAAAATAGCACGCCGGTCTGAGCCTTGCCAATTTAGAAACAATGGAAACTAATTTATTAGGGTGTCGCCGCTCAAAATCATCGAAAATAAATGTTTCCAACACCCTTTGAAACAGTCAAACGAAGGATGTGTTAAAAATTGCGTGAAAATTACGGTGAAATTAGTATTTTCAGGTGATATTTCTTTACTTTTATGAAATAAACCATTTAAATTGAGTTTTCATACTAAAAATTGTACACTAAAACTTGAATCATAGCCAAAAGTGATGGATTTATAAGTGAGTTTGTGTCTTTTCATTGTTACCCCACCTGTTGTTCCCAGAAACGAAAGGTCAATATTTTAAAGTATTTCTGATAAATGATTAGTAACTTATACTATAGAAAGTTAATGCCCAAAGGAGGTAAACTACTAAAGCCGAATCAGAAACTGGACCGAAATACACATCTTATGTTTCCCTTCAACCATTACGGGAAATCCTTGAACATTCCTGTTGACAAAAAACGAGGTTTTACATTCAGCACCTGTTTATAGTTATTATCTTTGACTATAGGCCTATTAGGAAATTAAATATCGACGCCAAGCCGCGGCCAGAAGGAGTTGCAGGGGTCGTTGTCAAACAAGACTGGGATGGTGGTCATCCTGTAATCCAGCTATTTGGAGGTTACGAATTGTGGATAGTTATGAGCGATGGTCGGTGGGTGTGGTGTTCTGTTGTATGGTTTAACGTCCGCATTATTGAATACTACGTTAATCCGCAAAGGCCATCCTCATAATTAGACCAGTTCGTAATTCAGAGGCCGTGGTTCGGATTCCACGTTGAACTGTAGTTCCCTTAGTTGCCATCGGCTGTTGGGCTATTAATTAACAGTCCTGTCTGAGGAACATGTCAGCCTTAGTCAGTAACAAGACTACAAGATTGCGCCACAATCATCCTACACTCATTTCTTATTCGTACTTGGCTTAAAATACCTACCTGGGTAGGTTGCCATTTTAATAATCTAAATCTAAATCTAAAATCACCCTAATGCATAGTGTACTTAAGG
Source organism: Nephotettix cincticeps (assembly GCA_023375725.1). Classification (NCBI taxonomy): domain Eukaryota; kingdom Metazoa; phylum Arthropoda; class Insecta; order Hemiptera; family Cicadellidae; genus Nephotettix; species Nephotettix cincticeps. Next base: position 16,527,666 of record CM041784.1, read on the forward strand.
CTCTATGCAGGCACAACCGCTGCCACCCCAATTCTGCATAGAGTGTGGTGGCCAGCTTCACTTTTTATAGTATACCACCGGTTTGACTCACTGAAAATCTGGTCGGCCGTGGCACGTCATTAGATCTGTCATCTCGGCCCTATTCCTATTTTTGTCCGATGCCAGTAAGATCATGCACGTCTACATGCGTTTATATGTAGTATCCTCGTTCACCATCCACGATGGGTGAACCTAAACTAAGAGGGAATATAGGGATTGATAGGAAATTAGGGCCAATATCAGCATTATATCATACTATGAACAACACCTTACTGCTACAATAGTGGTAATGTTGTGAGCAGGTAGAACCGATATCACCCTACTACTGCATAAAATAGTAAGGTTCTAGGCAAACAGAACGGCTGCTACCCTGCCGCGTATAGGTCTACCAACTATTCACTTCTGTACTATGAGTGAAATATTTGCTTTTTCTGTATAATCTAGATATTTTCAAAGCAAGAACTTATTAGACCAAATTTAAGCTTGTTTTCATTCAATCTTCGTTTATTATAATTTTTTAAATTTCCCATTGAATTACAATGAATTGAAGTTACACTGTGCTCATTCCTAATAAACTTGAAAATTATATATTTAAATTAGTTAAAAGTTGATTTTCCTCGGTGATAGAGCTACACCCTGGATTTACCTAATGATTTGGCCTATTATCTGGTGCACAGATCCTCCGATGCTACGCTGAGTGGGTTCATTTCCCTAATTAACTCTGAACTCAGGATTATTTCTATAACAGTGGAAATGACCCAAAAATACGGGAAAGTATGATGAGTTTCATTTAACACTGTAAAACTTCATACACTCCTGTGTAAGATCACCTTTGATGTATTTCGCACATGAGGATTTACCTACCCACGGTAGACGACTTAAAAACTATAAATTCCCTGTTTTCAAAAAGATTTGTACTATGATGATCGACACATTTCTAGCTAAGAGGCACGTGTTATACCTAGGTTATTACTGAAATATAAGTTCAAGCATTGTTCAGTTTATTGTTTGAGAAATTCAAAATATGGACTTGAACATGAGAAGCCGTTTACGTAAATGAGAGGTTCTTGAAACAAAGGCATTCTCTTTAATAGATCTTTAGTAAATAATGTAGTTCATTACTTGCATTGCATTAAATCTTCATATAGGAATGGTTACGAATAATATAAAAAGCGAGCAATTAACCTCCTTGCACAAATAACTCATAGGGATGATAAGAATACCTTTAGTGGTGTTGTCACCAGTCAATAAAATTGAAGATGAGACTCGATCAGAAAGGCACTTGACTTCAACTGACGACAGTCATGTCAGAAAAGTGAAAAATCTGGTCTAAATCTCCGGTTTAATATCGTGACTTGAAAAGTTGGCTAAGGATTTCCACGCTAAAATAAGGCATGACAAGAAAATTATCATAAAAATAATTTATCTCCAATAAACGTAAACGATACTTTGTGCACCAACGTCATAATAATGTTTTTAGTGCAGCAACATAGATAAACAATTTGATTAAAAAATACATTATTAGTATTTATTGATTTAAAATATTCAACACTTTAACATCATACACACGTAAATACAAATATTTCTAATGTAACATTTCAATATTTTTGCAAGTAAAAGCTTAATATTACAAGGTAACATATTAAGTAGTCTCGTAGCAACCAGAAAAAATATTTATTCTTGTTAACAATTGAACTGATTCATGTGTAACAATCTGTTTTTCTTATTGAAATAATTATGGGCTGTGTTATTCAAAATAAAATTATATATTTTTTTACTCTAAAACAAACAATCCATGATAGCAATGGGATCACAGTTAAAATATTGAGATCGATAAACAAAGGCTAAATAGTTGTAAAATATCAAAGTTGATAGTTGACAAATGAAATGACTATTAATAATAGCCATGTGGTCGCCGTTAATCGGAACAATACGATAGTTTAGTTTTTTCACGGAGATCGTATTTAAATGCTGGTGTAGTTCAATCCAATCATGTTAACGACGAGGACTTTGCTTGATCTCAGTCTGCCTATCGACAGATTGCAGTGAAGGGGTCCAAAATGTCTTCTCTGAAGGTTCTAAGAAATTCTTCATACTTTTCTCGAAGTAATTCAAGAAGTTCATCATAGACATTATTATTGTCTGAAAACGAGTGTTATAGTAAAGGTTTCTGCCTTATCTTCAGCCGTGTACACGAACCCGTGTTTCCCATGGGGAGAGCGGGGGGCTCAGCCCCCCTAATCTTCTTCACAGTTACGCACACGTCGCCTCTTGCCACCTAGAGTCAAGAGAATCTTGTCCCAATCCTCGGACATGAAATTGTCAACAAGAGGTATGATCAATCTCTTTTGACCACTATGCTGGCTCCTTATTTCAGAGTACCTGGTCTTTCACCAGATGGTTCGTAGTCTACAACGTATGTAAATATACTGCTTTACAGTTGGAGCCCCAACTAACCCCTGCAGGAGTGGGGGTAGACGTAATCACCTAACAAATAAATATATAAATTTGTATCAATGGACTGATACACATTTTCACTAATTTACTAATTAAATTCATTAATTTACACAAAGGCAATTAAATACTCAAATTTTGACCTTTTAAAGTCCTTTAACTTTTAAACCACGATGTTTTGAGCAATGCGGGTGTCATTTTGTTTGGAATCATACAATTTTCATTAAAGTTTTATCGTTATAAATGTTTTTTGAGTAATTTTAATTTTGCATTTTTTGGGGGGTGGGTGTTTAGGGGTTAAATACCATTAAAAATCAAAAATTGAAAAAAGTGCTCTGAGATATCGTGTATTGACTTACACACCGAATTTCATGAAAATCAAACTATAGTGTCGTCTCTTCTGCACATCTGCACATCCCCACTCTCACACACTCAGATCACACAGTCAGACATCACTCTAATAAGCACTGTTTCGCTTCAGGGGACACCAAAATAGATATATCCACCAAAAACAAAAATTCGTAAATTTTGACGAAAATAATACCTTCTCCTAATAGATACTATCGTATTAACTATCGAATCGTATAAAGTAAAAATAATTACATTTAAAATCAATAAAACCATTTTTTATGACGAATATTATTCATGGAATTATTAGATGAGATTAAAAAGCAATTAAACAGTAATGAGCGATACTGTAGGAGTACGACTGTTCGCGGGGGGGGGGTTCATATCCACTCGCAGACGCTGGCATCGGGCCAGAGCTACCTACCGGCATAACTAAACATCAATTATTGCCTCTGGCGGGATCGCTAGGAAGCCAAACTATTTATTGAGACCAGCAAACATCCACTTACTTATAGATAAAACCAATCCGAGCCAAAGCCTTGCCGGCACGAAGTCTGTGCGATTAGTTTTCTATTAAACAAATCAATAGTTTCGGTCATGACTAATTGAACTTATCCGAGTACAGAAAAAAATTATAATTGTACATCGTCGTTGTCAGCCGTATAAAGATCCTCGTATACTATTTTTATTTAAACTTAGGCAATGATCATGGTAGATATTAGCTAAGACATAGACAATGATCATGGTGGGGATTAGCTAAGACATAGACAATGATCATGGTGGGGATTAGCTAAGACATAGACAATGATCATGGTGGGGATTAGCTAAGACATAGACAATGATCATGGTGGGGATTAGCTAAGACATAGACAATGATCATGGTGGGGATTAGCTAAGACATAGACAATGATCATGGTGGGGATTAGCTAAGACATAGACAATGATCATGGTGGGGATTAGCTAAGACATAGACAATGATCATGGTGGGGATTAGCTAAGACATAGACAATGATCATGGTGGGGATTAGCTACGACATAGACAATGATCATGGTGGGGATTAGCTACGACATAGATAATTGACCATGGCGGGGATAGGTAAACGTAGGCAATGATCATGGTAGATATTAGCTACGACTTAGACAATAATCAAGGCGGGGATTAGCTAAGACATAGACAATGATCATGGTGGGGATTAGCTAAGACATAGACAATGATCATGGTGGGGATTAGCTAAGACATAGACAATGATCATGGTGGGGATAGGTAAAAACCAGGCAATGATTATGGTAGATATTAGCTACGACATAGATAATGATAAGTGGGATTAGCTAAGACATAGACAATGATCATGGCGTGAATATGTAAAACCTATGCAATGATCATGGTAGATATTAGCTACGATATAGACAATGATTATTTTGGGGACTAGCTACGACACGCTTTGACGATGTGTAATATGATATAATATGATATGATTTCCGTAATATATTTGTTCCAATTAATGGGGGTTGCCAGACGAGGTTTCACCGTATAGAAATCAAAAATAAATTCCTAAAACATGAGCAATTTGTGTTTCTTTCGATATTACTACTATAAAAATGTGAACTCAAACGTATGGCATTCCAGAGATATTTTTCTGAGCCCTAAAGAATAGAAGAGTCCAATATTGACATATCGGCGACGGCCAGAGATGGATGGGACCAGGAAAGACCCGCCCTTCAAAAACTGACAACTAGCCGGAATACTCTGATAAAACATTCTTTTGTCGGCCTCTTCCTTCAAGAAAGGAAGTTCTATTTTATTTAGAAACGTATTTAGTACTGGGTGAGAATTAAACTGAAAAATGATTGACCATAACATATATTGTGACGATCCAATCCAAAAATACCCCCGTCGCAGCAGACCTGCGTACTCAGCGAATTTCCAAATCAATAATATAATAATAATAATATATGACAAGTTTTATAAAAATCTGTCCATAAACATGAGAATTATTAGTCTATTCTCCATATGATTGACATGGGAAAGAGTGTGCAGGTTTGATGCTGTGAGGAACACTGAAAATAGTTGTTTCTAACATAAATAATTTTTATTTTTAACATTCATACCAACTTTCATCAACATCTGTCCATAAATAAAGGAGTTTGCCTATTCTCCATATGATTAACATGGGAAAAGAGTATGCAGGTTTGCTGCCATGATAAACACATAAACAATGATTTTTAAGCATAAATGGATAGATCTCAACCACATGAAGCTAAATGTCAAGTTTTATCCAAAAATATTGATTAATATGGGAAATATTAATTTTTCCCTATCCTCCATAAGATTAACATTGGAGCCCCCACAATACAATGTACTGTGTTTAGATTTTTTAATATCTCGGTAACCGTTGGAGATAGAGAAAAACTTTAAGGAACTTAATTATGTAGTTTTTTGAGCTGATACCAATGGTGAAATGTAAAATTAGAAATTTTTAAAAATTACATGTGAAAAACGCAAAAAACCTCATTTTGGGGTACAAAACCCCCCCAAACTACCCGTTCCCATTGACCGATATGTCTGGTTTACGAACTCGTCCGAGCATTTGCAGGAATACACGTCTATACCAAATTTGGTCTTGATTGGACCATTTTTACGAGAGTTATCGTGTTCACAGACACATATATATATATATATATACATATATATATATACATATATATATATATATATAAATTTTAACGACTATTGTTTTTGGACTCTGGGCACCTAAAGAAGAAAAAATAACATGGTCCCGGGCTTAAGTCTCACCATGAGACCTACGGTAATAGCTTCTTCCCTATGGGAAATTCGCTAAAAAAACGATCTCTAAAAATCAAACAGATTATAAATTAGAACTAATCTTTATAGATGGTATGAAAGCCCTCTATTTTGCCTGTATCCAACTTTTTTATAGTCAGTTGATAGTGGTATTATTTTCTGATGAAAATGTAATATTACAAAAATATATACAAGAACGATAACTGGTGTAATTAGTAAAACTGGGTCTAAGCCGTTATTTACATAATTACTATTTAAGGTTAATAAGATTTTAACTGCGATCTCATTGTACATCCTGAATTGTTAATTGTACATTAAAAGTAAAATATATATTTTCCTTTGAATAAAATGCATTATCTCACTGATACATAATAACAAAGCTGATAAAAACAGTCCCATCTGTAGGCCTACTTTTTACGCGATCGTGGTCATTGCTGGAGATGAACTCAAATTTTCGAAAAGTAGTTCCGAAAAGCTATGATAAAGAGTCGGACCGTGAGAATCGAATCTATTACGATGTACTAAGAATGTAGATTGACATCACACTACGCTATCCCGAGCACCAATGTACTGCTATACCCGTATACTTGATGAGACGTTTATGAGACGATCGTGCAGATTTTCATTGGCTAACAGGATTTCTTTATTACGTGAAAATACGATAACTGAATTCTTACTGACTGGGATGGTGGAGTCATCCTGTAATACTTAATACCTGTAATACCTGTAATCTACTTGGAGGTCACGAATTGTGGTTGTGAGCGATGGTCGGTGGATGTAGTGTTCTGTTGTGTGGATTGACGTCCGCTCTATTGAATACTACGTTAATCCACAAAGGCCATCCTTATAAGTAGACCAGTTCGTAATTCAGAGGCCGTGGTTCGGATTCCACGTTAAACTGTAGGTTCCTTAGTTGCCATCGGCCATTGGGATATTAATTAACAGTCTTGTCTAAGGAACATGTCAGCCTTAGTCAGTAACAAGACTACAAGATTGCGCCACACTCATTTCTCATTCATGCTTGGCTTAAAATACCTACCTGGGTAGGCTTCTATTTCAATAATCTAAATCTAAATCTTATGTTCCAAAAAGTATGCTATTGTATTTAATTAACATTGTGTACGTAGTAATGTGTAGTTATTGACACCGTGCTGTAGATTAAAGTGTTATAATTGAGATTACATTGCTGCGTTTTTAATTTCAACTCAGTACCCTTTTTCCCCATTAGGTAGTTCGGATTAAGGGGGATTGGATTACCGGGACCCTAGTGTACATGTGACTTTAAAAAATAACTTTGTAAAAATCTCTTTAGGTTAAAGAATGAAAATAAGACGGAAAGATAACTAGTCGTCAGGTATATAAGGGTCGTCAGGGGAGAGGTGGAGAGGGGTAGTGGATAAACGTTGTTGTCAGAGCTTCAGCGCTCTCGCGCCTGACGCAGGGTATGCGAGTGACTTTTCGTTAAAGGGCAACCTCCCTCCCAAATATAACTGAATCAGTTAAATTGCTTCGCAACAAGCAGCTCGTATGTAAAAGTTACTCAACATGATACAATGGGATGTTATGATACTATTGAGTAGAACCACCTCTTGAGTCACAGACTCGTAGTTCTTCACACAATAGATTATATAAAATCGATCGTAAACCATCTGTTTAACATAGCTTTACCACTCTGATAGTTGGTCTGACTATACAATATGACTATACAATGACTATAACAATAAAATGTTTAAGTTATTACATTAATTACACAGGCCAACATGGTAAAAAAATTTAGCTGAAAATAACTTAATCTAATGATTTTTAGAGTGGGAAATTCGAATATGATATTTAAAAAAAACTGTATCAATCACCATTTTTCTCATTTCATTTTTTTAATGAGACGACTTTTTAAGAATTTAACAGCTTTTATATAGTTAAAAATTAAAAAAGGAGATGTAATGACTGATGTAAGGACTCACAAAAAGGTCCATTTTTGTGCTAACAGAAGAATCTAAAAATGTACAGGAAAGGGGAACGGGGTCCGATTAAAAAAGGATTATCAATGATTTTCTTTGTCTAAACTTGGTAACCAAGATACATCTTGGGTGCCATATTAGGTATATTATACGTATGAGAAAGACATGAGAAAATGGTCTAAGAAGGAGAAAAAGTTTTTATATTTGATGTTATAGATGCATTTAGAAAATAATAGATAACCGGTACCAAAGCAGCTGGGTTATGAATAGGATATGGGGACTATTATTAGCCACTTCAATGAGAGTTTCGGAAGTGACTCATCGTAGAAAAAGCTACACAACAAGGTTCAAAAAAAGAAGGAAAATACAAATAAATTCCGGCAGACAAATGAAACCCCTTCTAACAAAGGCCATTAATTTCCCCATACCATAAAACGTAAGATTCATAACCCGTACGATGAAAAGGGATATTGCATAAAAAGTAAGGGTGATAAAAAAGGATAGATTTGAATTCAACCCATAAAATCTATAAAGATCAGCTATCAAAGAAAAAAGGGGTTTCAAAAACCATTTTATGTTGGCCTGTGTTATGTACTTGGCTCACTCGCCTGATTGATTATGACTGGAACTCGTCAAATAACAACAATACACGAACACATGCCGACTATATGACTATAAGGTAGGCGTTCAACGCGCGTGCGGGAAAAGAAAAGTCTTATAATACCCGGAAGACGTATGGTTTTACGCTTCAAAAACGTTTCTGATGTATTACTATACAGTTCTCCTTTGGCGTGCCAATCAAATAAGCTAATAAAAGAGTTAAATTAGTAGTTAAGGTAAGTAAGTAAGTATTATTTAAGTCGATAATTGCATTAAAAACTTAATAAAATATCAAAGATATGCTATTTTAAATTGACAATAAATAAGACCATTATAACATTATTTCTTAATCTTAGTTTGCACAGTATACTACGAGTATAGCTTTACTCTTTTATGATTAGCTCTAGAACATGTTAGAAAACAATTTATTTATGTCAGGTGCATGCGAGGAGCGTGAGAAGGAATGGATCTCCCAAGTTTTACTTGGAAGAAGTTGCCGGAATTGTTGATATCTTTGATGTATTAGCTCAGGCAAAGAGCGCTTAGAAGTCTGACGCTAACGTTTTGCATTTATTCCATCACTACATCAGCAGACAAAAATACCCCCATCGCAGCAGACCTGCGTACTCAGCGAATTTCCAAAGCAATAATATAATAATAATAATAATATATAACAAGTTTTATCGATATCTGTCGATAAATTTCCGATATCTGTCTTTGTCTATTCTCCATAAGATAACATGGGAAAGTGTGCAGGTTTGCTGCTGTGAGGAACACTTAAAGTAGGCCATTTCAATTTCCAGTCAATTCCAGGAATTTCTAGTCAATTTCTACGATAAACAACTTTTATTTTGACCGTTTATGCCAACTTTTATCAAAATGTGTCCATAAATAATCGAGTTTGCCTATTCCCTACATAATTAACATAGGAAAAGTGTATGCAGGTTAGCTGCCATGATATACACGTAAACTATTATTATAGGTATTATAAGCATACGATCTCAACCACATGAAGGTAAATACCGAGTTTAATCTAAAAATGTTGATTGATAAGTGAAATATTAATTTTTCTTTATCCTCGATAAGATTAACATTGGAGTCCCAAAATACAACGTACTGTGTTTAGATTTTTTAATATCTCTTTAACAATAGGAGATGGAGAAAAACTTTAAACTTTAAGAAACAAAATTTGTGGTTTTGGTTTTATATTTTATTTAATGGTGGAAAGATAAAATTTAACAAATTTAAATTAGAAAACCCTCAAAAAAACCCCCAAAAAAAATACACAGCAAATGTAGGGAGTATACACGTCCTCTGGGACAAAATTGGTCTCGATCGACACATTTTTAACGACTGTTATTGTGTATTGTGTATACACACACACACACACACACACACACACATATATATATATATATATATATTATATATATAATATTATAATTGAAATAAATTATTTAATTATTTGTTTTTATACATATATAATTTAACAGAATTATTTAATAATTTAACGACTATTGTTTTTGGCCTCTGGGCACCTAATACAAAAAAAACATGGTCTCGGGCATAAGTCCTACCGCGAGACCTACGGTAATAGCTTCTTCCCTATGGGAAATTCGCTAAAATGGCTCTGGTAAAGGGTTATTTGGTTTTCAGTTACCAAATTAAATATTCATTACCTTTGTCAAGAAAAAACTAACATTTACTTCCAGGATGGTCTTCTTAATTGAAAAACGGCCAGTTACACATTGAGATAATTTTTTCCCAATACGAATTTCCAGGAACCCTTGGTTACATGAGTTTTCTGTAACCAACCGTGTTTAAAAGCTTTAACGGCATCGGCGTTCCAATCTGACGATCCAAAAACACTCTCAATCACAGCTCCCTCACAGAGCGCATAGGTTTGGCTCTGCCTGATTTAAAGCCAACTGGAATGTTTCTTCTCCTTTCATCTACTAATCATCGGAATTACCTCTGCCTGGTTTTCCCTTTACCTTGCTCTTTTTTATAAACCAAATACAGTTTATTTTCTAACTACTAACAGTTACTAATGATTGTTATTCAATTTTACCCGACCCATAATTTTCTCCAAGTCACGATCAGGTACATATTCGGCTATAAAATTAAATTTATTGTGACTATTTTCTACGTATATAATGAAAAGAGAAGAATTATGGAAACTAATAAATCTATTAATCAATTGTAAAACTATAATGGTATATCGTATTATTTATTGTATTTATAATTGAGTATCTAAATAAAACTGACTGGGACGGTAGCGAAGTCCTGTAATCCAGCTACTTGGAGGTCACGAATTGTGGATAGTTGTGAGATATCGTCGGTGGATGTGTGGATTAACGTCCGCACTATTGAATATTACGTTAATCCGCAAAGACTATCCTCATAATTAGACCAATTCGTGAGTTAGAGGCCGTGGTTTGGATTCCAAGTTAAACTGTAGATCCATCAGTTGCCAGCGGCTGTTGGGCTAAAGGAACATGTCAGCCTTAGTCAGTAACAAGACCACAAGATCGCACCACAATCATCCTACACTCAATCCTTATTCATACTTGGCTTAAAATACCTACATTGCAGTATGGTTGCCATTTCAATGATCAATCTAATCTAAAAAGGACTATTCTGAAAAACTATCACTGAAAATAGCTTTTAGGTTTATGAGAAGTATATTATTATAGTAAATATAAAAATATAATGCAATGAATAAGGTCATCATTGCATACGTTCAACCGATCATAAACACAAGAATAAAAATAGATTTCACCAATCAGAAGGGAGTTATTTGTAACATCTGTGCCTGGAAATATTTGTAACTAGGACAGTTGTATTTTGTTGTATATACGATTTCCCCAACTTATAATTGAAAAAAGCAAATAATGTTTCTGTATTTATTTAAAATTGTCTGTATTAAAGAACGCGTTCTCGCGCACAGGCCAATACCAATCCATGCGAGAACATTTTAATACGATAGTTTTTCTACAATTTTGAAACAAAAAAAATAATATAAAGAAAAAAATAAAATAAAATAAACGGATTCGACTTGATTTGTTCTAAAACGTATCCCAGGAGAAAATCTGCCCCGGTCTTCCTGATATGGATCAATATCTTTAAAACGATTTATCTTATTTAAATTTCTCAAAATATTAATATTAATTACATTCACATATTTAGTACATACTTAACAAACGTTCTGGTAAATTCCTAGGTTATTGTTTTAACATACAAACTATTTCCTTAAAGTGATATTTTGTCCATCCCGTGCAAAGAGGAAAACAAAGTGACAGTTACTGAAATGATTGGACATTTGCCAGGAAAGTATAAAGGCTCCATAAAAGTATGGACAGTTAGGCTGGAGAAACTGTTTCTCTGGAAATTACAGATATATCCAGATAAGTGCTTAGACTTTTTAATATCTCGGTAACCGTTGGAGATAAGGATATAAGATCAAGATACAGTACCAAATGGTGTAGTGTTTTTAGCTGATTCTGATGGTAAAATGTAATTTTTTTCTAAATGATATTATATGAAAAACACATAAAATCCATTTTTAGGGTACAAAACTTCCCCAATCTACCCGTTCCGATTGACTGATATGTCTGGACTACGAACTAGTTCGAGTAAAAATTTAGAAATACACGTCTCTACGAAATTTAGTTTCGATCGGACCATTTTTATGAGAGCTATCGTGTTCACAGTATATACAATTTTTAATTACCATTTTTGGTCTCTTGGCACCTCAAAACGAAAAATTAACATAATCCCAAGCTTAGGTCTTGCCATTAAACTTACAGTAACAGCTTCTTTCTTATGGGAAATTCGCTAAAACATAATTAATTACTTGATGCAAATTACAAATTAAAATGATTAGTGCAATACAACTTATGTAGGGAAGTTTCATCTCGAGGCCAGACGGTTTGACCACAAGTACTTTGTAAACAGGGTCGAGATGACAGTTTGTTTATTTGGTTCCGTTTGATTTTAGCACTCCTGTTTTTAACTTCAGTTCTCTATACGCGTTCAAATATACAGATTAATTTGGTTTATTTACTGCGAGAACTATTGCCGAGCTATTTATAACCGAACTTAACGGTTTTGATCTCAGAAACCTTGACACTTAACACTTGCACTTGCACCTGTGATGGCATGCACTATTCCTCTATAAAATCACATCTCTTAGAACTTTTAAAGGCAATAAGTACTTAATTAAGGTTAGTAATAAATAATAAATTTAAAAAACTTTACATCTTAAATTTAAAACTTAGGAAAATGTAATTAAGGATCTCAAACTCGGAAATATGCTTGTAGAAACAACCAAAACAAATTGAAGAATTTTACAACTATGTAAAATACTAAGTAAGCGTAAAAATATGTAACTAGTCAAATGAAATTGAATCATAATTTGGAAATCATGTACAATTATTATCGAAAATCGTGTGTTATGCTATAGTATAAACATTGGCTATGGGAATATCCAATGAGAGAGAATCGATCGCTTAGCGTTGACTATTCTTTTGGAAGGTAACTCAACACTTTTCTGTTCAGCCTTGTTGATTGATGAGTAACGAGATCAGTTTAATTAGCATCCTTTCCTCGTCAAGAACGACGTCCTGTCGTGTACTTGAGACTCATGCCTTCGCGCTCCTGGTCAATCGTGTTTTTCAAAGAGACGAATCGATGAACTATTCAGCCGTCGTTTGGTCGATATGACTACGAGTACAATCGACTATACGAGTTATTGTTTGGTCGATATGACTACGAGTACAATCGATGATACGAGTTATTGTTTCCTGTCAGACTTGTAGCTTGGCGGCGACATTTCTAACCTGTCTACAGATTGTTCTGCATTTCATGATAATTTCATAAAACATCAAGATGACGTCTTCACGTTTTTATGTGTGATTTTTCATTTTTCTTTTGTTAGTTTTTTGCTTATTTTTTGTACAGGTCACACATCTGGGCTCTATATTGTGTAGACAGTAGTCTTTATATTGAGATTGTTCGTTGTTTGTAATAGTCGATAATCGACGAAGTTCTCGTAAAAGTAAAAGCTAAGGGTAATTTTTGTGCTCGAGAAAATAACCATGAATGTGATTGAGAAAGTATTTTCTTCTAGCGTTCACTACAACTGCAATTGGCTGGTTTGTGAGTGGGGCAAGTCGTGTCTTGTAATGTCCAAACCCATTATGTGGTTGACATACACACTATAAAGTTTTGTGGTTGTCTACTTGTAATCGCTTGGCACGTTAACATTTTATTGTGAGAGGTTACCTGGGGTCTGGATTGAACGAACACAAGTAAATTGGCTAATAAGTTCAGTCTGTTGTCTACAATGATCAAAATACAAATATATGAAATCATCAAATAGATTAGATACAAAATTTGTATCTTGTCTAAACTATATTTTTACAAAATGTAAAAGGAAATTTAATTGAATCGAAATGGGGCCATTATGAGTAGTAAAACGTTACAAACGACATTTCTACTTACAAACAAAGATTCACTAACATAGAATTAGGAGAGTGTTCGCTTGTGTCCCATTTCACTTTCTTCGGATACGTGTGGCATTTAAGACACTTATCTATCATACTACACTGTCTAACTATTTTGCAAAATCAACTTTTCATGCTTTATATTTACTGTTAAAACCTATTATATACAAGTTTAATTTTTTAATACTGAACAATGATCCTTATTTAAGCAATCTTCATTTATCAAACATTTTCCAAGCTCGTTATACTTTATTTATATTTGTAAGTTTGCACTATCGTTAAGTCATTTATCATTTATAATATATTATCACTTACCAAATGAATGGTATCTGCCTTTCAGGTGTCAGTTTTGATAAATATTCCTTACAGGAACCGGTTTCGGTCGTTAACCGACCATCATCAGCCTTCTAAACAGGTATCACATGACACAAATTCTCACCGTCGGTGTTCGTCAAGATAACAAATTTTAATAACAATTATAAACATAAACATTTATAATAATTCTTTTTGATACAATAATATATTATACTACGATTCCTATTTTTGAAAACTTGAACCTTTTGTTACAATTGGAGGTCAACATATACCTGCTGCTATATTCTTGGGTTCTGGGTCTCCGAACCGCTTGTCTTCAGGCTTTTGGGTAGTTCGGATGCTCCTAGGTCCTCTGCGCCGATGCCCGATGTCCCTCGGCTACCATAGAGTCCGTCGTTTACCCGGTCCAACGATGGGGTCTCAGTTGGGGTCCCCGAAAATGAACTTGGTTGAGGTTCACCAAGAGAATTTTACTCTCCTGGAGAGATGTGGTCCCTACTCAATCAAGGGTCGCCCAACCGTGGTCTCTCTCGAAAACTTCTTCCCATGCTAACCTTCGCCTTCTGATACCCTTCTCCCAGTCAGCTACCCCGGCCACGCCTCTTCACCAATCCCCAACTTTGGACTTGGAAGTCCCTTTGACACCCCTTTCCGCTGGGGTCTTCGATTCCAGTAAAAAGGGCGTGGTGCTGCCCGTGAATAAATCCACCATCAACTCTATATAAATGACGTTTTCGTGTATTTTCAATCGAATTGTACAGGTCTGGAACGTCCTTCTTACTTTCTGCGACATCTGGCGTTTAAATTAATTTTATGTGACCCATATTTAATAAATACCCATTTTCTTTGTAATTTATTTATAAATAAAACTTTATATATACAATAGTTCATCACAAACATACTATTTTAATATACTTTTTATTGTATAAATTATTCTATTTTAATTATTCACCAGCCTGGAATTACGAGAAAAATAGCTAAACACATGATTTTAGTGATTTTCCCAAGACAATAGTGATTTAGGATAGCTCCGTAGTTATAAGAATCTAATAAACGGTATCAGTGGACTTACGCATACTTTCTTCCTTAAGGGAATTTCAAAACCACAATATTAAATAAAACTAACATATTCATTAAAGTTTATCTAAATACCATGTTTTATTTGGTTTTAAAAATAATCATCCAATTTTAGAAAAGAACAATAAGAGAAAGAAAGTTAAATTAAATGATAGAATTTTATGGGGGGGGATACCCATCCTCCAGTACTACTAAGCTTTTTCAGTGGATTTTCCTGGATGATTTGAATGATTTGATCACACCATGAAGAAAACGGTTGGAAAATTAGGAAGAAATTAATTTTGTAACATCCTCAATTAGAATAAGATTGGGCGCTCTCAGACAACGTTTTTTAATTACCATGAACAGTAAATTTAACTTTTCTTTGGATCCGTAATTTTTACAGACATGTGGGTTTCATATTATTTAGTACTCTGCTTAATTATCTTAATTAGCTTGAATTCGGGTTAATGATATAGTAAATTAAAGTTAAAGCTAAAGAAAAACCATGGGTTTTTATTATATTAAAATAATAATAGCACATTATTGCCAATAATTATAATAGTTAAAAAAAGTAAAACTAAGAACAGTCTTGCTTGTTTTTTTTGCTGTTTATGCAAAGTATTTTTATAACCCTCTCTTCGAAATTGATCAAATTTATGAGACAAGACCTCTTGAGGTAATGCAATGCAATTCAGTGGAAAGGTATAAGATACCTCTGGGCACTTAAGTAAATTCAACCATCTCTCTAACCAATCAGTAAAATTAAATTTTGATACCGATTTTAATTCTATTTTAGCTGTTTCATACGATTCTGTATTAAGCCAAGTCACTCACCTTGTGCTCTTAAACATTTGGCTCCAAAGTTAAGGTATGAGTCACCTTTTAATTTTTTACTATTTTACCTTTTATTTTTTTGATTGGGTTGATTTCTGTCTGTCCGTGTGTGCGTGTACAGCCACAGTGTAATTCAGCCACAGCCTATCCCGTTGTTCCGATTTAGATTAAATTTAGTATGCATGTATATATTCACCGTATCTCCAGGCGTTTTTTTATATATTTTTTGCATTTTTTTATTTTTAAGAGTAGTTTAAACCCTTAAAAACGAGACAAATTCAAAATATCTCAAAATGGCTCTAAAATGGCTTTTGGTACAAGTTTAGTGGTAAAAGTGCAAAGAGAAATAAATAATATGACACCACCCGCAGGTCTGTAAAACGAAGGGTTCAAAAGTTATGGTCTTTTAATGATAAAAGATCAATTTTTTAAGTTTTATGGGAAAACAATAAAGACAATTACCACCACCAGCTTAAAAACGAAACATTAGTATCATGAGGTATTTTTCTACGACTAACGGTTCCAGAGAAAAGTTAACTTTACTGCCCATAGTAAACATAATACGTTTTCTGAGACTGCCCATGTTATTCTACTGGAGAATATAAAAAAATCAATTTCTTCCTTATCCCCCAACCGTTTTCCACGAAATTTGGTATACAGTGTAAGGTCATATCACCCCAAAAAGATTCACTAAAAAAGGATTAGCATTACGGGTGGGGGGTTATGGCCCCTAAAAATTTCCAACAATTAATTAATTTAACTTGATTTCTGTTATTGTTACTTTCAGAAAATGGATTATTTTTTGAAACAAAAGATTTATATATGGTATCTAGATACAAGTTAAAGAATATGATAGGTTTATTGAAGGTTGTCGTTTTTAAATTTGTTTTAGGGAGAAAGTATGTGTCAGTCCACTGATACGGTTTATTTGGTATTGTATAATCGTTTAAACAATTTGATGAAAAATAAGTCACTAATACTTTAGTCATTATTTTTATTTTTTTTTCAAACAAAAATTTAATATTGTGTCCGTTTAACATGACTATTACCAGCTTGACATATTTGGTTTTTTTTATACACTCCAAAAATAATATGATATCAAACCAAATATATTATTTATAATAAATAACTTATTTATAACATGTTCGATAACAAACGAAAATACGCGATTAATTATTGTGTTTTTTGTCGTTGGATGGGAAGACTGCAATGCTACATATGTTTCATTGCTTGGTATGGACAGCCATATACAGACAATTGTACTAGTTTTGCAGTTCTATCATAATATGTACAATGCTTGCTACATAAAAACATGTGTGTATAAATAGACACACGAGTATAACGGATTAAAAAAATACGCGATTAATTATTGTGTTTTTTGTCGTGTGGATCGTGTACTGCTCTTCCTGCAATGCTATAAAAAATATTGTATTTCATTCCAATTAAGGAAAATATAGAGGGATTTTTATTTAGCAGAACACACCCATATACTTTTAAAAGACAATTAAAAGCTACTAGAAAATTATGCAGTTGAAACCTAATTGGGAGCGAGTAATTGAATCGATACTCAATGTGGTCGTTCAGCTAAACAGTTGAAAAGAGGTCATGTTCGATGTCAAGTCTATTTTAACTCATTGACACAGTCGACATCCAGTTTAAACTTGGATTAAAAATGGAGATTAGTGCAAAAAATCTCTCCCTACTTTGAATTTTCATTAAAATATACATTAAAGTAGACTGACACATACCTTCTCCCTCAAGTAAATTTAAAAACTACTAAATTTTGGAAATTTATGTAAACTTTTTTAGGGTGGTGTTACCACGCTGCATGCCACGTTTCACGGAAAACGGTTGGAAAATAAGGAAGAAATTAAGAATAACATTGCGCTATCTCATCATGGACGGTAAATTCAAATTTTTCTGGAACCGTTAGGCGTGATCAGACAATTGAAAACACTAATTAGTTTTTTAAGCTGGTTTCAATGGTGGTAGTAAAATTATACTTTACCTTTTTTCGTAGAAAACTTAATAAAAAATCTGGAGATACGGTGAATATATAATACATACAAGCAAATTTCATCTAAATCAGACCAACGGGTTAGGTTGTGGCTCTGTACACACCCAGATACACACACAGTCTTACACACACCCACATCGTATAAGTGGGAGGAAGTAAAAACATTCTTAAAGAAGAGTTGAATCATCATATGGAGAAAAAAGGAATGGAATGTGAATAAAAAATCACATACATATAACATCAACTTTTTGCTAGCAAGGATGACGTCTGGGAGGTGGCGAGATTTATATGTTACTTCATCAGTATCTGTCACTACACCATTTGTTTGTATTCCACTTTGTCTCCAACACTTCAGCGACCTTACTTGTCAAAATTATTACTTCCTTAAGTCAATAAACTTTGGAAGATTTAAAAACAAAACCTCTTTAGGATTGTCTTAACTAGAACTGTAAAAAACGTCGTTTCTTCCAAAATATTGATATAAGATATTCAAGGATATTCCAACATATATTCGTCCAAATGAGAATAAATTTATGTTCACAATTCTGCTCAAATTTAAAATAATAAAAGTAGTATCAATATAGAGGGCTATTCGCCGGATTGCACTTAATGCCCGGGAGTTCCCGACGATGCGGAGCACACTTTCTTCCGCCGCCCCGTTGGGAAAGGCCCCGCCTGGAGACTGTGCGAAAACTTGGTGTTTTCTCGGTGGACACGGACTGCCAAAAGATCATTGAGGACAAGGGAAACTGGGATTGTTTGTCAAAGTTGGTCCGGGGCGTCCTTCTAGAGAAGAAAAGCGGTCTAGACCGCGAAGAGGCCCAGATCACCTAAACACGTGCCTTGACATGGAGTGAGCCTCAAGGGCGTAAGCCAAATTTAGGCCAAGCCTGTTGTAATGTGACAAACGGTTCCAGGTTAGAATCCCAAAGAGTAGAGAAGATTTTTTTTAGTGGGTAACCCCGCTTTTTAGGGGAGTGCCACACTACAGGCTGGCCACCTGTGTGCATAAAGCATTTCTTCCGCATCTCCCTAAAAAAGCAGTATCAATAGTCGTAGATTCTTTTATTTTTTGCGAGTCAGTGTGAAATGGTTAAAAAGTGTTACTACATAATCTTATGTATAATATTATATTTTAGACGTTTTATTCTTATTGAGTCAGGTACATTTTGCAACATCAGGGTCTCGGACCAGGTGAAGGTGGGAGGGGATGACCATCCAAGCCACTCTGAGAGGAGTTGTCCGAGATGTTTGTTTATAATTTGGATCGTGACGTTGTACCTTCGTATTGCTAAACATTATATCGATTGTACTTTTTTAGGGTGTAATATATTAAATAGTTTCTCATTTTTTTAAAGTAAATCATAAATTCTAATCTCAATAAATATTTAATTTTATAATATTATTTTATAATATTTATTTAAAAATCAAAAATATAATCGTGTATTAACAAAATGCCTCTGAAAATATAGGGAAATAACGGTAAAATGTACTTGAAATAAACTTTTAATTTGGCCAGACAAAACTTTTGGCGCAGTCCGACCCAAAAAATTATTTTTTTTCAATTTTTGTTTTTTTATTGTTTATTAATCTCTGAAATTCCTCTTTACAACGATATATAACACTAATAGTTAAAAATAATAGTTGCCTTTAAAAAAAATATTTTTGTAACTATGTCGTGCGTTAGTTCAGCGTTCTTTGATTTTCACGTTTACTGAAAATATGCTCTTTGACACTTTTTATGCAACCTGTATAAAAAACTATTAGAGATATCACTACCATTTTTTGGGTGTGCCTTTTTGACAATGATTACTAGTGCCATACGGAAGGATTTAAAAACATTTTACAAACTAGGTTAAGAAAAAGAAAATTTAATATATATTTTTTAGTAAAACTTGTTTAAAAGTATTTAAACAAAAAAACAATTAAAAATTGTTTCCATTTGATTTTTTTAAACCTTCCGTATCGAACTAATCAATAAACTAATATTTAAAATAAAAAAAGTTGTTTAATAAAATGTTGTAAACTAAAAAAATAAAAAAAAGTTAAAATAAAAAAAAGTTGTTATCTCTTATAGTTTGTGAGGTATTATACGCACACAGCACGCTGGCGTGAGTAGAGCGAATTTCATAGAACTTATATTATTCCCATCATAGAAATCGAATAGTACTGAGTAATGCAGATTTGCTGCAATACGGGTTGTTTTACACGTTAATGTGCTTATATTAAGGCTTTTCACTAAGCAAAAACATATACAAGATTTTATCAAATTTTGTCAATAACTAAGCGAGTTTTACCAAATTTATCTATTTTTCTAATTATCTATTTTTTATAGATTTATTGATGAAACTTAACTAGATGGCCTTGTATAGCAAATTTTGGAAGAATATTGAGGTAAATAAGTGAGTTATTGGTTTTTAGCTATTCTCCATAAGATTAACATTGCACTGTGTTTAACATTTTTTATCTCTCAGTAACCAATTATTGACCTAGAGTCGTGATTCAAAATATTAAATTCTGTGTTGAACTGAATCCAATGGTAAAAAGGAAAATTAGAGTTTTTCAATAAAGTATACATAAATAAATTGAAAACCCCAGTCTTGGGGTACAAAACCCCCCATAAAGTGTGTAAAAATGTAGTCCGATTGCTTTACCCAACGAACTCGTCCAAGATATTACAGAAAGAAACAATTCCACTGAATTTTACAATAATCAGACAATAATTGTGGCCGTTATTGTGTCAACACATATATGCTTATATATATGATTTTTAATTACCCCCCAAAACGTGTTCAGGAGGTTGAGTTATGAACTTCTATCATGGTCCCGGGTTTAACTGTCACCATGCGGGTCATGTGAATAGCTCACTTTTCCACAGGAAATTCGCTAACAAGGAGTTGAAAATAAAACTTGAAACTGCATTAGCAAGTACCTCATATTTATTGAGAGACGCCTTCATCACTTGATTACTTGCTAATCGTCCGTTGGCTTGGAGATCGGAATGCAATTGGCAATTCGATCGCTGTATTGTACAACATCGCCATGCTTTGTAGTACTCACTGGCATCTGGCAAGTTTTTGTTGTGTTGAATTAGAATTAAATATAATCGGCTCAAAGGATTTGGGATTGCAAAACCACTTTCCTCTAACTCAGCTTTGCACTGGATCCTTTTCTGCGTTAGGTAATTGTGAACGTTGAATAAAATTTGTTTATTTATAACCGGACCGTATTTTATACATGAAAAACAATGTCACAATAGCAATGTAACTTAACAGCTATATCCTACTACAGATATTAACAGTAAATTAGAGAGAGCTGTCATAAATGTATTGGTAAATTTAAAAATATATTTATTTTTCAACAAAGACTAGGAGATTCAGGGACGTAATCCGCTTCCCGACTTAAAAAAAATAAATTTTGAAGTGTTCAAATGTCACTCTCTTTGAAATTGACAGTTTGAAAAATCTCGTGTTATTGTAACTGGCAAACCTGGTAGAAATTGACTCACTTAAGCGATAGTGTATCTCGGAATTTTGACCTTTTTATTTTTTTCTTGCCAATCCCCTAGACCAGCTAAGATATTTTATAGACATTACTGATTGGTATTTTTCTTAGCAGCAAAAAAGTCTCTCTCTATTATTTAGAAAGATTTGGAACATTTGGTTTTCGAACACTTTATGAGTATAATGGACAAAATCCACATTAAATATTTAAAAAAGTTAAGTATTAAATTAGAAAACATGGTTGTCAGCTTGTCTATGTAAAAACAGGTTTGGAGAGTTCGAAAACCGACATAATATTATTCCCATCAAAGTAATCGAAAAGCTCCATGAGATACGCTCAACTCACGTCAGCGTGCTGCGTGCGATCTCGTTAATTGTTAAGATGGAAAGTAGAGGGGGTGTCACTCAAACACGCGTCACCCCATCCACTCACTCCGTGGCTCAGGGGGGGGGGTGCGAAGTGCTTAAGGGGCACCCCGGTACGACGACCTCTCATCCATATACGCATTATTGTTGCATATCATTGCTACCGGTGCTATCTCATTCTAGCGAATTTACTAAACGGAATTTAGATTTAGATTATTGAAATGGCAACCTACCCAGGTAGGTATTTTAAGCCAAGTATGAATGAGAAATGAGTGTAGGATGATGGTGGCGCGATCTTGTAGTCTTGTTACTGACTAAGGCTGACATGTTCCTTAGACATGACTGTTAATTAATAGCCCAACAGCCGATGGCAACTAAGGGACCTACAGTTTAACGTGGAATCCGAACCACGGCCTCTGAATTACGAACTGGTCTAATTATTATTACTGGTCTGGATATTTGTCGTCTTTATGGAAATAGCCAAGGCTTAGAAAACTTTTATTCTTTTTTAGGTTCCAAAAATATCATTAGTTCGAAAAGTTTATACAGAGTATCCAAGAAAGACGTTTCAGGATTTGGGTGAGTGATTAGGTACATTAAAAGGAAGAAAACAGTTCCAATGGAGGTATGGCCTAAAACGCTTATTTTGTATTTTCCATAAAATATTTTTTATTTCAAACATTTTTAACGGATTATTTTCAAACAATATGTTTATTAGTAAAAAAATAACTAGCATGGTCTAAGCTCAAAATCCAAAATGGCGGCCATTTTAAATTTTTCCGTTAACAAAGTATTTTAGTTTTAAAATTTTAATGGCCGCCATTTTGGATATTGATCTTGGATCATGCTAGTTATTTTTTTAACAATACTAATCTACTAGTGTAAAACACATACCAAATTTTAAAATAATCTATTAAAAAATGTTATTGGAAAAATACAAAATGGCGGATATCTGAGAAAATAAGCGTTTTAGGCCATACCTCCATTGAAACTTTTTTCTTCCTTTTAATGTATCCGATAACTCAACGAAGTCCTGAAACGGTTTTCATGGACATTCTGTATATACTTGTATGTACGTGGTAAAAATACTCGAATCTCGACTAATTTTTGTTAAGATAAGTAAATCTAGGCAAATAGGTCCACATAAAGGCGGGTTTTGTACCCAATAATGGGATTTTTGGGGTTTACTGAATTACTTTAAGAAATGAAGCTATTAATACATATGCTGTAAAATACTAAGCTAATACTAAATTTAAGGAATCTCATTAACTATGTAAAACTACTTACATACTATAGCTAAGACGTTAAGAATGATTCTTCTTTCGTTCTTTAATTCTTCTATATTTATCCGCATTAATTATGTTGGAAACGTGCAGTAAATGAGATTTGATAGAGGATAAAAAGTTGTACTCGTTGTGGTAAGCATTAAATTTTATTACTTCGCTTAAATTTTATCGATAAAACGCTTAAATTGAAAGAAGCCTACATGTTGAAATGTCCATATATTTTCAATTACAAATGGGTGTTTAAAAATGTTTTGTCTATATACTAGCGTGACTAAAATTTTCTAGCCTCTCTCAAATTCGGTTTACTGCTAATTTTAACACAACTTTGTAGATTTACTACAGAATTATTATTGGAAACTGTGATTAGAAATCTTGTGCTACGCCAGCGGGACTGGCCTGGACCAGACAACCAATAATCTTCAAATTTCTTTGTTGCAGGGGAAAATGACAATTTCGCAATTCCGAATGAAGAAATTCATGTACCTGTTCAATGTATTTTTTGGTAAGTGTGTTAAATATTATTTAAATTGACATCTATCTTACGCTAAACACCTTCATATGTGGACCCTTTGTTATCAGCATGTTTGTGTACATTTTTAGTATTTTACATGTTAAATTTATGTTATACACCATTGTCATATTTTAATCCCATCATACAGAGTTAGAATAATACTATTCTGATATATGTTATTTACATTTTTATTGTAGATATTTTCCATCACGATTTTAAGTAAAAGAAAAGTTACTTTTTGTTACTTAAAATCGTAACAGTAAATGCCCGCAATAAAATCTAAATAACATAAATCCACCATTACCAATAACGATCTAAATTAATAATCCATATTTTGTTAAGCTGAACCGGTTTTAGCAATGTTTCTGGTTGTATTAAAAAAAGGCTATACCAATATATTTTTTCCAACATGGATATTTCCAATATTTCCGTTGTACATTTTTATATACCTTTGGCAACGCCTTCTTATAATTATTACACTCATCAAAAGCAACATATCATCCTCACCCGACGATATACTTAGAGCGAATGAAGAAAAGTAGCCACGTCACAAAAGTAACATGACCACTTTTTCTCATTCATGCCAAAATTATTTTCGAATGAAATGTTGAAATGAAGAATTTTGACTATAAACAATCAAATCTTGTTCATATATACAATATTTCAAAGTATGTATGATTATTTATATAAGTAATCTACATACAATTTAATCAACATTTCAATGAATAAAGAATTTTCCTTTTTGTATTAACCATAATATTAACGTTAACATGGATAATCTTATGCAGGTTTGTTGCAAACATACACATGAATTTTTAAGTTTTTATTAATCTCAACGAAATGAAGTCAAATAAAAAGTTTCACAAAAATTTTTTTTGATGAGCAAGATATCAATATGTCAATAGTCTCCATAAGATTAACATGAGATGTCACATGGTATGCACCACATACCATTAAGTCACTTCCTATGTGGATGTCCTTAACCGAAGTACCAGAAAATTACAACATAATTATAACAAAAATTGGCAGCAACTTCAAAAATTGCAAAATATTTCGAACTATAGGATGTTAGAATAACTGCGTACGAAACTCTTGGTGTCACATTGGATAGTGATTACTCCTTTTCTGACCATATTAATCAGACTATTCAAAGTGCAGTTAGTAGATTAAGGCTTCTGTGCCGATATAGAAAGTTGTTGCCAGAGGCTGCAAAAGTTCAGCTTGTGCAGTCACTGAATCCATCAGCATTTCAATTCTGCTATCCTGTATATGCAAATAGTATCTCGAAGGAGAATATGGGGGGGATACAGAAGGTTCAGAACAGCGCCATCAGGTTTGTGTTCTGCTTTAGCCGCCGTGACCGTGTGCCACCTTTCAGGGAAGTCCTGCACCTACCCCCCATGGATGTCTTGTACAGGGTTGTGACATGTTGTTTGGTACACCAAGCTCTCATTGTTGGAGAGCCTCAGTACCTCCGTGAGAAACTCTCCCTTGGGCGTGATGTAGCTTTGCGTGGCACCCGGCAGGACAGGCTCTCCATTTCCCGAGGATAAGTCGTGAGGTTGGCAGGAAGGGGTTTGCCCATTTCGGTCCGGCATTGTATGATGGACTCTCGACTAGCCTCATAGACCTTTGTCTTTTGAATTTTAAAGCTAAACTAAAATATATTTTGACTGATTAGACTAATACCAAACTCGTATTTTTTATAGTCTTGACGTGTGTTATTTTGAAAGCCGTATATACAGAAATTCGCTTGATGAATGAATGCATTTTATTATTATTATATATTGCAACAATGGAATAGATGGACCAAAACAATAATCAGTACAAACAACAACCAATATGGCTAAATAGCCATTTTGAATATACTATAAAATTTACGGGAATAGCAAATTGAGAGAGTATTGAACTCTAGCTTGGTCACGATAACATTGCATGTGCTGTTAAGGTTAAAACCGCAGAAGGAGACTTCAAACGGACACTCGTAAAGAGACTCTTACTAGTTCTTCCTCTATAAATGGGTTGAAGTACAGTACATCACTTTAAAGCAGCCGGTGACCAGCCAAGTGAGAATTTTAATTATAAACGAGATCGCATGAAGCACGCTGGCGTGTGTAGAGCGAATTTCACAGAACTTATATTATTCCCATCATAGTAATCGAATAGTACTAAGTATGAATTTGTGCAGTAAGGGGTGTTTAAATGGTAATGTGTTAATATTAAGGCTGTTCACAAAGTAAAACAAATAATACATGCTATCAAATTATCTTAACTAAGTGAGTTATAGCAATGTATCTATTCTGCGTAAGAATTGCAATGATTACGTAGGTTTACTGCCATAAGAAACATGAAGTTTGTGGTTTTATGTATGTATTGTAGATGACTTGCACACCAAATTTTGCAAGTAAAGTAAATAAGTGAGTTATTTTTTTAGCTACTATGCATGAGATTAACATTGCACAATGTACCGTGTTCACCATTTTGAATATCTTAGTAACTAAATGACCTAGAGTGATGATTCAAAATACTAAATTGTGTGTTTTTTTGCTGAATCCAATGGTAATTAGACTTTTCAAAAAAAATATATTTATATAAATAAATTGAAACCACCATTTTTAGGGTACAACCCTCACCCCAAAGTGTAGTTAATGCGATCCGACTGCGTTTCCCAACGAACCCATCCAAGATATTACAGAAAGGAACAACTCCACCAAATTTTATAATAATCAGACGATAATTCCGGTCATTATTGTGTCAACTTATATATACTTGTATATGTAATTTTGAAAGAACCCCCAAAATGTGTTCAGGTGGTTGAGTTATGAACTTTTATCGTGGTCCCAGGGTAACTTGTGAATAGCTACTATTCCATGAGAAATTCGCTAACAATGACCAATATGGCCAAATAGCTATAGCTTGGTCGTGACAACATCTCATGTGTTATTAAGGTCAACTGGAGACTTCAAACAGCCACTTATAAAGATACTCGTTTTAGTATATCTACCAAAGGGTTGAAGTCTGAAGCACATCACTTCGGTCGGTGATGTGCTTCATACATATTTCATATATATTTTTTACCTTTAGTTTGTGCATTCAAACTGAATATGAACTATGTATATATATATATTTTTGTCGTATTATCTTTACTAAAACAGTCTATATTTTCTGACTCCTTTGTTTAAAGACTGATACGTGACGTTTAGTCACGTCTTAATAATTTGACTTTACAATCGATTATAATTTTTAAACCGTTTAATATTGTATTTCATACTTTTAATATGACGTACTGGTTTTTAAATGCTGAAGAACTTTATATATTTTCATGTATTAATAACTACCCGTGAATTTAATTTTGATTTTTATAAATCATCAACATCTCTGATTAAACTCGATGACTAATTAAGTTGATATTAATGCTGACCTTAAAAAGCTTATTTTACAGAAGTTAAAAACAAAAAGATTTTTAAAGTAATTTTAAACGAGCATTACACCTTACTAAGACAGTATTAGCATGTAATTGCTTGCTCAAGATCTATATTTAATTTACTTAACATTATAATGGTGGTTATAAATGTCTGTATTTTTAGTAAGATTAATTATATTTCATAGTTTAGTATAAAATTTATACGTTAATTATTGTGGTCATGCTTGAATACTTAAACGAACAATTTGATTCCAAACTTGATTGAACATATGTTTAACACACTATTTATTTCTATTCGTTGGATTTCTTCAATCAGCCATGTTATTTTTACAAAATATATTTCCATAAAATAGTTATGATCTTAAAAATAATCTATTTATATACAGTGGCACTATAATGTCAAAAGTGTGTATTAGGCTATAACTGTAGAAATGCACTACGTCGCATCAGAACTATGAATTATTTCATTGTTGAGAGTGATGAAAGGGGTGGGTGGATGGAGGTCATTTGGTAGTGGGTGGTGGGGGGGAGTTTAGATTTCACAGATCTTTTTTACGTTCTTTCCTAATACAAAGTATATGGAGAACGTATTGTTTTCGTTACAAATTTTGAAATGAAGTTGAGAGTGGGTATGTCTTAGTTTGAAATTCATTATTGGTGATGGTGGATCTATATTATTTAATTTTTTTTATTACGGGCATTTTCCGTCACGGTTTTAAGAAAAACAAAGTTTCACAACGTTTTGGGATCTGTAATTTGATCCCATCCTCGGGCGATCTAGTACTATAACTATAACAGGATTAGTGTACATAATCCGGACTAAGCCGGTACAAAGCTGAAAACTAAAAAAATTAAAGCAGTTATAAAAACTTCCAAACAATTCACAGATACGCACACAAGAAACAAAACATGTCCACTCGTCACAAAGCTTCTGTTTGAGTTCTCTTGTCTATTTGAGTTGTGTATTTGTGTCTTTGTGACCATGACGTGTTGGTTTCTTGTGCGTAACTCAGTGAATGGTATTGTTTACAAGTTTTTTGACGGCTTTAAAATGTTTTGTTTTCATCTTTACATCGGCTTAGTCCGGATCGTTTATCTTTTAGGTTCTAGCTCACCTGAAGACGGGATAAGGTTCCATACCCCGAAACGTCGTGAAACTTTATTTGGCTAAAAATCGTGATGGAAAATATTCGTAATAAGAAATTTAAACATCATAGATATTTGAGGCTTCTTGAATCCAAAAAAGGGCTCGGATGTGTGCCTGTCTGTGTACAGACCCCGAGATCTCACTGTTCGCGCGATTTCTAAAATATTCGGTGCATGGGTGCAATTTGGCTTGCGTATCTCCATACCATTTGTTTTATATATATTTTTTAAAGAGGAAGTTTACCTTAAACAATCAAAAATGTAAAAATACTTATTCCTCAGTATCTGCTATAGTAAATAGTTTATTAGTAATAAAAATACTAAATTGTTCTGTGACACCAAATTTATTTTAAGTGAAAACAGGCTAAAACAATATTACTGATAAGCTATAATGAGATATGATTAATAATCAACAACATAAACATGTAAAAAAATATACAAATTATGATTATAACAACAACAGCTGATGAAAAAAAATATAGAGTATAATTGATGATAAGGTGGTATATTATTGAATCTTTTATGCCTCAGACAAAGTTATGAGGGGGCATATCATCATGGGTGTAATTTCTACCAAAAATATTCATTGATATTGGAATTCGCACGTACTTGACATTTCTATATAATTTACACAAGTTTCAGTACACAGTCTAGTAAATGAAGGGTACATTGTGTCTGGAATTTTTAAATCAGTTCATAAGAATTAAAATATTGTTTTAGTCCTACACCAAATGAATAAAAGGACGTTTTAAAAATTGTCAAGTTTATTACAGTAATTAGACATTTTTTAGACAATTCAGCTATTATAAAACTCTTTCATTTCTAAAAAAGTTTTTTAGATATCGACATTACGTCTGTGACATTTTTTCCCTTCACACTGTCAAACAGGTTAGAGTAGTATGACTGATCATATCTATTTTTTCATTTGAATGTCAGTTTGTGACACACCCCCCCTCCAATCTACAGTCTCTCTCGCTCACTTAAACTGCATTGGCATTGCACCTTGGAATTTCACATTCAACCTCTATAGAACTTGTGATATATTCAATGGCTAGAAGCATTAAAACTTACTAAAAAACAAAACGCACATTCTCAAAAACCACTAAATAATCATTTACATTTAAATCTCCCCCACACTTCTCTTCGTTTCCAATCATAAGTAAATATACCAGTACGAAGTTCCAGTTCATTTTCAATCATAATTAGATATTCAGAAAGATTTTCATAATAACAAAGATTCAATTAACTAAGACACTCTCTCATTTACAGACATTTATTTCTCACTAACATCTTCAATTACCAACAACATTTTCATATCAAATTATATTTTCACATATTAAATTATCCACAAATCCCATAATAATAACAACTACTATCAATTGCCGTTTCTACATATTTCCAACACAATTAAAACGGTAAAAATTCGTGTTTTATCTTCACTATGCAATGTTCCTTCTTCTTATCTTAGCAATGTTATTTTGTAGCATCGATACAGACTTTACAGTTGGGTGGATTCTTTAACTTTATTGAAAAAAATTGCTAAAAAACTTAATCATTTAGATAAAAATGGTAATATACTAAGGGGAAGTTTATTTTTTTAATAAATGTAAGGCAATACCGAGCGTTAATATTTTATAGTAAAATATACTATCCGTAAGTTTTAATTATTATATTTTGCCTTTTACAGATAGAAATAAGAGTGGAGCCATTGACAAGAAAGACTTTGACATCGCCGCAGAGGTAAGTTTGCCAATGTTTTGCTAACAAATAAAATCAATTGCATCTAACCGACCCGATATTTTTCGTGCAGTCTACTTATAAAATCAATTGCGTTTTACTAAGAGCTTGTAAACGTGTGGATAGCTATTCTTAAATCTGTCATATCAGATAACGA
Source organism: Nephotettix cincticeps (assembly GCA_023375725.1). Classification (NCBI taxonomy): domain Eukaryota; kingdom Metazoa; phylum Arthropoda; class Insecta; order Hemiptera; family Cicadellidae; genus Nephotettix; species Nephotettix cincticeps. Next base: position 16,557,730 of record CM041784.1, read on the forward strand.
AAACAGACCATTTGGTGAATTTTGTCTCTGTCTTATCTGTAATCTAAATTTTTTATCTGTTATTTTGTCTCCGTATTTAAAAGAAACAGTTAAAATTTAATTAAAATTGTTTTAGGGAAACTTAAAAGGATAAATGTAAACCTACCTCGTACGATAAGTCTTCTCAAAAATACAACAACTGACACATCGATGTCTCTATCTCAAACTTTTAAAATATTTTAATACGTCTAGAAATTCGGGCTGTTAAAATAAACTTCTAAAAACTATTTGGTGAGTTTTAAATAGATTCTTATAGATTTCAAAACCGTCTTCTTTCACAAAGGTTTGACAAATTAGGTCTTACTTGATAGGGCTTTAAATTAAGAATTTTGAACTTCCTGTAAAATCTCCAAGTTCGGGACATAATTTTTTATATTTATCAAAGTGCATATTTTACTAGTAATTGCGATAAAATGTTTACTGTTGAAATCGATTTGAGATATTTAAACACAGTCTTGAAGGATTGATCGAAACTGTAAAATATTTGGCATGACTATAGTACTTTGTTTTGTGTTGATACGATCATTAGATTAGATTATCGAAATGACAACCTACCCAGGTAGGTATTTTAAGCCAAGTATGAATGAGTATTGAGTGTAAGATGATTGTGCCGTGATCTTGTAGTCTTGTTACTGAGTAAGGCTGACATGTTCCTTAGACAGGACTGTTAATTAATAGCCCATCAGCTGATGACAACTAAGGGACCTACAGTTTAACGTGGAATTCGAACCACGGCTTCTAAATTACGAATTGGTCTAATTATGAGGATGGTCTTTGCGGACTAACATAGTATTCAATAGTGCGGACGTTAGTCCACCCAAGAGAACACTACATCCACCGACCATCGCTTACAACTATTCACAATTCGTGACCTTAAAGTAGCTGAATTACAGGACGTCGCCACCGTCCCAGTCAATATATACATTATATACTATATAAGATTTGTTTCAGGAATTGCGATATGAAGAAGCCCATTTTCCTAGATCTAAATAAAAATAGGCCTAATTTTTGTTTACCCGATATACCGTTCTTAAAATGAAGAATTATTTAATCGTGATAGGGTTGTAAAAAAGCAGTTTATCCCATGAGATTTTTGATAAATCAGGATGAGCCACTTTGTAAAATTATGATTTCCTTAATAAGGTTATTTCTTACATTAATTTAAAGTAAATGTATTATTAAGTACATATAATGAAAAATGCATCCAATAATCTACACTGCAACGCATTACATTCGCCCTTAGATCCCAGATATTGTCTAGCTCCCTCATATGAACTATAAATCTCCGCGTCAAGACAGGGCGGAGAGTAGTGATCCATGATTAGGATAAAGGATTTTATTTTTTACCGTGTGAAAGCTCAGGTGTTCCGTGCTATTATTTTTAATCAATAATTAACCCAATATCTAATATCTAATTAATTCAGAAAGTGAATGAAAAACATAGTATTTTTTAATCATTAGCCGTTGAAGACGTCAATCTACTGCTCGGAAAATCCCACTCGATGGTTGGATGTAAAAAATGAGCGTTTAAAATAATTATGTTTTTATCATAAACATCATGATACCGGTGCGCATAAAACGGAATTCAAGAGTGATAGAATATTGTACTAATACCAGCATGTCCCGTATAAATGTATCCTAAATATTGAGTTGGCACAACATTTAAAATAAACGGTATCAGTGGACTAACACATACTTTCTACTTTAAGTTAGTTTAAAAATGGCAATCTTTTATAAAACTAAAATATTCTTTAAAGTGAATATAAGTATCATTTAATGATTTATTTTTTCAAAAATAATCGTCCAATTTTTGGGTTGATTTGCTTTCCAAGGTGAAAAAACAGTTTTCAACTTTATACCAGCTTAGGTCTTGAATCCATTCTCAGGCAAGCTAGAACCTAAAACAACACAATTAGTTCATAATCCGGACTAAATTAGTATAAATCTTAAAACAAAAATGTTTAAAGCGGTAAAAAAACTTACAATCAATACCATGCAGCAAAAATACACAAGGAACAAAACACGCCAACTGGTTAGAAAGACTCGAAGACAACTATCTTTGTGACGTGTTTTGTTTCCAAAAGTATACACAGGAAACAAAACGCGTCAACTAGTTAGAAAGACTCGAAGACAACTATCGTTGTGACGTGTTTTGTTTCCAAAAGTATACTTAGGAAACAAAACACGTCAACTGGTTAGAAAGACTCGAAGACAACTGTCTTCGTGACGTTTTGTTTCCAAAAGTACACACAAGAAACAAAACACGTCAACTGGTTAGAAAGACTCGAAGACAACTGTCTTCGTGACGTTTTGTTTCCAAAAGTACACACAAGAAACAAAACACGTCAACTGGTTAGAAAGGCTCGAAGACAACTATATTTGTGACGTTTTGGTTCCAAAAGTACACACAAGAAACAAAACACGTCAACTGGTTAGAAAGACTCGAAGACAACTATCTTTGTGACGTGTTTTGTTTCCAAAAGTATACACAGGAAACAAAACACGTCAACTGGTTAGAAAGACTCGAAGACAACTATCTTTGTGACGTGTTTTGTTTCCAAAACTACACACGAGAAACACACCACGTCAACTGGTTAGATAGACTGTAACTGTCTTTGTAAAGAGTTTTGTTTTTTGTGTGCATACCTTTTGTGCATGATATTGTTTATAAGTTTTTTGACTGCTTTAAACATTTTCCTGAAGTTTGTCTGCAATAAAAATCTAAATAAAATGACTAAAAACTTTGAATCATTAAAATATCAGGAAACACACGGTTGCTGGACAATCTGGAATTCGTGCTAAAACCATGTAGCTTTCTATACTGAATATTTAAACTATAGGGCTTTAAAACTAGAATGTAAAATATATGTTTTGATAGTCGCCCAGCTGTGCAGGATTTCTCATCACAACATGGATATAGAGTGTAAACAGTATAAATAGCCCTTCCCGCGGTCCATTTAGAAGCCTTACTCTCTGGGTGAAACCAGACTGAGTCAGAGCAGCACCAAGGGTAAATAATTACGCTTGTTACTGCAGAAATGAAAAGTAAAAATAGAGTCTATTTTAATAATACAATCCAATACTAGTGTACAGATTATTTGTTTTAAAAACATCGTTTTCCTTATTCCTCGTGGAATCAACTCATAACACTATGTGTTTGAAATTTTTATCTATGAAAAATGGTTACTGAAGTATACATGGATTATAAAAAATGTAAATCCTTCCATAATTTTTGATGTGACTGATACAAAAATGTAACATACAAAATCTTAATTATCAGAAAGGATACAGATGAATACGTTACAGCACAATATCTTCCAATTTGTCACTTAGTCTAAATACTTCCTTTTTACTTTACTATAATAAAATAATTAGTGATTAAATTTTAACATTTCATCTTTACGAATCAAAAATCCATTAAGTGACAATTATATGCCAACATTTCTTAATTGAGTGCAGTGGAAGGTTAATCAGAATTTTTCAATTGAATTTTAAACTTTTTGAAGATGATTGCTAAAATTCTTTAGGTAATTTGTCTCCGTTTGAGCCTGATGATGTCCGGTGTCACTGGACGTAATCGATCGCCAATTTAACAAATTTTGTTTATATATTTACCGTTTGTATATAATTACAATATAAGTGTAAATATATTAAGTAGTGTTGGAAGACGTGAGTTTCTACTTCATCCTATAGTAAAACCAACACGTATAATTATCAAGAAGATATTCTTTAATCTTATGGAGAATATACAAATAACTCATATTTATCGATATATATATTTATAAAACTTGTCATATATCATTATATATATTATTGATTTGGAAATTCACTGAGTACGCAGGTCTGCTGCGACGGGGATATTGATGTTTGTTTTTGACAGAAATCTCTAAATTTCAATTCAGTACGTGAAGTTGGAATAGTAAATGAGTAATGAATGATTTTAAAAGTCTCTCTGGAACATGAAGAACTCAATTTTCTTAAAATGAATACAGATCTAGCTAATTTTGAACAAAGGTAATCAATGTCATCATTCCAATTTAATTTGTCGTTAATCATGAGTCTTAAGAATTTTTAACAAATCATTTATAATTTGATTAATCATCTCCCACTGACAATTAATATGATATTTCTGTATTTATGGTCAAAAAGGTTTCATGGTTAAGTGAGGTAGTCCAAACATAAACTTTCATAGTAATTATAACAAACTTGATAGTTTTGTACCTGCTTTAAAAATGGAGGATTTTTCGGTCAGCTCGAAATTTGTAATTATAAGCACCATAGAATGACATTTTAAAGACCTTTACAAAATGTAAATTCCGGAAGCTCTTTATCTTTATCTCAACCCAGTATCAATTAGTGAAATTTGCATAATAGCATGGAATCCTTGCAATAGAGTGAAATACAAATAATCCTTGAATGGTTTAAACAAGTTAAATTTTGAAACCAATAATATAATTAAAATTCAATTTCCTTAATGTTCAAAGCCGCTTTCACAGTTAGTTATCTTTAAAAGTTTTAATCATTCTAAATAAGTCCCTTTTTCTAAGTTGTCTATTTGTAGAATACTTAAAGCATATTTCTGTTTCCCTAAAAGACTACCACTAGTATTATTATTATTATAAATTACGAAAATTAGTTACGAAATAAGTCATAATAGTAACAACAATTTCAACAGCTCATGTTTGTGAATATACGTTTATTTATTATTTATTTAGATTTCCTTATTATAATGAATAAAACTTGGGGAATGAGGAAGTAAGTTTGCTGCCGTGAGAAACAAGAAACATTTGGTCTTGGAATACTCATTGCGGAAGCATCACTAGAATCAGATATAAGGGAGATTGGGGTAGTGCCGCCACCTCAAGAGAAAAAATATATATTTTACTTTAAATGAAACTGAAGCTGAGATTTAAGTAAACAAATAATCATATTGATATCTTAAACCATAATAATAATGGATACTTGTTTGTGCCATGTATTAAAATTAAGGATATTTTGGGTTTAAAATATATAAAAAAACTAGCTTTATGCATAAATGTTAGATTTTTTGTATAAGAGTGTTAATTATATAATAAAATGTATATGATAATCCTAACCACCCCCTATCTAACCCTGACTAACTAACAAATTCACCCTAACCGAAGTTAAGTCTCGAAACAGAAGTAAAATATGTTATGTTCACCATTGTATTTTATACTAAACTAGCTGACCCGGCGAACTTCGTAACGCCTCACAGTAAACACATGTTAACTTTAAGATTGGCCTTGTTCTGAGGTCGAATAGCAATACGGCTTCATTGTGAAAGGTTATATATTCTGGGTCGCTACATAGTGAATAACAATACTGAAACGATAAAACATATTAATAACATTCCCATAAAACAAATAAATCTGAGTGGATTAATTCACAATTTTCAAATCCAATCCAAACCCAAACGAAACCTAACTGTAATACGGCTTTTATAGGAAATATATACAACAGCTGATTATTATAATAAACGTAATAATATAAACATTGTAATTATCATATAAACACGTGACTTTAATCAGACAGAAAATAAAAATATAAATACATAATCCCCTAAAACCGAAACTATTAACGTGGTGAATAAAGCTGTTCATTTCTTACAGTACACATTTACTTCATAGTTTAACATTAATGAATGATTCAGATGGCATTGGATTGTAAAGCTAATGGAAAGTAAACCAATCAGCTGTAGCTAAGAAATCAAATGTTTTCATTGTAGACATTTTGTAAACAAACTTACTCTCCATAAGGTTAACATTAGAAATTTAAAACGCCATATAATGGAAACTTATGGGGTTTTTGAAAATATTTTTTCACTAAAACCTTCCCGGACACATGTAGAGCAACTTCCTAAAATTTCATGGCGATCGGATGAGTAGTTTGGCAACGCATAAAGGACATACATACAGACAGACATACATACATTCAATTTTATATATAGAGATTTGGAGCAAATTACACAAAGATACCAAAGTTAATTATTCCCGAATTCATAAAATATAGCATCATATCACTCTGTCTCAGCAGAAAGCTAATCAAAAGTATCATCAGCCTCCTTGTCATCACATAGATCTTTTCATCCAAGTCTCCTGAGGATTCTTCATCCTAATTTAGTTTTCTTTTGCTATCCTTAATTTGTTCAACCTTTTACCTTTAGAAACTAATTTCTGTCGATTCCTGCTACATTTTTCTTTGTTTTTTCTTATTCTTCTGAGCTCCTTCTATTGAGCAACTTACATTTTTCTTTAGCTTCTCTTTCCTCCTTCGCAGTTGTAAGAACTTTCTTCATTGGGGTGGAGGTCAAAATGACTGAATGCTGCTTCCGGTCACTCTGAAATTTTACAGGAATCACTTTTGGTTTAGGCAGAGGTGAAATGTCATCAATACTTTTTCCATGGAAACCATTCCAAATGGTCCCGATTGAGCATTCAAATACAGATCTGTAATAGACCTTCTATCGAATTTCTTCGGACTTGTTTCATCTTCATTAGGCGGTCTATCATCGTTGACGATGGGAACTATGGTAAATGTTTATTTAATAACGAAATTAACGACTGGGGCAATACCACCGCATGACGAAATTTCCCGACACATGAGTGACGGAATTGCCCCATTTGCACAAAATGGTGGACTGATGCTATAATTTCTGTAAGAATAGACCAATCATAAAGCAACTGCACAGATATCTGCCCTAATACTTGAGCTATGACATGGACTGATAATTAGATAATATACTACAATAATCAGGAAGTAATTCAAATTACATGTCAGTTGGAAATAACACTGAATGTAGAGAAATCTAATTAGACACCAGTAGAACTCAAACCAAGCACTGTACTTTTAATGGTGCAACCAACCGAAGATTCCCTGTTCGGCTGTTAGAGGACTACACTAGTCACAATGAAATACATCATTATTAACGTCATTATGACGAAAACAAGGGGTGGTGGATTTCCCCACTATGGCGGAGTCTCCCCTACATTGTAAATATGTAAGGTTTTATAATAATATTTTAAACAATAAGAGGATTTATTCTGCATAAGATTTACATTAAAGTGGTTTTAAATAACCTCAACATTATGGTTCTACATAATAACATAAGATACTCAGAGTTTTCGAATTTGAGTTTCTGGTGGATACATCCATTTTAGTGCCCCCTGAATAAAAAAGTGGTTTTTAGAGTCCGTTATGAGATAAACTAAATGAACCCACCAACATTTCTCAAAATATTGAGTTTAAAAGTCATGGGCTTTTAAAAGTAAAAATAATATTAAATACTTTTTTCTGCAAAACAGTTATAATTTAATAATATAATTTTACTATAACTATTAAAACAGCTTTAAAACTTAACAAAATTAGTATTTTGAAACATTAGTATACGACTAACGGTTCCAGAGAAAATTATAATGTATAATGTATGACTATGCTGTATGATGTATGATGTCCATGGTAAAGACTGTTTATTGTCTGAGAGCACCTAACGTTATTCTTAAAAATAATATTAAAAAACCTCCTCAATTTCCAATTGTTTTCCATGAAACTTGGTATGCTGCATAAGATCACATCATCCAACGAAAACCACTAAAAAACTTGGTATTACCGTGAGGGAGGTTGTTCCCCCATCAAATTCTAACAATTAGTTTAATTATGTTTCACTTGTTGATTTCAGAAATTGGATAATTGAGTTTGAAACAATAAATTATTAACTGATATTTAGATAAACGTTTAAGAATATGATAGTTTTATTGTCGTTTCAAATTGTCTTAAGAGAGAAAGTATGTGTCAGTCCATTGATACCGTTTATTTTAAGTTTGTAGTACTAGTTATTGAAAAGCAAAATAGATGTGATATGACAGATATTCACTGGTTGAATTGCAAATTTCAACCATCTAAATAATTATAAAATTTTATATTTCATTACAGACGGCACTGCCAAGAACTGAGTGTAATAGCATACTGAAAACCTCGTTATTTGTTCCGCGTGCTTACTTGCAATGTTTACTGCTATTAAATCCTAAGTAAAGAGCAACGACGGTGCATTACTCATACATCACAATTCCGATCGGATAGGAAACCTGACGCGGCAGTACTCGCTTGTGCTAGTAGGTCAAGTGTTGCGCCTCACCGCTGCTGATGACACTGCGTCTGCTGACTGCTCTTGCCAGCATCTGCATTGCCTCACAACCATCTAGGACGTGCTGTACCCCTGTACTACAGATCAGAACGAAAACCTGACGCGGCAGTACTCGCTTGTGCTAGTAGGTCAAGTGTTGCGCCTCACCGCTGCTGATGACACTGCGTCTGCTGACTGCTCTTGCCAGCATCTGCATTGCCTCACAACCCTCTAGGACGTGCTGTACCCCTGTACTACAGATCAGAACGAAAACCTGACGCGGCAGTAATCGCTTGTGCTAGTAGGTCGAGTGTTGCGCCTCACCGCTGCTGATGACACTGCGTCTGCTGACTGCTCTTGCCAGCATCTGCATTGCCTCACAACCATCTAGGACGTGCTGTACCCCTGTACTACAGATCAGAACGAAAACCTGACGCGGCAGTACTCGCTTGTGCTAGTAGGTCAAGTGTTGCGCCTCACCGCTGCTGATGACACTGCGTCTGCTGACTGCTCTTGCCAGCATCTGCATTGCCTCACAACCCTCTAGGACGTGCTGTACCCCTGTACTACAGATCAGAACGAAAACCTGACGCGGCAGTAATCGCTTGTGCTAGTAGGTCGAGTGTTGCGCCTCACCGCTGCTGATGACACTGCGTCTGCTGACTGCTCTTGCCAGCATCTGCATTGCCTCACAACCCTCTAGGACGTGCTGTACCCCTGTACTACAGATCAGAACGAAAACCTGACGCGGCAGTAATCGCTTGTGCTAGTAGGTCGAGTGTTGCGCCTCACCGCTGCTGATGACACTGCGTCTGCTGACTGCTCTTGCCAGCATCTGCATTGCCTCACAACTCTAGGACGTGCTGTACCCCTGTACTACAGATCAGAACGAAAACCTGACGCGGCAGTAATCGCTTGTGCTAGTAGGTCGAGTGTTGCGCCTCACCGCTGCTGATGACACTGCGTCTGCTGACTGCTCTTGCCAGCATCTGCATTGCCTCACAACCCTCTAGGACGTGCTGTACCCCTGTACTACAGATCAGAACGAAAACCTGACGCGGCAGTAATCGCTTGTGCTAGTAGGTCGAGTGTTGCGCCTCACCGCTGCTGATGACACTGCGTCTGCTGACTGCTCTCGCCAGCATCTGCATTGCCTCACAACCCTCTAGGACGTGCTCTACCCCTGTACTACAGATCAGAACGAAAACCTGACGCGGCAGTAATCGCTTGTGCTAGTAGGTCGAGTGTTGCGCCTCACCGCTGCTGATGACACTGCGTCTGCTGACTCCCCTTGCCAGCATCTGCATTGCCTCACAACCCTCTAGGACGTGCTGTACCCCTGTACTACAGATCAGAACGAAAACCTGACGCGGCAGTACTCGCTTGTGCTAGTAGGTCGAGTGTTGCGCCTCACCGCTGCTGATGACACTGCGTCTGCTGACTCCCCTTGCCAGCATCTGCATTGCCTCACAACCCTCTAGGACGTGCTTTGCACATGTTCAACAGATCGGAACCAGGTGTGGCATTAATCGTTGCTGCTGATGGGTTGAGTGTTTAGTTTATAATTGTAGGCTTTTTTTACCACGTCTCCATATCTTCCGTGTCCATGTCTTTTTCCTATGGACTAAGTATTATCGTACTTGTAACACATTATTACAGTGTATAGTTATTTATAATCTTACAGTTTTGTTTAAGTACAGGAATCGTTCATAAATCAATTACCCCAACTGAAGACTGATTCCAAATGTTTTTTACCTTCCTGCTTAAATCACTAATTTATATGCTAAAAACATCCTGAAATTCCTCCTGAGACATTGGAACATTGATTTGCTGTATTCCTTAACTGAGGTAGTACCCAAGTTGACTTTACCAAAAAATCATTGCTAAATTGAACTTTTTTGCTTATTGTCCAGAAAATACAAAAAATATGCTTTTGTATGACATTATCGTTTCATATCTATCTCAAAAGAAATTATATTAAATGTAACAGCGTGAGGAGATTTTTTGTATTGTTGTTCATTCTTATTAACGTATAAAGTACGAGCTAACTGATAGAATGAATTAAAATAGACAATTATAACAAGGTTGATTGGTTGAGAAGTGATGTATTTTTCGTTAGTTTTTGACTCCATGACTCGAAATGCGAGTATAGTCTAACGGTCATGTGCAACGAGTGCTAACAGGATACGAACTGTTAGCGTCTACCTCCGCTCCACTGATTCGTCCACCATTGCCGAGCAAAGCTTCAGTAATCAAAGTATAATGCCACTTCAAAGAGAACTGTGCTCATGTGGATTGTGCTGATTGTGTTGTCCATGGCACGGACGACCGCCACACGCGTCAACGCCTCGCCGCCACCGTGAAATAGAATTCCTCAGGAGAGTGGCCGCTTCACATTTCACGGGATTTTTGTCCTGGCTTTCTGTATAGGAAGAGTTCATTTTACAAAAAAACACGCCTTAAACGTCAAATAATAAAATACCCCCGTCGCAGCAGACCTGCCTACTCAGTAAATTTACAAATCTACATAAATAAAATTAGAGTTTTGTCTGTACATTACTCAGAATTATTCATTTTTTTAGATAGTTTTACTTTTCGCGCGTTAGAGAAGCTGAAACCGGTCTTATCTCAATTTTTGTCTGTTTGTCTGTGACGCTCCAGGAGGCATTTTACGCTGTCTTCTCCGAAAAAACGGGAGAACTGATTACAATCAAACTTTTCATGTATTGTTTACATTCCAGAGAAGGTTTGTAAATGCTTGAAATCGCCCGCTGCCTCTCGGAAAGTAAATAACGAGCATTTAAAACCCCATTTTTACGCGATATTACTCGCATTTTGATTCAGTTTTCAATGAATAACCTACTGATAATAATCAGCTAGCTGTCTTTGTAGTTTAAAGATTTAATAGATATAAAAACAAACAGCTGTCAAATCAATATTAGTTAGTTTATATATTGGTCATTGATTTTAAACCCATTTCGAAACTGTACTATATTAAAAAGTTATTTTAACGTATAAATAATTATAATAATTGTATAAATGTTCTAATCTATTTAATTGTAAAGTAATGCTAAATAATAATCTGGGTATTGATTTACTTTCTTTGTATTGATTTTTTAGGATTTCAGGTTTACATTTTGGTATGATACTCTTTCTTCATTAAACTGAATCCTACAACCCGTACAAAGGACGGGCTTACTGCTAGTCAATAATATAATAATAATATATGTCAAGTTTTATCAATATCTGTAAAAATATGAGAGTTAGTTGTTTGCCGATTCTCCATAAAATTAACATAGTAAAGGAGTATGCAGGTTAGCTGCCATCATAAACACTTAAATATGATATCTAAGCATAAATGGATAGATCTCAACAACATGACGGTAAATACCAAGTTTAATCCAAAAATATTGGTTGGTAAGTGAAATATTAACTTTTCTTTACCCCCCATAACATTAACATTGGAGCCCCAAATACAATGTACTCTTTTTAGGTGTATAATATATTTGGTAACCGTTGAAGATAAAGAGACACATTAAAAAACAAATTGTGTAGTTTTTTAGGCTGATTTCAGAATCAGCTTAAAAACTTTTAAAATACATATGAAAAACACAAAAAACCCCAATTTTTGAGTACTACCCCACCCTCAAACTACCCGTTCCGATTGACTGATATGTGCCTCTGGGCACCTCAAATAAAAAAAATTACATGGTCACGGGATTAAGTCTTGCCATGAGACCTACGGTAATAGCTTATTCCCTATGGGAAATTCGCTAAATCCAAACATTGAGGGGTCATCCATGACTTAAAATGGCTGCGAGAGCTGTTCTAAAGTTTTAAAAGTCCATAGTTCGTTCGGAATTAAAGGGATTACTAAAAAAAGGTTTAAAATTAAATTACAAATTTACCAAACAAAGTGAGGTTACAAATTAAGGTCGAGAGCATGGCGAAGCCGGCGAATGACTGCCAAATTATTTTTATTTTAAATTTTGCCATTTTTTGTTATTTGACCAAATGGCTTGTTCAATATATTTTGTGTTTGATTATTCCGTGCGTGTTAGAGCTGTTGAAGACGACTCTTCACTTTGTCAGTGACAAGGTTAACTTCTTGATTAGCTTTATACGTATTGGTTTTAATAGGATGAAGTAAAAACTCAAGTCTGACAACACTACTCATTATATTGTAATTATATACAAATAGTAAATATATACAAAAGTTGTTAAATCGGCGATCGATTTCGTTCAGTCACACCGGACATCAGGCCCAAACGGAGATCAGGCTCCGTTAGTTAGTTTACGACTGGAAAAATCTTTCACTTCAACAATTTTTTTAGTTTTTAGGTATCTTTTTATATATTTGCGACTACGGTAGGTCTACCTAATTCAATATTTCCTCGGAGAAATGATACTTTATAGTATAGGTCTACTCATAAAAACACCATGAGGTCACACGCATATCAAAGATCCTATTTCAGAATTGTTTAATCATGGTAGCAATGTGCAGCAAACAGGATTTGAAAGGGGCTAAAAATTATACTCGAGCAGTTAACTCGAGCAGACCCGTTTTAGGGAAGTTGGTCTTACAAACTAAAATAAATAACCACTGTTTTTTTCAGTTCAACAAAATATTTTAAAACGTTCTCTCTATAACATTAGAACATAGCATTTTCTTAAATCCTGTTAACTGCACATTGATAATACAAATAATTTATGTGCCTAATTGTGATTAATTAGTAATTGGATCGGGCCCTTAAATCTAATAAATAGATAAATTAAAACACCAAATGTTAATTGTTTTAGAAAATCTGCAGCGTGAGGGGCTGGAAGCCTGGAGACCCACAGTACGAGAAGACGAAGCAGGTGCTGGCCAACGTATGGGTGGGGCTGAAGGAGAAGGCAGATGCAGACAATGATGGACAGGTAGACCTACAAATTCCCATTAATCTATCTATATATGCTATCCCAAAAATAAAAACCGAAACTATTTTACGGGCGAGGTTTCATTTATTTTCCATGTGCACAACTACATTTTATTTACGTATTCATACAAAAAATATTTTTCTTTGAAAATTTTGCTGCACTGTTAAGCGTATTGCAGATAAAATATGGTCATTTCAAATAGTAACCTTTTTGCCTTTAATATATTACCTAAATTAAATCTGTAAATACAGAATATAACCTTTTATTGCATACCATCATTATATATTTACCAAAACACAAATATGGTAATACACAATCAATATACCATATTTTTTGCCCCAAAAGCTCAATAAAAGACAATAAATGACATTTTTCCAATTAATCGTGCATCGCCGAAGTACGTGGACAGTTTCCATTACAATATGAGTTCAAATCATAAATATCTTTCAATTCACTGTAGATTGCCTGGTATTGGTAGCATCCAAAATTTTAAAAGTTGGCGGTCTGACTGTGTGGCGGTACGAGGTTAGACACAAATCGGTGTCCGAATACTTAAACCTAATAACACCGACTTAGCTCTCCAACTAATAGCCAATTTATCAAAAACTCTGCGATCTGATTCCCTCGATAAAAATCCAAATCAACGATCTGATGACGATCCGAAAGATGTCATGAATTCCATTTAAACCCCCTGTGGTCCTGGCTGCTCTTCTTCACCATGTCCACGACGTATAGTTTTATTATTTATTTTATATTAGTAAGGCTAATTTCACGTGACTTAGTACTTAGATGTTATACCACAATAAATACTCATTTGTGCAACTAGTGAGCAAAGTGGGCAATTGTACTTTGCACTCGTACTTTGTATTTTACCTATAGTTGCCATTAAACATAGAAATCGGAAATGAAACGTACATATTTTTTCTGATCTTACATCATAAAGTAAACTGTTCATATCGTTTTCCGTATTTTAATTTATATTTCTCAGGTAAAGAATCTAAAACACTACCCTTGCTAATTCTTTCAATTGTTCTGTTGTAGAAAAATAATCGTTAAAATCATTGACAACATCAATTTTACTACGACAACACAACCAATAAAATTAATTAAAAGTCAAATCAATAAAATAGAAAAATCTGATCTCGGCGGAAGCTCAAACGAATAAGCAGAACAACAGCTGACCAGCTGCTACAACCAGTCCTGCCAACATGTTTCGAAGCATACATACAGCTTTGTCTGCATGTTACGCTCTTACTACCTACTTTGTACCTCCATGTTGCAAATCTGGAGGGAGATAAAGTGATTATCATGAGGTAAAGTTACTTTACCTCACTGGTGAAGCATTTGGTCACTTTGCATTCTCAAATCAGTGGGATAAAGGGTACATAATTGGGCAACTGTAGGTAAAATCTATTATTCTTTAGGAAAACTTATCTGAATTATAATTTTTATGTGAATGTTTAAATGGTCAGGTGACCTGTGAGGAGTGGTGCAAGATGTGGGAGGACTACTGCAGGGACCCCACTTCGGTTCTAGACTGGCAAATGCAGTTCCGTGACTTCATGTTCGACCTGGAAGACACCTCAGGTACTAGCACTTTTCTCATTATCATAATATTTGTTTTAGAAATCATGTCACAAACATTAGGAAGTTTGAGAATTCTGTTCAACCCTAGGATTTCATGTAAATTTCTCACAGTGCTCCAGCAGTTTTATGCATTTTATAAGGGTTTTTTAAAAGTCACTGTGGCTAAACCTATTGCACCTAGTAATAACCATACTCATTTCGCTCATATACATAGAGTATGAATAAAATAAATAAACTTAGACCACTGTGGATTTTTGCTAAAGTAAAAAACCAAAATGTTTTGAAAATTGTTAAACCATTTAAAAAAATTAAAACTATGGTATGGTGTCAAAAAACTTCCTTTCTTAAAATTCAATATGTGCAAGGTAGAGAATTTATTTCATAACATGGAAATGTCCAATATTTATAAAAATAAAAAATGCACAAGCTGTGACAATAAAGGTCGAAAAATTGATGAATCAACTTGGCACAATGGTTTTTATTTTAGAAATATGGAAAAATCTAAGTTTATAAAAATAATGTAGCAGACGTGTTATATTACAGATTGAAATTAATATATATCTATAAATTAAACAGTATAATTTAATAAACAGTTGTTATAATATTTTATAACATAACCTATATCATTTACCAAATACAATTTCGGGGCATAGACAAATCACAATATAGAGAGCTGTTTAACCTAAGGGTTAAATATACAATGTACAATGTTTAACCCTATATTAACAACTATTGTTTTTGCTCTCTGGGCACCTAAAGACAAAAAAATAACATGGTCCCGGGCTTAAGTCTTGCCATGAGACCTACAGTAATAGCTCGACCTTCTTTCCCTATAGGAAACTGGGTAATATGTTTATACAATTAATTGAATCCAACAGGTGGTTTTGTACTATACTGTGTATCACATCAATGGCAGTACGTTCAACATTTAGTTGGGTAGAAAAGCCTGTATAACACACATATATAACAAATTCAATTTCTCATCCTGGTGAAACTGACCAGAGCTATTAGACATGATTAATAACATTCACTCAATGTGTCTGCCGCAGCCACTTTCCCCTTCATTCTCCTTTACCCAATAAGTCAATCAATGAGATTCATAGTAAGACACATAAATAAGTTTTATAAATTTGTGTTACTAAATACCCCCATTGCAGTTGACCTTTTTACTGCTAAGTGATTTTCCAATAAATATATATAAGAATTGCTGTTATTATTCATGAACACATATTCGATTATCTTAATTCCACCTAATATACATTAGTACTAGTAGATCGTGTTGTTATGTCACTTCTAGCTCAAAAAAGTATGAATAGTAAAATCAAATAGTTTATTTAATTTTCAGCTCTTCATAGCATAATTTGTGTTTGTGGCAAGATAGTTTGTGTTGATAGGAGCATGACTTGTGTTTACGATAACATGATTCCTGCTACCATAAACAAAATTATGCAAACACAAATTATGTTATAAATAGAGTTGAAAATAATTGAATTAATTATTACATTTTACTATTCATACTTTTTTGAGCTAGAAGTGACATAACATTATCTACTAGTACTGTATATAATTTGTATTGATACTGACTGATAGAACTGGAATAAAGATATTTTATTTTCAGTACTGGTATACTTTTCTCACCAATGAAAGCACTTAACTAGTACGATACTAGTGAGTATCAATAAATATACCTATCCTACTTAAAAATGGTGATCTTAGATATAATTCATCGTTTTTATAATTCAAAAACCAATATAACCAAATTTTGAAGATACTACCATTTCCGTAACACACATTATAGATACTGTATACCAGAATTATCAGTTAGATTCAATTAATTATACTAACATATTATACTTTTGATTTATTATAAGTTCACTAGAAAAATACACCTTTGGCGATATCCCTATATGACAAATAATATGAAACTGGATTCAGTTTGAGCTTCTTTTCTGAGATTTGTTTGAAGATAAGAGAGACTTTATGAATCCTTTCTTTTGGTGGCTATGCAAATTAATCTTTAATCTTTAGGAAACGTGTTAAGCCGGCTTTACCGAGTATCTGATGTCTAACATCAGGTACAACAATTATAATGGTTTTAACTGAAGTATAAACAATAATGATTTGACAACAGGGGATGGAACGATAGATGAGGAAGAGTTCACCGTGATTTGTGCTAGCTACAACATCACCCCTGAAGAATCTAAAGACGCCTTCAGCAAGTTCTCAGCAGTAAGTCTTTTTCTGCATGTTCAGTGATCTATAGATATGTACGGATATATATATTGAATCCATACATATATGTAACATATCCATATATGTATGTGGAGAGGTTTTTAAAACCTACTCAGAACAATAATAAAGAAAAAACTTAAGACAAAAATATATACTAATTTATTTCAGGAAGCTACTGGATGTTTGAAAATACATATTCAGTAGAACCTCCCTTATCCGACCTCCTTATAACCAATTCCTCTCGATATCCGACCTATTGTCCGACCTTCTGTCATTTCCACACTCCCATTGTTTCTGATCCTGTTGAAACAAGTAGGGTGTATTCTACAACTACCTATAAATATTGCCATTTTTCAGCTACCCTTCATATCTTGATCTAAAAACTAATATGTTAGAGATGCAATAAAGTTTTATTACAATACTGTATAGCTATTTTTGGACCTAAGAAATGCATTTTACGTCCTCCTTCCGATATCTGCCTTTTTAGCCGTTCTGACCATGGCCCGGTGCCGTCACGGTCGGATATCAAAGGCTGTACTGTAGAATACAAATTAAAATACAAATTCATAAAAATAGATTTACCAACCAATAGGTATTTATTACAGATAACTATTATTTGATTAATTTAAAGATATACTTTTGTAATAACACTCTCTAATTAATGAATATTGAAACAGAGTTCATAAAACAAATTTTTAATTTTTAGTCTCATCTCTCCTGACTCAACTCCTATGTGAACTTTAACACCTAGTCTGATATAAACCCTTAGTCTAGATTAGATTACAGCTATTGAAATGGCGTTCAAGGTAGGTATTTTAAGCCAAGTATGAATGAGGATTGAGCATAAGATGATTGTGGTGCGATCTTGTAGTCTTGTTACTGACTAAGGCTGACATGTTCCTTAGACAGAACTGTAATAGCCAAACAGTCAATAGCATATCTAATGGACCTCCAGTTTAACGTGAAGTCTGAACCACTTCCTCTGAACTACAATTTAGTCTAATCATGAGGATGGTCTTTGTGTATGAACACAGTATTCAATAGTGCGGACGTTAATCCACACAAGAGAACACTACACCCACCGACCATCGCTCACAACTATCACAATTCGTGACCTCCAAGTAGCTGGATTACAGGAGGTCGCCACCGTTCAGTCAATTAATTCTACCTGGTCTACCAAGGAAAGGGAGGATCCTTTGATCAGCTCTGAAATTCTGTTGGTACATATAATGATGTGCTCTAGAGTGAAGTGAAGTGGAGTGAAGACTCAAACAAAAATGGGTTTTTCAAAAATGGGGAGGGAGGGGGAGTTCTCTGTCTTAGTCGGGTAAACTGCTAGATGAGATAATCTGTTTGATCTTGGTTTGATTTAACTTTAAACTCAATCATAAACACATCTTTATCTTTTTCTGTCTTCAATTAAAAATGTATCATCAAAAGTTAACTTAGATGACCATTTTAAAAACTAAGCACTCTTCATACTATATACAGTACATATTAGTTTAAAGTTTTAAGCCATATTTTTGTATTAAATAATATTTAAACATATTTTTAGTGATTCTAATTTCATTAAAAATTATTGACAAGTGTGACATGGGTCACAATCTATTTGCTGTTCCCTGCATTTAGTAGCATTTGTTGATCCTGAGGTCTAAGTCATTCTTATTCACTTTATGTAGCAAATAAATGTATATATAATCACATGGGTAGGAATAAATCCCTTATTGAAAAAAACAAACCTATTAAAAATGTGACACTGATATCGTATAGGAGAAAATACCAAAAAGCGTAAAAATTTTAGTTTACATTAATTTAATAAAAAGTGGAGACAGTTTATCAACTAATTTTATTGTATGTTTGTAGAATGGAACCATAGAAATCACCAGGGAAAAGTTTGGAGATCTATGGGTGGAATACCTGACATCGGAAGACACTTCAGCACCCGGGAACTTCATATTCGGGGTGACCAAATTCGAGTAGGCTCATGTATATATATATTGGATCAGGTGTAATGAGATACATAGCTTGTAAGTCTTTCCATATCGGGCAACTAAGACAGCACAGTGGAACAAGACTGTCTGTTTAGGTGTAAGGGAAACGTTCGGTTCAGAGACAACAGTGTTGGTCAGCCATTCTACGTAAAGAGGTATAACTATATGAGTATTGAATCAGTACTATTTACAATATTTTCACCGTTAAGTTTCTTTATAATCCTTAGACTTTGCCTTGTGAAATGTAGAAGTTACAGGATATCTCTTACAATACAAAACATTCATTTATGTTCTCCAATAAATCTAAGCTAAAGGATGGTGATATGTATCTTTTAAAATTTGCTTTATTTCGTGAATGTTTATTTATGCCGTGTTCACGTTATGTATTGCTTTTTATGATTGTTTTTTATAGTTATGTAAGTTTTCTATTGTTATTGTCCTCACTTACTATAAATACTCTCATTCCCTGAAATCGTCACATCCTTGTCACCTTCCATTAGAGCTTATTGTTGTTATATGTGTAATTTAAGTGGATATATTAGTTAATAATGAACAATATTTATTTACACTTTCAATTTATTTTCCAATCATTAATCGTTACATAAAAATTTGATAGATAAAGTATATTAGACAGCTGTCGACTAGCCTTTGGGGGTTACTGGTGAATTAGATACTGTGTTCATTGTACGGAACTGTTCATAAATATATTGATCAGACAAAATTGACTCTTATTTAATAAATGCCCTTACATATCCATTCTGAAGATAAATACTTTTAAAAAGTAGGTAGACTGTTATAAAATTATAAAGTTTTGTCTTACACTATTACAGGATAGAGAATCCCTGTCTTTTATATGGCTACAGTGGAATAAAGAAGAAAAGGCAGCTATAGAATGAACCACACCATAAAATAAACCAAAGATCTATCAAAATACTGGAAGATAAATCCTGGCTGTGGCAAAATATCTCAACATGACCTAACATTGAATAAATATTCATGAAGAAGACTCATTCAATTTAAATTGGACTTCTGGTCTGTGGTTCCCTTTTTTATTAGGGTTGGGTCAAACACGATGATGAAAAAGTTAAAGAAGGTAACTATTGAACATTGGGGCATTAATCATGTTAATATATAGGTTCAGAGAGGATTTGAGAGGTAGAAGACAAGTCTAATAACAAATTTTACATTTTAGTGATAGAGACCCTGTTTGTTAGTGGGCCACATTCACAGGACACAGGAACCATTTTTGTTAGTTGACCACAGTTACATGTCTAAGTGATCCTGTCAGTCTGTTACATTACAACACAGATTGTCAATATCTGTTATTTATTGAAGCCTAAATTACAGGACAAAACATTTCTGACTCTTTTTTGATTAGTTAGCCACCTTTACAGGAGAAAGTAGTTCTGTTCTTTACCATTAAACAAACCAGTGGGCATATTAATAATTACCTGGTAAATTAATCATTTTATATTAATAATTATCAAACCACTAGGTCATCGGCAATAACTTGTTAATCCAGGGAGTTAGAAACTCCAGGTTAGTAAACCAAGTGGGAAATGACTCCCCTGCTTGGCTAATGCTGTAATGACACCCTGCTGCAATATACAGTAGTTGTACAGCATAGGCCCCATGGCATTACAAATGATAACTAAACATGCCAGGTTGGTGAATCCAGTGGGAAATGACTCCCCTGCTTGGCTAATGCTGTAATGACACCCTGCTATCAATAGTTGTACAGCATAGGCCCCATGTGGCATTACAAATGATAACTAAACATGCCAAGTTGTTGAACCCAGTGCGAAATGACTCCCCTGTTTGGCTAATGGTGTAATGAAACCACGCTGGTGAATTCCAAGTCAACAGAAACAAGCTTTCTGATTTTCAGCAGTCACCCTTGGCTTATGCTCAATTGGCCAATGCTGTAATGTTACCTTGCTACCATTAGTGGTGTAGCATAAACCTCCTGTCATAGTACACAATGTATAGTTTAGGTTTTCCCTTTAAGTAAAAGGAAAGAATTTTTTCTTGAAGTGTTTTAGGAGAATAAAAACTTCGAAACATCAACAAAACAATTTATTTTATCTACAAAGTGTATATACATGAAATCAGAATTAGGAGGTCAACATGGCACTATACTACTTATTAAAATACGAAATTGTATAGCACCTGAATTATACATTTTTCGTATGTTTAACTAAAAACTAATTTTGTTTTTTGTCTTTTTTTTGTTCTGAAGCATATTTTTTGTTGGCACTAGCCAAAGTTTAAAATGGGAATACAGTAATGTGTATTATGTCTTGACTTTTGTTCCATCAAAAGACTATATATTTCAAACAAACATAACTTTAACCCTTACCGGGCGGCTAAAGTACGGTCGCACAATGTGGCTACCATCTTTACACATGATCAATGATTTAGCCACATTTACTGTGCTGTAGTTCCTAAGACAACCGATAGAGTGCATGGTGATGTCACTTTTGCCTCAATGCACTCACAAAACCAATATGGCGGCTATGTTGGAATACTTTTTGACTGAAATCAGTTGCCAGGTGATTTTGGCCAGTATTCGTTAGCTCCCGTACCGGTACTGCTTTTTATGCTTATATACACGAGTCATTACAGCCAGCTGTTTTCACTTTCACTAACCTAATTTTCATTGTGTTTTAGCAGTAAATAGTGTATATTGCATGAATGTTTTTAATGTTTAGGATTTATTAACTTATTATTATTAATTTAAATGGCTCATAAAAAATTTATTTAATACCTAAAAATAGTCTTAAAATTTTCAATAAATAGCAAATTTCTGTTTTCTACTTTGTTTAAGGTACCTAAATCCAAAAAGGAACATTTAGAGAATAATTTTGATTCTTTTTACACTAAATGAGCAGGGAGTGTGGTTTTCAGTAGCGCTTTAAGGATTAAAATACCAATCTATTTTAAAACGACTGTAAACATATTTCATTAATCTCTTTAAATACCTTGTTTAATAAAATGTAAAACCTGACCACACTGATGTTGTAAGTATTAATGTAAAGGTAGAGAGTGTGACATTTTATAACCAGCTTAATTGCTATGGTGTTGTGCTTAATTTCACCATAAGAACTGCTGGTTGAGTCTATAGGTGTTCACCCGATGGGCTCTGAGCCAATATGTCATAAAATACTGCTCTTATACTTTGCACACTACCTCTTACCTCTTACACACAAGAAAGGCTAGGTTTATATTATACTCGCTTTTCTTAAAAGTAAAACAGCATTCTCTAGTCACACATATAACTTCTGATTCAGGATATCATGTTAAATATAAAAGCCTGAAGTGCTCTGGTATGAAAACTATGATGTATTACCACAGTTTAAATTAAAATTTACATGTCTAATTAAATTAAATTAAAGATGACATTGTTTAAATAGGTGAAGGTTGAATATATGAAATGAAACAGAAAACTAAATATAGAATATTTAGACACTAAAGAAAAGATAAATTTACTGTGAAAATAAACATTGAAATATTTTTAATATGATTCATAAATACGAATAAAATGTTAAAAATTTTGAACTTATTGTAATGACTAGTCAAACATCAACTAAGAGGTTTCAACATTTTAGTTTTGGACATATTTTTGATTAATAATGTAAGTTTTTATGTAAATAACCAAATTAAGAGTTTTTACACTTACAAAAATATAAATAAACTTTGCACCAATTACCATTCCAAACTAGTACTTTATAACAATTGATGGAAAGTTGGAATGTTGGAATCAGTGAATCTTTATATTAAACCAATGAGAGGTATACGAATAGGTGTTAAAAACTTTTACTGATCGAATAAAGTTTC
The DNA here is from genome assembly GCA_023375725.1 of Nephotettix cincticeps. NCBI lineage: Eukaryota > Metazoa > Arthropoda > Insecta > Hemiptera > Cicadellidae > Nephotettix > Nephotettix cincticeps. The sequence continues at coordinate 16,580,476 of CM041784.1, forward strand.
TCAAACTATCTCATATACAGAGGGGGGCAAAAGTAGGTATACAGTTTTTACAGTAAAGTGTGTTTAAGCGTAACTTATTCAAGGTTATAGCAATGTGTTGACTGTGAAGGCAAACAGTTTTAAACACAAAAGGAAGTGTGTATTTTTGTCAAGTACTGTACAACATTTTTAAGAATTAATATAGGTTTCTTAATAATCTTTAGATAAATTGGAAAAGATTAGTTTTTGTATGAATAAATACACTTTTTATATCTCATTACTATATGAAACATTACTATTTTTCTATATGAAAAACTCATAGGTTCTGTGAGTTTTGCCCCCCTCTGTTTATAGTAACAAGTATTCATTATCTTATATGTAAATATAATGTTAGATTTGTTTTGAGATATTGTTAGCGCTCGTTGAGTGCGTGGAGCAGATATATCTGTCCCGCACACTTAAATATCGGGGTGGGAAATATTGCATATTAGCACTCAATGAGTCAATCTATTTTGTACTCCTGAAAGATTCAATTTACGGTAATTTTACATTGGAAAAAAATTAAGTGAAAAACAAAATCAGTCAAATATTACTGTACAGTTGAAACCCCTTGTACTGGTGTTTTGTTATTGGGGTTACGAGGTACCGAGGTACACCACTAATGTAGGTATCATAGACAGGAGAACGTAAAGAGAACACATTCTAAACATAGACGGTGCACCACTCTCTGCGTGCTCCTGCACATTGTACCACACAGGACGCCCTGACAGTGGCTGTATTGGTCGAGCGTTGTGTGTCATGAAGCCCTCCAGAGACCTCAGCTTCCGGAACGCACTCAGCTAAGGACATTTATAACAATATTTAGCCGATCATCTACAATGCAAATACAGTATTTAATTAAGGTCAGTGGTAGGCCATCTGTCGTCACTGATGACTTGATGAACAAAGTGAACAGGAAAATTTACGAGAACCGGCGCTTTCCAATAGTAGAACTTTCCGATCATTCTTGTGACAGAAAAAATTTGGCTATCACAAGTTTTGTGCTCGTTGGATTTCATAAGTCCTAAACAACGATAGCAAGATAAAAAGAGTGAGTTCTTCCTTTGATTTTCTTACTCGGTATGACATTGAAGGAGTAACATTTTTGAACAGGACTGTTACAGATGAGACTTGGGTAGCCTATGTGAATGCCGAAAAAAACAACAGTTAATGCAAAATGAGGTCATACTGATGTGCCAAGCAAACCAAAGAAAGCTCGCCAATATCTTTCAGCAAGAAAATTGATGTGAAACCTTAAAACGGTTACGAGTGATTCAGAACAAACCTTGTGGTCTCTTGACATGGTGTTGCATCTGTCCATGACAACGCCCACCCTCATACAACTCATAGAACAACTGAACTTTTGAAAAAGGTTCAAATGGGACATTTTTGACCATCCCCCCTACAACTCAGACTAGCTAAGTGATTTTCATCTTTTCCCGTACATGACTTGGCTTGCATTTCAGAGATTTCCTAGAGATGAAGAGTTCAAAAACTATAATAATAGTAAAATTTACAAAACTCTCGGAATATTCCAAACTGTTAATTTAAATTTGGTAATTTTTATGCTTTATATAATATCGAGTATCTTGCCTTTTTATTTACATTTTACCTCTTTTTATGTTTACCCTACTTTTCTGCCCCTCAACCTCAAATCAAGTTCATTTCATTTGTAAATTCCCCCTTTTCACTGATCCCCCTCACCTTGTTCAAACACATCCCTTCTCATACTCATTCCACCTCCTCCGTAATCAGTTTTTTCCTCAATACATTTTGTAGACTTAGCTATCATCTTAGAGCTTTTGATGATGAAGACGTAACTAAACAATTAATTTGTAGAATTTATGTTGGCGGGAATTTCCAAACTGTTAAATGCTTAAATTTGTTTAGTGAATATGTAGAAAAGTAGGAAAACTGTAGCTTTAAGATTTATAGAATACTTTTTTTGTACCTCTACTGGTTTATTTTTTGTTTTAAAACGGAGTTTACTTTGTGGATGACCCTCATATCTCTGTCATTGCCCTCAACCGTGTTCAGTATCCGCCAAAATAATCAGTGGACTGACACATACTTTCTCCCTTACGTTAATTTAAAAACGACATCTGTAATAAAACTATCATATTCTTTAAATTTTATTTAAATATCATTTAATAATTTATTGTTTCAAAAATAGTCGTACAATTTTGGAAAATAACAACAAGAGAAGCAAAATAAAACTATTTTTATGGTTAGAAGTTTATGGGGAACACCTCGACACCACCCCTGTAATACCAAGCTTTTTTAGTGGGTTTTGGTGGGTGATGTGACCCAACAATACTGTTAGTTGTAGAAAAATAATTCATTATACTAATTTCTTTAGTTGGAGGGTTTGAGTAAGAACGATCCTGTATTGAGTAACAATTAATTGTGATAATAGATAATTAATGTCCTACACTAACAGCAATTTCGACATAATATTTTGTTTATAAACTTATATCTTATATGAATTATTCACAGACAAATTTTACCTACATTCATATTCCCACACCCACATAATTCCCAGACAAATTTTACCTACATTGATATTCCCACACCTACATATTCCCAGACAAATTTTACCTACATTCATATTCCCACACCTATATATTCACAGACAAATTTTATCTACATTCATATTCACACATCTACATATTCCCAGACAAATTTTGGACCTACAATGTTCTATACATATACATAAGAAAACTTTAATAGATGATTCTCAAAAATTTGGAGGCTCATTCTCTCCTTGACTTCAAGCATGATGTTCGCCTGGCTTTACTAAAACATTATACTGGGCTCTTAAGAATGTTTACATGAAAATTATTATAGTTAAATTATCGTTTTAAGGCATTTTGATCATGGGGAAAAATAATCCAAATTCAAGTTTTTAAGAGGGAGACTGAAGAATTATTTTATCTAAAAGAAAAATACTAATATTTTAAATGGTATAATAATATATGAACACATGAAATAATATAGCATGAAATCGTTAAGTTTTATTAAGTGTGTTTCTATATAGTGCATATTATGACTGATGAAAATGAATGATAAAACTTACTTGCTGATGAGAGAGGTATATGGGATGTTTGAAGTCTATCCAGGTGACAACTTCCAGACAGGGAGGTGTGGTCAGGGAGCCCTTATATGTGAAGTACCTCTCAGTGTCATAAGGCAACAAAACATTCAAGCTGAGTCGGAGGTCCAAGTTTGTTTGTGAGTCAGGAAACTCTATCTCGGGAAATTTCTTGATGATTTCAGAGTATACAACGTTGTCATTGTTGGCATCGTCCAGCTAAAAAAGTGTTACATTACTATATGCTAGTACACTTATAATAAGAATGAAACCATAGTACCATAAAACTACATAATAATTATAAGTATAGAAAACCTTTGATACTCCGTATGTTTAAAACAAAGCAGACCTGACACTTTGAACAAAAATAATTCATCTTTATTCAGTGGCTGAGCCGTGCCAAAAAAACTAGATATTTTGTTTCCGTGGACAACCAAAACTACTTCTACCATGTCCTTTTCCTCCCCCACCCTTTATCGTGTCCTGTGATGGTGAAGCTTGTTGACAAGTAGTTTTTGTGGAGGTTTTGTACAGGCAGCAGGCGCTGTACCAAACCACCGAAGGTGGTGGTGAGTCTCCATACCTTCGGAGCTGCACATGGTTCGATTTTGGGACCCGATCTCTAGATTGTTTCTTACTACGGCTTGCTGAGACTCGAGACGCCAGACGATAGTCTCCTAGTTGGCTATGCCGATGATGACACTGCTTTATTAGCAGCAAAAACTGTCGAGGCTAAACTCAAGCTTGGCTTAGTTGTGGCTAGAGTCAACGGATGGATACAAGCTCATGGTCTTTCTCTACTGATGAACAGCAAAACAGATATCATGGTCCTAACAAAGAGAAGAATTCCTATTGTATTTCCTTTACAGATAGGAAACAAAATCTTGAGCCCAAACCGGCTGCTAAGTACCCTGAAGTTATGATTGACAACAAGTTTTTTTCAGAGAGCAGGTGTAATGGCCACCGAAAAAGCCGCCAAGGCTTTTGCAGCTCTGGGCAGGCTAGTGCCCATCTTTGGTGGCACCCATGCCTGCAAACACCACTTGTTGATGTCATCCTTCCAGACAGTCCTTCTGTACAGAGCTGAGCTCTGGGGCCACGTTCTAGAAAGACAAGGCTTTTCCCAACGTGACCAGCGAGTCCAGCATTAAGGTGCCTTGCGGGTCCGTTCTACCTACAGTAAGGTCTCCAAACCGGCATTGATGGTTATCGCAGGTGTCCTCCCCATCTACCATCTCCTAAGAAATAAACAGATGATTTATCATTGCAGTACCTCTGGTTATGCGAATGGGTAACGGAGTTGAGGAGACGTTGGACCTTTAGACTGTTCCCAGACATTTGACCATGGCTGGAAAGGAATTACGGCGACGTCAATTTCTTTGTGACCCAATTCTTATTGGGTTACGGGTATTTTCACAAAATAAGTAAAGTCGGTAGATGTACATGTCTGTACTGTCCCGGCATCCCAGACGTGACACAGCACTTTTTTGAGTGTGAGAGGTGGATTGCACAGCGAGTGTCACTCTGTGTGGAGATCACTGTCCAAATCCATCCTGACATCGTCTGTGCTATGGTCTAGGAAGAGGACATCTGGAACTGTGTGTAGCACTATTTCCATTCCTTAGTTTGGGCGAAAAATATTGATTTAGATCGGCTTTAGCACTTTGATCACGCCAATGAGAAAAGACGTAATAGCATAATAATCAAAGGTCTAGCCCAAATTAATGCGCAAAACAGTACCAGGCTAGTCCCACACTACCGATTCTCCAGTGTGCATGTGCACTATCTCCTCGTCCTCCCAAAAACACCCTGTAGAGGTTGGGATGCATTTTTTAATGTAAAATTATGAACACTACTTAAACTGGGCTGTATTTAAGCTGTGCTGTTTTTATTTTTGTGGATGTTTTTCAAAATGTAAAAGTTAATAATATATAATGGATATGAAATATACTCTTTAAAAGGATTACTATAGAAGATGAAAGTGCTCTATTTCACATATTTTCTATAGACTATATTTTGATATTTATATAATTCCACATCCTTGGAGTCTACCAAGTTTAAAACTGTAAAATGTTTACTGTAGTACCGTACTTAATTGTTTGTAACATAAATAAAATATACATAAGTAAAATATACTTTATCATAGTTCTGATATACTGTTACTAACATAACAGTTGTGGGCAAATCTGGAAGTGCTGGATTAAGAATAGTTCCTTATCATGTAGGTGTCTATCTAAATAGTGAAGGCAAATAAGAATGTCATAAGTCCTGCACTGCAGGATTATAAATAGTTCCTGCACTGCAAGATTAGAAATAGTTTCTTAACATGGAGGTGTCTATTTAGAGAGTAAATGCAAATAAGCATGTGATAGGTATTGTTTTTCTGGTTTACTGTGTCGATCTTTCCTTCTAAATTTATTTCAGGGAATGCTAGGTACAAAATTCCGCTGCAAGGAAAATTATACAAGGAAATGCCAGGAATATTTTAGAAACTAGAAAATTTAGCAGTTGGAGGTGATGTCTCACTAGTGTGTTATTATTGGTGTTATTATTATTAGTAATTGTAGGATTATTAGTAACTAGGTTTAATGAGACTTTCCCAAAGAAAATTTATTCTTATTTTGTAAATTAAAACTCAGATACTATCATCTCAAGGTCAAACAATAATCCAAAATGACTTTTCTATGAGATATGCCATCTTCATAAAGATAAATAAAGTATCCTGCGAATCATAACATTGGCTGCAACTGCAGCAACAAACAGTTTTTTTTTATTAATTTAAACCCTAATACAATACCTCATAGAATAAGGCAAGTACAAGCAATCCATCCTTATACTCCATAGCCTTCTCCATGGTCTCATAGTCTGCTCTGTAGAAAACCATATGTAATTCCATGGGGTAGCTGGGGAAAAATAAACGTAAATCAGATTAGACATTATTTAGCTAAATAATACAACTTTAAAAAGTGTTATTCCTACTGTGTAGTTTTTGCATTCATTAGTCTTAGCTTTATTGCACAAAAATGTATTCAGGATGTATAGCGAGAACAAGATACTTGTTTATTGTATTTCATAATATTCATTACAGAGGTATACAACTCATCTATCAATATGTAAGCAATATTTGTCTTTCCAAGAAAATGGGACATGCTGTCGGGTAAATGGTTCAAGGTTTTCATCGCTATGTACTGGATTATTTTCAAATAATTTCGATTTGTGATTTGGAAAAGAAAAAATTATGAATTAACATGTAAGTTAGTTGTTCTTCCATTTTTTTATCCAATATTTTGATAACAATTTTTAGACCAATATACTCTTCTGCTCTCTTTTGTGATCGCTTAGAGTTTAATACCCACCTCAGCATGGATTCAGCATATGCATAATACACTATGGCATGGTGGACTGGATACTAGCATATGCATACATTTCCATGGATGCTGATTTCATTATAATGTGAATCTAAGATGCAGCTTAATTGAAATAAAATTAATATAATTTACCCACTTTTAACACTGATCAAGACATCCTAAAGATTTATAAGAGGGAAAAAGCTATATACTACCTGAATTGAAATCTAAATTATCTCACTTAAGCTAGGTTGACCTGAATAAGTTCTTGATTAGCATTATACGTGTTGGTTTTACTATGGATGAAGTAAAAACTCACGTCTTCCAACACTACTTAATATATTTAAACTTATATTGTATTTATATACTAACGGTAAATATACACAAAAGGCGTTAAATTGGTGATTGATTTTGTCCAGTCACACCAGACATCATCAGGCCCAAAGAGTCTCCGTTTGGGTTGGAAGATGTGAGTTTTTACTTCCTCCAAGTCGACCGTGTTGCCACGGCTCCTCGGGACATATCTCTGTGTCGTGAAACGCAAGATCATTTTTGAATCCTGCCATTTTTAGTATATTTTTGCGCATTATTGTGAAATAGTATTTTCGGCGATGGATTTGATTCTAATTCTATAATCTAATTAATGTAATTCCCGTCCAAACACTCCTCAGGAAGAGATTATTCACTCATTTAACAATTACGAAGAGCCAGACGACCCGGGGCGTTGCCTTTGATGACTTTGTAGAGATTAGAAATAAAAAAATAGCATTATTGACAGTTTATTTTGTGTTTTTTTAGCAGCCATTGTTTATTAATAGACTTGTATACTGTTAATAGACTTGTTCAGTCTAGTATGCACCTGTGGTTGTTTATAGTGTCTTCACTGCCATAACTGTCATTGTAACCCCAGTGGAAGTGTAGCTGAGCAAACTGATACTGTCCAGGCAATGGACCTCCAGACACTGTCACCGGCATGCTGTGGTTGAACAGCAACATCACTGTCAACAATTAGTTGTATTTACATAAGAGTAAAAATTACTATAGAAAAACAGATGCATTATTGATGAAAATAAACAAATAAATTAAGTGGTCTACAGCATATGCTCTTTAAGATGATGGTCCAGTCAACATAAAAATATAGACACAAGAAAATATTAAATAAAAAATGTTTGTATTTACTTCCCTGTGGAAATAGGTTAGATCATGGATATGTAAAATAAAAATAAATATTAACCTATGAGTATTTCCACATCATTTTTGATTTGATTTGATTTGATGATTTTGAAGTAATCACGTTTTAAGGTTTTCAAAACATGATAAATTTGATGTTGAAGAACTACAAAAGGGGGCAAAAATTAAATTTGCATAAGCCGAGTAAGTATAAAATAGCTTATAAGCCTTAACTCTTGGACTTTTAATAAAAACACATTTTAAACTTAGTCGTTTAGAATGTACATTTAAATGTCCTCTAAGTAGTCTTCCCTTTAGAAAATATATATAACCATCTTAGTAGAAAAATATTTAAAGCAACACACTAAGAAAACGATGAAGCAGACCTCTCTGCTCCACTAATAACTCTTATCTTGTTTTGACAAACCATCAGTGGGTACAGGGTAGCATAATAATTTCAACGCCAGCATGATAAACCGTATATTGTATATGCAATTAAAACAGTGATGTTAATTGTGCACTACAGTTACTGTACTTGCTTACTTATTCTTTTAATTACTCTATGCTCGTAGAAGTCTGTCAGTGAGAAACTTAAATCTGCAAATAATGCTATCAAAGAATAAATGTGAACATACTGGTAGTGAATTTTGTCTCTCACATTATCTGAGATTAAAAAACTATTGTTGCAAATTACCCTGACGGATGTGATTAAAATAGATAATAAGATATGTGAACAGTTTTTATTTACAAGGTATATAATACTTCATGTACTTGTTTCTGATGTTTAAGGAAAACCTCTGATGAAGTACATCTTGAGGTTATATCTATGAACTGCATGTATAATAAATTGGTTTGAGGTAATCGCCAGTGTACATCCTACGATTGTTCAAAGCTAATTAGAAAATACCTTATTGCTTGCATAACTTTATTTAGTGACCTTGTAGTGATGTGTGTAACATTGTAATTGTTTAGCCTAGATTTCCATCATGGTGTGACATAACTTAATTAATAGAAACAGAGACACATCACTCATCAATAAATAAACAAACTATGAATTACTTTGCTAAATGCCATTAATTAAGATTTATCATACAATGTGTGTGAATTCAACTAGCTATCTGACTAACTTTTAGATTAAATGAAAATCTGGAGTCTTGCAGTCATCGTCAACCAACAACCTTTCCCGGAAAACTCAAATAATACATCAGTATGACGAAAAATGTTTTTAAATATTATAATCAATTCAGGCAGAGATTCCAAAATATGAAATAATGCAGATTGATATAGGAAACAAAGTTGTCAAGATTGTCTGTTAAGTTGATAATCACAGTAAAGGTAAATCTTACAGTCTATACCAACCGAGAAGTGCAAAAGTATTATATCCTTAAAAGATTGCATCTTGAGGAACTTTCCCTAAAATCATACTGAGCACAACAGTATAGAATAAAAGATACAACAGAAAGCCTCCACTGACTGACTGTTATCGCAAGGACTAGAATGTAATATTCATTCTTATTAGTTGGTATATAAGATTCTGGATCACAACTTTCTATTTTATCTAAGATGACCAATTTGTAAATACATATGTTAGAACAGTCGGTGGAAAGTACGTTGTATGTTGGAAGTTGAGTGTTGAGTGTTGGGTGTTGGGTGTTGGGTGTTGGGTACAGTAGAATCCAACATAACGTCTCGGTTTTCCCGATCCTCGGAATATCTGACCTTTTCCTAGAAGAGATATCAAAATGTATTTCCCAAGACTTACTTGAGAAAACCTTCCTACGAGATGGTTGATTTCGCTTTATATCGCTTTTATAAACGTGTGTATATTTTCAAAAAACAATCACTTAATGACTTAAGCCCTCATTATGCCTATATTTATCAACTGCATAGTATTATTAGGTGTAAATTATCGTTTTAAAAGTAGGTTGGTTCAAGCGGCCAAGAGCTTGGTCCCGAGGTGGCCGGTTATGAGGGGTCCTACTGTATTGGGTGTTAGGTATACCTGTGTGGCCATTGTTAATGATGGTGGTGTCCACTGGGAGGTCCTTGAAGCCCTGGAACACCAGTGGTGGCAGTGATACCCTCTCCACCAGGTCTTCCTCTATGTCAATCGGTGATTGGTATTTGCCAGAACATGTTTGGAACTGGTTTACCCACTTGTCCGGCCCTGCACCAAATATATTATATGGATTATCATATTTTATTGTAATTATTAATTAAAGTAGGCGTTTAACCTGTGAGGGGTCGCATCGCTGTCTTTTCCACCGGGTTGTCTGTTTTTGTTTAATATCTCTGGATTGTCAAGGTCGCGAGTTTTCTCCCTTTCTATACCTTCAAATTTACTTGTACATTGGCCACTTGACTATACTTCACCTGTTTTCTGCGCGACAGTATTTGTTTCCGTGTATACCGGTGGATTCCACCGTGCGCAACTCATGACGTTAGTGGAATTTTTTGTTTTATCCAGTGATATTCAAGTACTTTAGTAACTTTTACATGCCAATATAGATCTCAGACAGGAGGAAACACTTCACAATTTATTATTATATAGTGCTGACACAGAAGTAAACCTTGAAGAGGCAAACCTATGAAATCCAGGAGCGATTGGACGAGAAGACGAAAATGTTTTATTGACGAACTTCCTGTGCTGTCCGCTGACGGGAAATTTTACTCAATCATTTTTGCTAAAAAAGAATTGAAACAGTAATAAAACATGCAACACCTGTGACATGCAGGAAGCGATCAATATTCATTGTCTTGAACTGTGCAGAAGACCAACCTCCCACTAGAGAGAACGATGAAGACTAAACGACAAATTTTGCTGTTCTAGTAAATAAATTTTTTATTTACCTTATAATTATCATTATTTATTTACTTGCATTTACCTAAAAATGTGTTCAAATAAGAATGTTGACTATTTTAATGATATTTTTTTTAATTTGGAATAATAGCAGGCGCTTAACATGATAATCTTTTCCAAAAATTTATTTCATATATTTTCAACCAGATATACTACACTAAATTGGTATTATGTTTAAATGTGCTAAATCTGTTGAATTTTTTTAATAAAAACATATGTTTATGATACTTTTGTAAGCTTTTTTCTAGCCCGGTGGAATCCACACCGTGCACGGCCCCTGACGTAACTTTTTCGACACGACCCCTCACGGGTTAAGAAAATGGTAGCCAATCATTGAAAATATGGTCCAATATCAAATTTTGTTTGCAACCTATAAAGAATATCAATTGTTAATATGATCTGATTCAATTTGGTTTCAGACATGGAAATCATATTAGGTAAAAAACCCAATATTCTCCACTTTGGAACCAACTGCAATTTTCTTCATCAATCCCTTAGAGGTTAAACTAGTTTTAGGCATAATTAATCCTATTTATCAATAGTTAAAAAATGTAGCTTATCAATATCTCATTATTATACCATGCGGTCCACAGTAGGCCTGTAACAAATAAAAATTACAATGTATAGTTAAATTTATTATTACTTTTAATTTACCATCATATAAAGGGTAATGTTACATACAATAATAATATTATTTTGTATTAATTTTCCAGACCCATCATTTAAAAAAATAATTAAACATACCGATCAGATAGATAATTCATTAGATATAGTCATAATGTTTAACTCTACTATGTATGCTACTTTGGTTTGGCCATTACTGGTTTCTTTTTTTGTTTTGAATCTTGAAATAAAAATATGGGGGACCTACCAATGAACTTATCTGACCATAGTAAAAAGAATAATCGGCACTCCCAAATTTGGCTTAGGTTATTCAAAATAACATTTAACAATATTTCTGAAGTCACTGAGGGTCTCTATTATATATTTGAGTAAGCTTCAATACTGGATTTATAAAGTTGATGCTGTTGAGATTTAACCTCAAATTTAAGTCATTTATTCCATTTTTATTTTACTAAACACTTTTTAAAATTACTTCCAGATTTTCTTCTCCAATTTATGTTTTACCTATGTTTCATCTGCCGTAAATAGAATTTTTTCATTTTGTGGATTTAAGTTTTCAGGTGTTTTGTATTATTTGTTTTTTCGATACTCTCATATCATTGCTAAATTTTTATTTTTAAAAACAACACTTTGAATTTAAGTATATTTAGTGGAGCAATTGCTAGTAGTTTTTCTAAAATGAGTATAGTGATTTGTATAACTGTTTTAAAATTTCCTGAAACGTGGATTTCATTTCACGTAGTTGCTACTGTACTGTACTGTATTATACTTTTGGTGAATAAAGATTTAGTATTTTTTTCAAATTGGCACTCTCGGAAAATTAAAATTGTTTAAAATCTCTGCCTCAAGGCCCATAATCTGTACCATTCTTATCATTGCTCTTGCTTGATATTGAATTATATTTGAGTTTGACTGGGCAGACCGGATTACATTTAACACTCAAATACTATAAACTCAGTACTCACTGATGAAGAATAAGGCCAACTAACACCTGATTTGACACATGGGAAGTAATATTATCTCTATCGGCATATTGAAAAGTCACATGATATAATTATAATACTAAATATTAAGCTGTGTGGTAATGGATTTATGTGAATCTATCAGCTTAAATTAACACAAAATTCAACATATGTGTGATTTATATACAGCCTCTACCCTACAACACATTACTAACTCAATTTTCTACAATACATTGAAAGCTTTAATACAAAAATATTACCTTGAGAGTTTTAAATTGTTATTCTATTTAAGAAACTATTTTATCCGTTGATTAATTCATTATTTTAAGATATTTCAATTTTATAATCTTTTAAGATGCCTATACAAAGGCACTCTGGTGGTTGGTGTCCTATACTGTATATAAATAAGAATGATCTCATAGATTTTTCTATACAATTGTATGTATGTATACAGTAATATATTTAATTACCGTATATACATATTTATTGACCACTCATTTAAAAAGTTGCCCTTGACATTGCAAATAGATAACAATAGAAATTAAACTATTTCTCATCATTCTTTGGTCCCTTATACCATAATAGGGTTTAGAGGAAAACTTACCCAAAAGTCCATCAACTTCATATCCGAAATCTAAGTGCTTTGAGTGTGTCTGTGCCAGCGTTCCTGTAATTTTACAAGAGAATATAAGAAAATAAACATAACAAGATAAATAAAATACTGAAATAATGCAGACTTAAAATGTATATGAAGAAAAAATGAAGTGTGTGGAATCTTTATAACACTACAAGAATCAACAGAAGTGTAGTTTTAGTTTGACTTAAATTTTACATTTGCTTCATTTTACGTACTCCCACTTATACAATAATATATGGAGAAACTATTGTTTTTGTCAAAATTTTCGAACTTTAGTTTTCAGTGGATTTTTTGGAGTCTTCTGAACCACAAAAAAGTGGTTTTATAAGTGGTGTGTGTCTTTGTGTGTCAGAAGTCAGAAAATGCAATGAAACACAATACAATATTTACACCCAAGTCCCATGCTATATAAGATGGGGGTGTGTTTTCATTTTAAGGGTAGTTCACCCTTAAACACGTGTACTTAAAAAACGACTCTTTAAGTGAAGTTTTATTAAAATTGTATGATTTAGACTGCCTGAAATCCCAAATAACATGACACCACCTGCATTTCTGTAAAAATGACGGCTTAAAAGCTATGGGGTTTTAAATGTAAAAATAATATTTTTAAATTTCAAGCAAAACCTTAACTAAGTTGTTGTTATTTCTACTACTTTGGCTGTGGTTTGGATTCCACGTTAAACTGTAGGTCCATTAATTTCCATCGGCTGTTGGGCTATTAATTAACAGTCCTGCTGTCTAAGGAACATGTCAGCCTTAGTCAGTAACAAGACTACAAGATCGCGCCACAATCATCTTACACTCTATCCTCATTCATACTTGGCTTAAAATACCTACATTGTAGTATGGTCGCCATTTCAATAATCTAATCTAAATTTAAAAAATATTAATTAAATCGTGCCTTAGCAGATAAGGTAATGAAGCTCTGTACCATTTTATCCATATTCTAAGTTAGGCTTACATTTATGACATATTTTAATCGGCTTAAAGTCTTATTGTACTGGTATTACTACATTATCAGAAAGACTGGTAATGTTATTCTGTAGAATATATCTCATGTGAGAAATGTGCAAAATAACTTTTCGAAAAAGTAATTTACAGCATCTCTTTAAATTTTTAATGTCGTTAAATTAGTAGAAATATAAAATAGCTATATAATATTAAAAATAGAAACGAGAACCACATTTTTGCGTAAAAATATTTAGCTTGTTCATTAATAATATCCTGTCCCAAAAACACGTTGAGAATAGGAGTAGTAAAAGACGTCAATTTTTGGTTCAACCATCCAGAAAACGGTACCTCATACTGGCATAATGTGTGCAACACGAAGGCAGTTGGGACATAACATATCGTCATTCCAATTTCATCGTAAATTTATCTGTGGCCGTAACGATACGATAATTCCTTGACATATCGACAGTGGAAAACTGCGCAACCACGAAGCCAATCATTGCTGGAAAGCGGGGAACGGGAGTTGATGGCGAAACATGCTCGAGTTGAGACGAAAGTTTCAACTGCAGTGCTCGCACAGTCTCACACTCCGATGCACTCACTAATCATATATATGAAATAAACCCAATATGATATGATATCATTGTGTCTACCAAGACATAAAATCAAAATTCCCTGACTTCCAGGTTTTCCATACCAGCATTTAGGGAATTCTAGGTTCTCCACATGAAGCACAACACCGGTTCTCGTGAATTTTTAAAATGTCCCTGATGAAACTGGTAAGAAAGGTTTTGCTAAAAATTTTAAAATAGCAAAAAACATAATACATATTACCCAACCAACTTGACTATCCCTTGAAAAATATTACATTGAAATAATTTTGTAAAATTTAATGTGAATGAAAAAATATGTTAGCAAGTAAGTAAAATTTTTATTAAGAAAGGGAAAAAGAAAAGTTTTATGCCATTTGTAAGACGACACAACATTTTATTAGATCTTAGGGAATTCCTGATTTGTTCTAACTAAATTATAAGGTTACAACCTACCGTCTTCAATCCAATAGTCTTTTAAACACGACTAGTTTCGCGAACAAAATGTTCCCATTACCAAGCATTAGTCTTTAGGTTACTTCAGAACATGTTTTCTTGAGTAAATAAAAACACAACAGGCAGTTGAGACATAACATATTGTCATTCCAATTTCATCGTAGATTTATTTATTGTAACCTTATAATTTAGTCATTACTCAATCCCGAAGGCAAAATGTTTAAATTGTTCTAACTTTTTACAAAATTCCCTGATTTTTCCAGATCGGCTGAAATTCCCTGACGTTTCTAGTTCGACTGAAATTCCCTGACGTTTCTAGGTCGGCTGAAATTCCCTGACGTTTCTAGGTCGGCTGAAATTCCCTGACGTTTCTAGGTCGGCTGAAATTCCCTGACGTTTCTAGGTCGGCTGAAATTCCCTGACGTTTCTAGGTCGGCTGAAATTCCCTGATGTTTCTATGTCGGCTGAAATTCCCTGACGTTTCTAGGTCGGCTGAAATTCCCTGACGTTTCTAGGTTTCCCACGATTTCCAGGTTGGTAGACACCATGGATATGAACCTTAAAGGTTACATAAATTACAACTAAGGCCGTATATGGAGGGGTTTCAAAGTCATCTTCGATGAGGCTTTGAAGAGGGCCTCCAAATATTTGGACGTTGGTCTTCTCCGAGGGTTGAAAGGCCACAATATTTTAGAGAGGCTGAAGGCCACTCCCGAAAAATTTATAATATAAAGATCTGCCCCAGCCGTAAAAACGTAAAACAACGATTCGCAGAATCCTGCTTTAGAGCGCAAACTTGTGTTATCAAAGCACAGTAAGCAGGTATGTCACGTTCTGATATTACAGACAACACATTTTATAATACTGAATCGGTTGTAATAATTTATGAAAAAGCGATTATATATTTTAACCTGTCGGCTTGAATAAAATTTTTTATTGATATTCGGTAAACAGCGACAGAAAAATAAAAATAATATGGAGACATCACCAAATAGTAGTCAAAGTAATGTTTAAAAAGCTGGACAGTGTATACATGATGACCAAACACCCCATTTGAGTTTGATAGTGGAACCGTGAGTAAAATATAAATAATATTGAAAGTTTATGTCCTTATATTCAAAATAGAGCTGATAAACCTATTTGGGGAACAAGACATTGATTTTTAAATTACACTAATGTTAACAACTAC
The DNA here is from genome assembly GCA_023375725.1 of Nephotettix cincticeps. NCBI lineage: Eukaryota > Metazoa > Arthropoda > Insecta > Hemiptera > Cicadellidae > Nephotettix > Nephotettix cincticeps. The sequence goes on from CM041784.1 coordinate 16,596,371, forward strand.
ATCAAAGATTAATGATTACGACAAATCGTTTGGAAGTATCTTGCAAAATATGTGGATGAACTATCCACAATGTGTGGATAATTTTAAACTGTTTGTGATGCGGAATAGAAGGGGAAAGTTTGATATTTCCTTCACGTCTCACTTGTTCGGGCTTCCGTTCGCAGCTTTCTCGCTTAGTAATAAACAAAGAGCGTAACGTATGGCCTCCCCGTCACGCCTGGAGAGTGGATACCCTTCCTTCATCGTCCACTTCATGGACCATGACTTAAATCATTAGACTGTTCAGATCAAATGGCTCAAAACACAATTACAGATGAGAATTAATCAAGACTTACTGTCCGCAACAGTCGTGATTAGACTTCGAGAAATGGCGCTAACTAATGGCTAGGCACTATTGCTTCATGTTTGTCTAATCCTTAAATACTGATCTAATCTGGTAAATTGTTTACTATTTATTTATTTAAATAACATCACACTTTTCGAACTGATATACAACATTAATATTAATATGTTGCGTTATGTGGGTCTACAAAACTGTAGCTACAAAAAAGGTGACAAATATTCCTTGACATGTATTGAAAAGAGCATTGAAACGGTTCTTACTTTTCTACAGTGGCAGCCCTGCAGCTGCTACCTAATCTCTCTCTCTCTCTCTCTCTCTCTCTCTCTCTCTCTCTCTCACACACACACACACACACACACATACACACACATACGCACACGCTCAACACACACAATCACAATCTTAACTAAACTCTGAATATTGTATATGAATATACATACTCTAATACATAAACTACTTAACTCTGTATTAGAATATTTATACAGTAGGTACTATAAATATTGTATAGCCTATTCGATTTAAAATGTAAACAAACTTGTAGTTATTTTTCCATATGTTTTAATTTTTTAAGACGATAAATAATCAACGTAATGAATTACACACAGTAATTTTGACAATGTATAAACAGAATATTTGATTGAATTTTTCCATGAATTTCTGGAATTACTATTTGTTTTATGGGACGCTAATGCAGCGACCAACCACAGCAACAAAGCAGCAGTGCGGTGAAATGCCACACAGTAGACACACACACACACACACACACACACACACACACACACACACCACAGTACCGCATATCACACACCATCACACAGTAGGCACACACACATCACACAAAACCGCACAGTAGACGTGGTTGAGAATATGAAAGCCAAACGTAGATCTACTCATATTACTTCAACATGCAACTTCTATTAAATGTTGTAGCTAAATTAAATAAAATAGTTTTACATTTTTAAATAAGTTTTTACGTCAGTATTTAAATTTAAAAATTAAAAATTCCTACTAATACCATAACTCCATTAATAAAAATATTTATCAGTAAATAGCAGTAACCCTTAAATAGCTACTGAAAATAACGGTCTCTGCTTATTTAGTGTAAAACAATCTAAATATTATTTTCTCAATGTTCTTTTTGGAGGAAGCTTGAATAAAGTATACAACAGAAATTTACATCATTTTTAATAATTGAAGATTTTAAGACTATTTTTAGGTATTAAACAAGTATTTTTTGTCTGGATGAGCCATTTCAGTTAATAATTAGTTAATAAATCCTATTCAATAAAAACATTCACACAATATACACTGTTTACTGCTAAAACACAATAAAAATAAACACACATAGTCAAAAATGTCAACAAAAAAGGTTAGCGAAAGTGAAAAAAACTAGCCGTAGTGACTAGCGAGTTTTCTCGTTAATAGCAGTACGGGAGCGTACGGATACAGGCCAAAGTCGCCTAGCAGCTATTTTAAGACACAAAGTATTTCAAAAAAGGCGCCATATTGGTTTTGTGAGTGATAGACGCTAAAGCAACATAACTATGCACTCTACCGGTTGTTTCGTGAACTACAGCGCAGTAAATATGATAAAATGATTGATCGCGAGTAAACTCGTTTACCGCGCTGTGCGACCCTACTGTGCTGCGAGAAATGTCGTCAGCCGCCCGGTAAGGGATAGGCCATGTTTCAATAAAACAAGCATTGGCGAATAAACAAATAATTGTTGCTAGAACACACAAATAGTACAAATTAAAAAATGACATTACCACCTTGAAACTACTGAAGAAAGCTGACTTCTGTTCAAAAATAATGCAACAGCATGTGCATTGTAGTAGGCCTACACCCAGTGCCCTGGGCTCATAGGGCGTGTATGGAATGTGTATAGGAATGCGAGATACTACGAGAGTTATGTGTGGACAATTTGAAGCGTTCATAATTTTAAATAATGATAAAACAAAGCCAGGCACTTAAAACGAGGTAAATATTTTCCTTTCTGTCGGCAAATAAGCGCCGACTGTCTACAGGCTGACGCAACAGCGTCTCCCTTCCTGGAAAAGGCATGACGGGGCCAAGAGGCGGGGCAGACGGGCAATGGACAATTGTTCCAGAGGCTAGAGACTTGTAAGGCAGGCTGGTTTTGTGCTTACCATCATCGGACGGTCTAGTTCACTTTTACTCATGGCGCCTCTTCTTGTGTGGAATGATAATGTGTCAAGAGAAATTGACAGTAGGCCTACTCTTATAAGAGTAAAAGGCCTAATGCTATTGTTTAAAAATATACTTCCAAGTCAAGAATACTTACATAATAATTTCCTTTCAGTTTTCAATTAGATTAGATTATTGAAATGGCAACCATACCACAAGATAGGTATTTTAAGCCAAGTATGAATGAGTATTGAGTGTAAGATGATTGTTGCGTGATCTTGTAGTCTTGTTACTGACTATGTTCCTTTGTCAGGGCTGTTAATTAATAGCCCAACAGCCGATAGCAACTAAGGGACCTACAGTTAAACGTGGAATCTAATCCACGGCCTCTGAATTACGAATTGGTCTGATTACGAGGATGGTCTTTGCGGATTAACGTATTATTCAATACGTCATTACGTTGTTCAACACGTATTATTCAAAAATGTAAACGTTAATCCACACAAGAGAACACTGCAGTAAACCCAGCGTCCATAGCTCACAACTAACTATCCACAATTCGTGACCTCCAAGTAGCTGGATTACAAGACGTCGCCACCGTCCCAGTTAAATGACAAATTATATAGAATTTTTAGGTATGTCATAAAAATGTACGAATGATTCCATTATTACAAACAACAAACATCAAGTTAATCTCATCACTGTGTGGTATTCGTTGCGTTTTTAATCAATCATATAATTATTATAAATTTATAACAATTTATTTTCCGTCATAACTGCTTGTTACCCACAGCTGCTCTATTGTAAATGAGGATTCGAGAGAATCGTATTTCAGAACGTATCAATTAATATTGTGCTATAAATAGGATTTAATAGAGAATAGAAGATTTTACTCATGCGGAATTGTTACGTTCTGACGTTCTTATTTTGATTATCTGACATTCTTCTCTTTGTTGGACTTTTACAACGCGTCTGTGTTTTAACTATACAACGTTTCTGGAGGTGGAGAAACTTCCCCCGTTTTAAAATTGTTATCTAATAATTTTCAGTAAAAAATGTAAGTTTAAATTGCATATTAATTATATAATGTAATTCCATAATACTATACTAATCTACCATGCACAATAAAAAAACTATATTAATAACGTAACAAATAACCACATCACTACGCCTCTGAGCTAGCAGGACAACACAAAATAGTGTGCGCTCAGAACGAGAGTTGAAAAACTGCACGTTGGGTGCACACAGTAGTGCTCCAGGCCTAATGTTGAGCGCACGCTATCTTGTGTCACCCAACTAGCTCGGAGGCGGAGTGTCGTGGTTATTTGTTGCGTTATCAATATAGTTTTTGTATTATGCATGATGCATAAGTATAGTAAAATTGACAACGTGATATAATGTCTATAACTTATACTTTCAAACTTTATCGTAAATTATTAGGTAATCACTTGCAGAAACATTGTGTAGTTAGAAACACAAACGCGTTGGAAAAGTCCAATAAAAGATATTGATTAATAACTAGCCAATTTCATCATGAAATTTAAAGATTATTTAGACTATATTAAAATACTTATGTATCAATGTTTTATCGAAATGAGAGTTCTACTCACATCAGTATGAGAACAATTATTCTTTATCGAATTCCGTTAATAGCACAACCGTTAACATAAGCAAAACTTATAACCTAACATTAGTAATGTTAATTCATAGGGCCGAGGCAAATTTTGACTTAGAAAACAAAACGTATGCAAGTTGTAAGAGATATTATGCCCGAGGCAATGTGCATTGCTTGCTACTGCGTATTGAGACAAGGAAGGAATGGGCGAATACAGAGCAAGGCGAATAGTAATGAGGTAGAATTATCTTTAAAAAGATCTAGAAATCGATTTGTAGCGAAACCTAATAACTCAACATAATTACAGCATTCCTGTGCGTATTTTGCTAATCCCTATAACAGTTTATTTAAGTATTGATCGACTGAGAAATCTATAATATTAAAAAGAAGAGGTGGTGTCTGTATGTTTGTTGGTGGGTTTGTTTGTGGGTTTGTTGTGGCAAGTAAACGCAAAAAATACTGAACCAAACTGTTTGAAATTTTACACAAAGGTAGATCTTAAACTCATACAACACATAGGCATACTCATTTCCTTAAAATCCTCTCGGGCTACGCCCTGTGAACGTCCTAAGTTTCAATGTTTACATTTTTAGAGAATGAAAACATAAAATTAGTTGAATGTCAACAGCTGTGAACACTAACATTTGACAGTTCGAGAAGCAGAAGACATGGTTGCTGTAAATACCCTGGGATTCAATGTTTACAGTTTTTAATGTCAACATCCGTTTACTTTACATTTAGACAGTTCGGGAAGAAGAAGAAATAAAGTTGATTTTTACACATAAACTGCTGGATCGAAATTAGTGAATTATTAGTTCGAAATAGTGGAATGGTAGATTTTTAATTTTCTCCCGATGCCTGCCTCTATTACGTTAATGCTTATCCTCTCCCAATTTTGACATATGTTACTTTGTCATCTTTAGACATATACTTAGACACGTGTTTTGTCATTTTGTAAACAATAAAGAATTAATTATCAATAACTTAAATGTATCTGTAGAGCCTACACCTCTCAGCCTTTTTTACCCGTGCGAAGAACGGGTACTTTGGCTAGTATTTAATAAAGGTTCAAGATCTACGGTTTAGATTTCTCCAATATCGTAGTGAAAGTAAAGGGATGAGATGTAGAACACTTTGGGGACCAAACGCACTTTCATTGACTTAATGAGTGTCCAGTCATCACAAGTAACCCGATAGCCATCTTGTACTGCATGTTATCTACCGAATGGTATAGAAACTAACATTATAATGATGATTGAATTGATTTGGCTTCATAAAGTTTTGAATATCGCTCTTCGTTCGGTATCGTCATATTTTGATTCATCTTTTTGATACCCTGAACTTGTAGAAAAATATAGCAATTTGAACCGTATGTCCCAGTTCATAATTGGCTGTTGACTTCTCTGTATTATCCATGTGTAAGAGACTGATACTTCATAAATTTGTGAAACCACGATACTCTTGGTCTTGGTGTCTACGTGAAAATGACGCAAGCAGCGTTGCAGCTTGTTGTAGTAAACTAATTTTGAACTGGGGCATAAAGGGAAAGTAAAGACCACTACAATTCATCTTTTGAGTATATTGTCTGTTAAAAACCAAATGTAAATTTTAGTATGCAGTCTGGAGAAATACGTACAGGGCCCTAATTGTAGCCAAATAATATTGCCTCTGGTTTTAATCAGCTATATAGTTACAAAAAAAACTTAAAACACATACATTTGCTATTTTTTCATGTGAAAACATATAATAAAAGTAAACATATATTACACTTATGTTTTAGAAAGATAAATTTCGTCATTTGAAATTAATTGTTGGTGTTAGTGAATTTGTGTTACTTATATTGTTATCTTCTGTAAGTTTTACACCGCTTTAAACATGTTTGTTTTTAGCTTTTACCGGAGTCGGAATTGTGTACTAATCTTGTCATATTCCAGGTTCTAGCTCACCTGAGGACGGAATAAGGTTCCATATTCCGAAATGTCGTGAAACCCTGTTTTACTAATTATGTTGGAAAGTATCCACGACAAAAATATAAATTCAAGTACAATCAATTCATAGTTTTCAAAGCTCTATGTTGAGATTCCAAAGAAATGTTAAGAGGCAAAGTTATTTGACTGGTCATTTAGATCTTACACTGGAATGGAAAGGGAAGAGAACAGGAGATGCTACTTCAGGTGAATCCAGCTCTCGTGTAGCCAGCTGTACGTCCACATATTCCTAACTACTTGGAATATAAACCTATCTGCAGGATGCAATACCTGCAAAAACCGCTTCTGTGAAGCTGTCGACTTTTATAATGAATCATTCTTTCTGTTTCAAACGTAAAGCTCCCACCCCCCTCTTTCTCTCTTACAGTACTTGTTACTTCCACCTGGACATTCATAGAGCCTTTAATTTTAATTGTTGTTATTTTAGTCTATTATCTTTTTTTAAGTGTAAAATTGTTCTATGAAAAATACTATATACTATTGAATTTTTTTTATTTTGTGCTTTGTATTGGTATAATTCTTTTCTTGTTACTTTATTATTATGTATTCACCTTGTTATACTTGCCTAATAATTATTGCCATGTACATGTTTATATTTCTTAATTGACTATGCCTTTGGTTGATACAGCAAAATATAATATAATATATTTGTGAACTTTATCAAGTATGAAAATAAAAAAAATTAACGGAAGAAGTAGAAAACTTGAAATACAGGTATAATTAATTTGATTTTATATAATCATTTATCATGTAGTGAAATATAAAATCAAAAGTGGTTTCAAATGTAAATTGATCTTACTTAACATAGGATATCTCAAAGTCATTTCCTTTGATATCTTTTCACAACTCATTGGTGTTGTCTTTGTGGCAAGTTAAAGGTGTTTTTTCTTGTATGCGTAATTGTTAGCCAACGGTATTACTTGTAAGTCTTTTGACTGTTTTAAACCTTTTTGTTTTTAGCTTTAGTCAGGATTATGTACTGATCGTGTTATGTTTTAAACACTAGCTCACCTGAGGATGGTTCAGATTCCAGATCCCGAAACGTCGTGAAATTTTGTTTTACTTAACCCTAGAACTGGCAAGACTTTTCCCCTTTAACTGCAACATTCACTAAATTATGTATAGCGTCTTAAAATATTAAGTATAAACAAAAAAACACAAAATATGCCCACCCCCTTATAACCACTAGCTACAAAAGCAAAACAGGTGTCCACTGCAATCCCAATTAAGCCTAGAAATGCCGACAATTTCCACCCAATCCGGCCACGCTTTATTTAAGGCGGGCCTTCTCCTCTCTACCATACATTTGCAAGCCAAATTGCCAGTTCTAAGGTTAAAACAATGATTATTTATTTTAACTTGTAGTCATAACTCAATTTTTATTAAACGTCATGCACCAGCATAGGTCAAATTTACATAGTTTGTGAAATTCCGTTTACTGCACAATGCTAATATAATTAATGTGGTTAAAAATAGAATTATTCTTGACTTCTGCAACGCTCGTTTTACCATCATAGCAATGCGCCGAGATGGATTTAACCGTGAGGCAGATCTCTGCGTTTATCAGTTGCCGTAAGAACAATGTTAAACTGTGTCCTCCATAACCATCCACTCGATAGTCATAAAAAGACAATTAGCGTTAGATTAAAGTAACGGTGGTTATTTCGAGCAATAAAGTATTAAATTTGCTATTAGTTCATAGTCATACCTGATCATAAACACGTACGTAATTACAATTTTTGTAATGAACAATAAAGTTATTAATTTTTAATTCCCTAGACTTAAACTTTAGTTCAACCAAGGTATCGAAAATAAAGAAGAGAGGTATGCGTAAAAGAGTCTTCCCGCCAAACACTTTTACTTTTTACTTTTATTTTATGCCCCTGACATTTTTTTCTAGCTACCTTGATTTCGATTATCTTTTTATGCAATATTATTCGATTTACCCTTTTTTCGTGTTATTAGTTGCAAAGTTTAATCTTGTTACAAAGTTATCAATGTAGGGGATAAATCAAACTGCTGCCACTGAAATGTGTTTTAAATATTTAGTTCCATAACTATTGTGTGTTGATCGACTGCAGTCTAATAAAAAGGACGTTGAGGATCTTCTATTCTTGAGAAATATAACCACGGATTTTTCCAACGATTTTCCTTGATAGCGAGTAATTTAGTTTACAGAACTGAAAAGAAAAAACGTTGAAACTTTCCTTGTCTGACCGAACGTGCTATGCTAATAATTATTGTAATTTTATGCAAAACGTTCGCTTGGAAGGGTCGCAAATAACTTAGTCCAACTGACAGCAAACTTATACGACTTGTTCGCCCGAGGGAGTAGCCTTGGACTTGGGCGTGGATGTGGTGGTGGACGTGGTAGAAGACATGGACGTGGATGTGGTGGTGGTAGATGTGGTGGGGCATGAGTGTGGATGTGGATGTATTAGTGGATGTGGTGGTGAACGTGGTAGAAGACATGGACGTGGATGTGGTGGTGGTAGATGTGGTGGGGCATGAGTGTGGATGTGGATGTATTAGTGGATGTGGTGGTGAACGTGGTAGAAGACATGGACGTGGATGTGGTGGTGGTAGATGTGGTGGGGCATGAGTGTGGATGTGGATGTATTAGTGGATGTGGTGGTGAACGTGGTAGAAGACATGGACGTGGATGTGGTGGTGGTAGATGTGGTGGGGCATGAGTGTGGATGTGGATGTATTAGTGGATGTGGTGGTGAACATGGTAGAAGACGTGGACGTGTACATGGTGGTGGACGTGGATTTGGTGTTGGGCGTTGTGGTGAACATGATGGTGAACATGATGATGGTGGATGTGGTGGTGGACGTGGACGTGGATGTGGCGGTGGACGTGGTGGTGAACATGGTGGTGGACGTGGATGTGGTGTTGGGCGTTGTGGTGAACATGGTGGTGGACTTGGACTTGGATGTGGTGATGGACCTGGTGGTGGATGTGGTGTTGGGTGTTGTGGTGAACATGGTGGTGGACGTGGACGAGGGGATGTGGTGGTGGACGTTGGTGGTGAATGTGGTGTTGGGCGTTGTGGTGAACATTGTGATGGACGTGGATGTGGTGGTGGACGTTGTTGGTGAACATGGTTGTGGACGTGGACGTAGATATGGTTGTTGGTGGACGTGGACGTGGATGTGGTGGTGGACGTTGGTGGTGAACATTGTTGTGGACGTGGACGTAGATATGGTTGTTGGTGGACGTGGACGTGGATGTGGTGGTGGACGTTGGTGGTGAACATTGTGGTGGACGTGGACGTGGATGTGGTGGTGGACTTGGTGGTGGACGTGGTGGTGGACGTGGTAGTGAACATGGTGGTGGACGTGGTGGTGGACGTGGTGGTTAACATGGTGGTGGACGTAATGGTGAACATGGTGGTAGACGTAGATGTGGATGTGGTGGTGGACGTGTTGGTGAACATGGTTGTGGACGTGGACGTAGATATGGTTGTTGGTGGACGTGGACGTAGATATGGTGATGGACGTGGACGTGGATGTGGTGGTGGACGTGGTTGTGAACATGGCGGTGGTCGTGACCACGGACAAGAGATTTCATACTGGCAAATGTATTGTGCTGCAACTATTCCGCAGTCTCAAGAGCAGACGAATCCTATCCCCTAGCCGAGCACTAGATGATGCCGAACACTGTGTTCTTATCTGGTTAAACGGTTAGCTAATGCCTATAAGAGATAATATAAAATGGCAAGATAATCATAGTACTATTGACATTTTAGATTATGTATAATAAAACTTGTACCTTTTGGTATACCATTAAGTTATTTTATTATATTTTCCCATCACTTGTCTGTCTTGTTTCTTTATGAATATAGATCATTGTCTACAAATTATTAATTCTAATTAACGTTTCTTCATTTACCATATTTGTCCTAAATTCGTTTGGTCTATCTGACTTCTCATGACCATCTCATTTCCAGCGTCCGTGATGAGCGCCGGGGGGGGGGGGCAGGACCCGCATCCCAGCCCCGTAGCCCGCGACCGCGACCGCCCGTAATCTCAGTTTGTTAGTCACGCGTGACAGGCACGCGACGCGGATGCCGTCTCAACGACGTCACTTCCGCTTGCTTACGTGCGACAGCGACCGCGCGCCTGGCCAAATGGATCTCTCCGCACACTTCAAATAGTTCGATACATGCTTCGTCGATCACGCGACTCGAGATTAACACGTTCGTATTGGCTTGCGTGGTACTGTGTATGTCCTGAGGGAATTTGTTTTGTTTAGTACAAAAGGGGTTCCGTGGTCATAGAAATAACTGCATAATCTGAAGGTCACCTGTTCGATCTTGAGCTAAATACGACTCAATTTTGTAACGGTGATACTGGACAAAGTTACTTTAGTTCCGCGTTTTTAATCACTGATTCTGGGTACCAGAACTTAAAGCAAGGCTCAGAGAAAGCTAGTCTACATATAATAAATCCAGTAGCTTACACTCATTATCACAGACTTCACTCATATCCACCTTTCAATAAGCGCCTAGAAGTTGGGTCGGTATCTCAAGTACAAGAAAAAGAGTACAAAATTGACAACCTAGTCATTTTTATGTCATATAATGCTCATTTGGCAATATAAAGGAAGCAGTTACTCTTTGAAGCTCCTGAATTAAAACCTTCGATTAAAAAAATATAATATTCCACATCTTTAATACTAAAAATAATTCTTCTCAGAGGCGCATCTAAAATTTTTAATTGGGTAGGCTCACCCTACCCCCCTACCACCGTAAAACTACAATGAAATCCAAGATGTGGCATTGAACGGCCATTAGTGTTCCAAAAATTATAGTTTTTACTAATATTTTTAATTTCTTTAAGCACGTAAAAACATAAAACTGGTTTTTCACATGAAGAATTGCCAATTTATTCCAACAATTTCTCAAAGTCTTAACTGTGGTAGACTTCAGCGATGATATTTGTCTCTTTAAACTTTTTTCTAAGAGAAGCATAAAAATAAATTTTAAATTGTTGATACAGAAATTCACAGATTCTGAAACCGGAATTGAATCAAGAGATCAGAGTGTATAGCTATATCCACTTCATTTGTTATTACTTACGAATGAGTAGTCAGCTAAACATAAAGGTCATGCCAAATTGAGAATCGACTCAAGTTGGCAACTAAATTATAAGAAAATACCTTACAAGAAAGTACGTTCAAAAATATTTTATTTCATTAAAATGTACAGTATTGATCTTGGTCACACTTTGGTCTATGAAATGTTAGAATAGGAGATATGCTGCTGTGACTATTACATTGTACTGGATGACTGTAATATTTTTTCTTTGCCTATTTATTTTCCTACACAGGGGTTGAGTCAATATGATTACGGCTATTTAAGGATATCATCAATATTTAAGGATCATAGCTGTGTTGTAGGCTACTTAGTATAAGAGAGAATTAAAGTAGAAAACTGTGCTCTGCTCTAGAGCATCTTGAGATAATGAATACTGTCTTTGTACTCGTACAGTAGGCCTACCACGATAACAATGATCATCTCATGTGGGTGATGTCATTGCGATAGCTGGATATTCTTGTCATCTTATCAATGACATAAAATAAGTTAAAGTTAGATATTGAGAGCTTTTACCAGATTTTAAAATCAGACACTTAAAACCCACTTTGATTAAGCTATCTAAAGTCATATCTTATTTCATCGAAAGGTCTGCCACAAAAGATCCTACGGGACGAAATACAAAGGCTAGCCATACCGAAACCCCAAAAACAAAATTGATAAGTAAATGAACTGAACTATATTCTGCTGCCTAGTTGAGCGCACACTTCGTACTCAATAGCCCTTAGGGGGTACTGAATCAAAGCTAAAAATGGTCTTCACGGTTTAGAAAAAGACAATTAGTTGTATGTCGCGCTTGCCTGCTCAGACACATTTTATGAATTTTTCATTAGCTTACAGATTTCAACAATAGGCCTACCACGTTTCTACATTTTCGAAATTTATGTTTATATTTTATCACAATCTTTGAAATATACCAATAACACACATAGTTAGTTCAACATAGATTAACCTTTTTTTGAAAAGATACCTTTATATACAGGACTTAAAGTTTTTGAGACACCAATTTACACAAAACGAATAGACAAATTTTGTAAATTAAAGAGCATACTCAAAAAGCTTTTATTACAATACGCCTTCTATTCATTACAAGATTTTTTATTTCAGCTGAACATCAAGGCAAGCTAACATGCTAACCTACTGATATGTCCAAACAACCCCAATTTAAATTAACATAACTAACAAATTAACTGTTAAACCCCCTCACCAAAGATAGATTAAAAATTTTAGATGCCTCGTGGGAATTCGGGCATCAAGCGACAAATCTAACGCCACATTAGATGCTACAGAAGGTTCAAGGTAGGTAGATACAAGGAGTTGTTGAACTCGTCATATTGTGACCAACGATCTAGTTGATTGTAACAGGGTCATATGATCTACGTTAGTTAATGTGCGGCAGCAATGCACGGTACAGTGTGCCATTATGTCCTTGGCCCCCTCATTACCAATACGCCGTGGTACAGTGGACAAATCAAAACAAATTAGTTTTAAGTAAAAGTAAAACAAAAATTGAAGGATTCAAAATAGCCAAGCAAAAGCTTCTGAACACAGTAATTACATAATTGGTGACGAATCCATTGAGCCAACTTCAATTGTTCCTGGTCGTCCGAATTGATAGTGGTCTAAAATTTCATGTTTATTTTGATTTTGTCTGTCAGAAGATCTTTTCCGGATATTCGTTTGAAAAACACTTTCTAAATTTGCTGACACACAAGTGTTGCTCACAACGTAGCCTTATTTTCCCTTTCTTAACCTATTCCGTTGCTATTTGGGGCATTAGTTTTGAAGAACAAAATTTGTCTATAAATTACAAACAAACCCATCTGAGCGATTTTCCGAAAACCATGCAGGTCCTCTTGCAAGTCCTTTTTCAAAACTATCGCTATTTAGATTTGTAATTTTTCCTTCAATTTATATTTTAACTGCAATAACCTCCTTCACAACCAGCAACAAATTATACTTTTTAGAAAAACTTTCAATACAAGAGTCTTAAACCCTACCTAACTATAAAACAAGTTTTTTCCAAAATCAGTTCTCTTAAAATGGAGTTAATTGCTCTTCCAAACTCCATTACGTCAAAAGCAAGCTGTGCCAGAAGTTTTGAAAATACGGTTAAAAACTTTTTACTTGAAAAATGTTTTTATAAAGCTAGGAGCAAACCATTAGTTGCAATGAGAAACTTAAATAGTCTAGAGAAAAGGATTTTAAGTATGGTTAGCTAATAGACTGCTTTATTACTGCATTGACACTGTTATGCAGTTTTTGTAAACTGTCAAAATATGAATCAACAAAAAAACGAAAGCTGTTTGAGATCTGAATCTGATATCGTATTTGTTGAGTTTAGCTCTGCCTGGAGCCCAGCAGCCGTGGAGGCGCCCGAGTGTAGCAGTCAGCTGTGAACTTGTCCCACTAGCAGACGACGGACGCGGACTGACTACTCACAGGGCCAAGGTCAGCGACGGAACAATCTTTCGCTTTCCCTGGCACAGACCGACTCTCCCATATTGTCGCTTTTGTTGTATACAGTTCCCGTTCTGGCCTACCGCATACTGAGGAATGACGAGAGTGTACAATAATAGTGTCGGTCCTGAAACGCCATGGATTTAGACACTGTATTTAGTAGACCAAACACCCCCGTCGCAGCAGACCTGCGCACTCAGCGAATTTCCAAAGCAATATTAATATATAACAGGTCCAATCGATATCCGTAATAAATAAGTTTGCCTATTTTCCATAAGAATAACATGGAAAAGAGTATGCAGGTTGTTGCTGTGAGGAAGACTGAAAGTAGGCATTAACAGCATAAACAATTTTTATTTCGACCATGTAAATTTTCCCATTTCTCATGTAATTTTAAAAGTTGTCTAATTTTATCGTTCTCCATTATAATCAGCTCAAAAAACTACACAATTTAGTTCCTTATAGCTACCGAGATATTAAAAAATCTTAACATAGTACATTGTATTTAGGACTCCAATGTTAATCTTATGGAGGATAAGGAAAAATTAATATTTCCCTTATTAAACAATAGTTTTGGATGAAACTTTGTATTTAGCTTCATGTGGTTAGGATCCATACGTTTATGCTAAAAAAATCATAGTTTATGTGTTCCTCACACTAGCAAACCTGCATATTCTTTCCAATGTTAATCTTATGGAGGTTAGACAAACTCCTTTATTTATGTCCAGATATTGGTAAAACTTGGTATATGGTCAAAATAAAAATAGTCGATGGTAAAAATGCATACTTTCAGTGTTCCTCAAAGCAGCAAACCTTCATACTATTTCCCATGTTAATGTTACGGAGAATTGGCAAATACTCTAATTTATCAACAGGTATTGATTGATCAATCTTGTCATATACTTGTATTATTATTGCAATATTATTGATTTGGAAATTCGCTGAGCACGCAGGTCTGCTGCGACGGGGGTGTTTATTTAATCACTTGTGTCGAACGACTGTGCGATATTTTTGTCTGTTATAACGGGCTGGCCAATGCCGTCTCGCCGGCTGGTCATATGGCCCAATGCCAGCGACAATTAATCCTAGTTAAACTCCTTGTTATTCTATTATACATGATTAGCCACCCTCATCCATACTTCTCCATATGATAGATTATCCTCCTTATCTGACGGAGCTTAAGTTGGCGGTCTGAGGAATCAATTTTAGGATCGGAATGTGCGGTAGACAGCTTTGATAGATTATAGATAGTAGTATTCAAGAAAATTCATGATTGACATAGCCCATTTCTAAAGACTCTCGTTTTAATAAAAGATTGTATTCAAGCCTTAAAGTTAAAAATACTCCCATTGCAGTAAACTTGCATACTAAACGAATTTCCACGTATTAAGGAATTAATGGTGATTGCAGTATTCAAACTAAGGTTACTTGTAGATTATTATTTAACCTATTTTCCTTAAGACTAACAAAGGAAAGGCCATCCTTATAATTAGACCAGTTCGTAATTCAGAGGCCGTGGTTCGGATTCCACGTTAAACTGTAGGTCCCTTAGTTGCCATCGGCTGTTGGGCTATTAATTAACAGTCTTGTCTAAGGAACATGTCAGCCTTAGTCAGTAACAAGACTACAAGATCGCGCCACAATCATCCTACACTCATTTCTCATTCATACTTGGCTTAAAATACCTATCTGGGTAGGTTGCCATTTCAATAATCTAAATCTAAATGTAAATTAGTAAATAAGATTTCTTCAACAAGAAACAAAATATTTTAGATTTTTCAACATATTGTTATACTGTTATACCTAGTTTGAACATAATATTAGAGATAATAAGGAAGATATATAAATGTTCATATACTCATTAGAATAAAAATAGGAATGATCAAATAAGTAAGCTGCTGTAGGAGCAGAACAAATTTTTTCAAAATACATTATTAAATCGTTGCTACGTGAAGATTTACACGTAGTAATTTTTATCACAATATTTCAAATAATAAGCTCGATTTCCCCCAGAATAACAACACATTTAATGTTATTTAAATTTTTATTGCGGACATTTTCCATCACGATTTTATGTAAAACAAAGTTTCACGACGTTTCGGGATCTGGAATCTGATCACGTCCTCAGGTAAACTAATATCTAAAACATAACACAATTAACAAATAACCCGGACAAAGCTGGTATAAAGGTGAAAACATAAAGTTTAAAGCAGTCAAAAAACTTACAAACAAACCATTCACTAACCATCACACATAAGAAACAAAACACGTCTGCTCGTCACGGAGACTCAAAGACAACTGAATATGTGAGGACGGGATCAGATTCTAGATTCCGAAACGTCGTAAAACCTTGTTTTACATAAAATCGTGATGGAAAATGTCCGCAATAAAATCTAAATACCATAACTCCACCATCACCAATAAGGAATTTCAAACAAAGAACATATTTAATGTTTTGATGTAACTTGACTCACATCTAATTCCCTTGGGTAAATCTTCCTAGGGCCTCATTATAATCAAATAATCGAACCTGAGAAACGTCCTTGAAAATGAGATGTTAAATCACACGATCTTCCATCGACCTCTGGCCTGACATCATTCGCGGCGGAGAGGCGAAGGCCTTGGTTGGCTAACACTTACAGTTCTGGTGACGACACCCGCAAGATCAGCTGAATAGCTGGGGAGCAATCATCTGGATCCCACAATCAGCTGACCTTCGATGTACTAAAGGAATATATGAACTTATTACCTGATAGACGAAAAATACCAACTCAAAATCAAGGCAATAAATATCTCTTTAGCCGTAGTTAGCGTATGTGTTCCCATCAATAATACTTAACCTACTAACTACTTTTCTTTGACTGGGACGGTGGCGACGTTATGTAATCCAGCTACTTGGAGGTCACGAATTTTGGATAGTTGTGAGCGATGGTTGGTGGTTCTAGTGTTCTTTTGTGTGGATTAACGTCCGCACTATTGAATACTACGTTAATCCGCAAAGACCACCCACATAATTAGACCAATTTGTAATTCAGAGGCTGTGGTTCGGATTCCACGTTAAACTGTAGGTCCATTAGTTGCCATCGGGGCCTTGTTACATAGTCAGTAACAAGACTACAAGATCGCGCCACAATCATCTTACACTCAATTCCCATTCATACTTGGCTTAAAATACCTACATTGTAGTATGGTTGCCATTTCAATGATCTAATCTAATCTACTGGAAAATTATAGAGCGTGCCATCTTCATCCGAATATGAGAAACTACATGTATTTACTAACATGCATGGTAAACAGCTATATGAACGAAATAAATGAATCAACGATAGTATATTACCAATAAACCATTAAATTTAACCATACAATATCTGCTTTCCCACCTCGAGTTATTTGATCGAATAATTAACATTTTATTTTAAAGCCTCACATCTTAAATGACCTACATAGCTTGATTTGCCTTTAGTAAAATTCTAAATAAACTAACAGTTGGAAAGTTCTCCCCAAAAACCAATTCTTGTTATCACTATGGAACACCACACAATCAAGTTATGTGAGAAAGTATTGCCTTTTTATGCTGCGACGTTTTAGCCTGCCTTACTTGCATACGTAGACTTTTTATTTGTTTACTTTACAACTTACTTACCTTACCTTTTACTAGTTTAAAGTTCTAATAGCTCTACATTCATACTTTTCTATTCAGTATTGGTTGTTTCGTTGTTTTCTTAACATCAGTGTTTACTCTATACCATCCTGGAGAACGTCCTCTACAGTCGGCCATCTCTAAATGTTGAGACTATATTTTATGATATTTGTTTGTCATGTAGCGAAAATATTAATACTCTAGAACTGTTTTGTGCCATTTTAAATTTTACATATGACTATCACTTCGAAAGTAATTTTTTCTACAACAAACGTGCCAATATGGTATGTTTCCAGTGGAACCTCACTAATTCGAACCTCGATGATTGGAAAACCTCTACAATTCGTAGATTTCGTCTGTTCCCTTAGGAATACCTCTAGGATACCTCTAAGTGTGGTTCGGCGTTCAGCTCGTATGCGTGAGGCGCGTGTAATAAGAGGACCTACTCCCTGAGGAAGCAGGACGTTTCTTTTGGTCCTGCGAAACGTAGGAGGATTCCTGGGGTGCTTTAGGTAGTTTTTTAGTGACAATCCCCGTTGGAAAAAACTACAAAACAAGGTGAGAGTACCCTAATATTTTTTAAATAATACCTCTAAGAATTATTCTAACGGTTTGAGGTATTTTTGAGGCATATTTTAGCATCTAAAATACAAATTATCTCTTAGATTCGAACCACTATCTCTAAAATTCGAAGTCTTTTCCAAACGCATTTGAAATTCGAAGTAGTTTTATAAAAACAAGACAGTGGAAACTTTAACCAGTGTATTCCCGCAATTCATCCACGTTCGGATAATCGGTGGCATTGTTTCCTTTGTTTCGTTATAGGATTGATAATATAAATATCAATGGCTACAGCTATCGTGTTGGAAACAGTTCGGTTTTTTGTGTGCTATCACATTTATTTTACTCTTTAGTGTTTTTTTTGTGAGTGTTCAAAGAAGTACAAGTATAATTAGAAATTTACTCTCGCTGACCTCTACAATGCAAACTTCGGAATTAAACTTCAACAATTACACTTTAATAACACTAACCTCTATAAATAAAACTCTAGACAGTTCAAACTTTTGCTAAGTTGATTTTTCGGCGTCAGCCGCGTCGTCATATTGTTTGTATTGCCAAACGTTTCGCCCTTGATGTGAAGTGGCATCCTCAGTGGCTAGGCTCAGACTGTAGCTTGTCCGAAAACGATTCGAAGGTGATTCTTCCGGCGGACAAGGGCAATGCTATGGTAATCATGAAGAGTGAAGATTATAAGAAGAAAATGCTGGAGGAAGGTCCATATAAGGTGGTCCGTAATCCGAAATAAAGATTTTTTGCTTCGGTTAACAAACTTGTCTAGTCCACAATGTCAAGTTGATTTTTCGGCTTCAACCGCGTTGTCATGTTTTTTGTATTGCCTAACGGTTCGCCTTGCTGTGAAGTGGCATCCTCAGTGGCTGGGCTGAGACTGACAACTTGATGACGCGGTTGACGCCGAAAAATCAACATTGTTGACACCGGCCGCGAAAGCCTACGTTTGAAAATTTCAAACTTTTATTCGAATTGAATTGGCTTTCCCTTGAATTTCGAACTAGCGAAATTCAACTGTGTTACGTAAATTTATATTTACAATGCAGGATGTCTACAACACTTAAAGGGGACTATCAGCATGACCTTATAGGCAGAGGAAAGGCGCGGCGTGACTGCAGCAAGAATGAAAGAGAACGATGTCGTGATTAGAACGTTCTATTTACCCCCCCTCCCCACCACCCATGCCAATGAGAGGCCCTTTCTCATCTCAAAGAGCTGCTTTGAGGTTGATTTTCCACAAATATGATGGGTTCACATAATTCTAAGTAAAAAACACCACCACATGGGAGGGTGAAAGGTCGCCTTATAGGAATATCCCCAACAAGGAGGGGATGTGTTTTGGTTTTTTTTTTGAAGAATGATCGTTCAGGCGATTATAGCAGTAAGATTATAAGGAAAAACAACTATATTCAGCTTGGACCTTCGAAACAAACAAAATGGTTCTGGCTTTTTGTGGTATTAAAATTCAATCCATTAACTTTCCATTCAAAGAAAACTTGAATTTTGTAATTTAGACTGGGACTGTGGCGTGTCCTGTAATCCAGCTACTTGGGGGTAAGGAATTGTGGATAGTTATGAGGAATTGTGTCGATTAATGTCCGCATTGTTGAATAATACGTGTTGAATAACGTATTAACAAATTGTATAATACGTTAATCCGCAAATACCATCCTCATAATTAGACCAATTCAGAGCTAGTGATCCGGACTCCACATTAAACTGTAGGTCCCTTAGATATGCCATTAGTTATTGGGTAGATATAGTCAGTAATATGACTACAAGATTCCACCACAATTATCTCACACTCATTTCTCATTCCTAGTTGGCTTAAAATACCTACCTGGGTAGGTCTCCATTTCTCTAAAAACCAAAAACCGAAGTCTCCCAAACGTATGGCAATCCTTTGAATATGTATAATGTTTATAAATTAAATTTGATTCAGATAAGCTTCAGTGTATAGTGTAGGCTATAGTGCAGCCTGAATTTTGTATAACAGAGTTTGCAGCGTTGCCTATATCGACTCTGCTGCTTTCTATTCTAGATGCAGGCAGGGATCAGATTACCCCCAACAACCAACACGGTTGTTATGTAAGACCACAATATAAGACAACATTGTTTACATATCAGCTGAAAAGTGTTAATTAAACGCCGAACCAAACAAACTTTAAACTACGTTAGTGGTACTTAACATTCAAGAGAGATTAACCAAATTGAGGTACATAACTTTACATTTGTAGACAGACTCAAGGATGGAGCGAGCGGCAAGTGATACTATTTAGACCATTCCATTTTGACTAACGGTTTCAACAGTGAATTTATTTTTCACAAGATAAATGAATTAATTTCTTCTTCGAAATAGGAAACACAGAAAAAAGTACGGATCTTTTCCGATACACGTAACAACTTTTTAAATAGCGGTTTAATTGTTTTCTTGTGTAACCAGTGATTTAGTGGTTTTCTGGTTGTTACTTACTGTACAAAAATGCTATTAACGATATGAAAATATCAAAAACCAAGACGAAACCTAAGTCCGTAGAGTTCTGTTCTGTGCGACCAATTTACATTGCATAATATCATGGTACACGCACCATTACCGAGCATATAGCGCTCTGCGAAGTTTAGGTTGGTTTTTGATATTTTTAAATGGCCCTAATATGTTTACACTGTCAATAACCTCTACAAAATCCACAGGTTTTCGGTTAAACCTATATTTTTGCTTCATTCAGCGTAACCAAATCTCTAATTTTTAATTACTTCCAATTCGTTGTGCTATTGTGGAAATTTATGTGTGAAATTGACTTAAAAATGAACTGAAATGCACAACCTTTCCTAATATTATGTTTTTTGAACACCAGAAAACTGTTAGATAGCTATTTAAACTGTGGTATACGTATAATTTAAAGATCCATCAGTACTGTGTTTGAAAAATTGACTAGTCACTACTCCAATAAGTAACGTGACCCGTTAAAAAAATATAAGCTGTCTAATAATCAATTCCGAAAAGATTCACAATATAAACATTGTTTTACAGTAGTGGCGAAAAATATAGAATTACACCCTTTGTAGAAAACTAACCGTTCTCAACGTATTTCTTAAGCTCTGGGAACCAGTGGACAGTGAGAACGCTTTTTATACAACAACCGCATATCGTGTTGAAATAATGCCAGGACTCATTAATTCTTCTCAATATGGTGGGGAATATGAACGTCTGCGGTCTTAGGAAACACAATAAGTCTGTGTTGTAATATGGTACTAAGTCTCACACTGCGTAGGCGGACACATAACCTACAACTGAAAATTTTAAAATGGTTTATAGAGTTATTAATTTATATTTTTGAAAAATAACAAAAAAGTAGACAAATTTTACTTATGTCACATTCGAAACTTTGTAGTAGACTAAATTCTGATGTACCCAAACGGAAATTTGTTCAAGGTAGGGCCAAGTTAAACCTGTATATACAGTTTATACATATATGCCCTTTCAAATTTTTTATGGCATGATGACCTTTATGAACCTAAAAGCTTCTGGCAGATTTATATTTTTTATCTTTTTGGTCTAATATATTTTTGTAAAAAAAACGTTGTATTTAATAATTTTTCTCTGGTATTAGACCTTACGTTAGTAAATATTCGACAGTCTAAAGATACTTATATCAAGAGTATGTGAGAGCTTGAAAAAGCTAGCTTTGATTGATAGTTTTTGATTAGCTTTTAAGACGACCTCGTAAAAAATGAATTTCTGGACACCGTGATTAAAGCTGCACTACACTGTAGAAAAAGGAGGAAAGGTGTTAAAAATAGTTATGATACGATATAAAAACTATTACCCAGGATAATATTTTTGTATAATTTTAATGACGAAGAACCGAAAAAAACTTTTAAGTCTAAAAAACTCAATTTTTGTCACTTTCCATCCCGTGAACCCCCTCAAACATTTTTTTATAAATTTAATAAGTGTTGTCACTTATTTTGTTTCAACGCAAGGGAAAGATTTCAAACCGATTTATTTTCGTCATAATTGGATACAGGAAGAAATAATTTATGGATGCCTGATCTTAACCCAGGCGAAAAGAAATCAGTGGTGTCGGTCAGTTAGCGAGTGGTGTCGTTGCAATTACTGCGTCAGGAACTGGTTGTAGGACTTTCACAAAGAGCGGCGATCCTGGCACAAGGTCATTGGCCATCGGGAACTGCTACACTATCCCGTCCTCTCTCTTGCACGCTTCCTGTTCAACAACTTAGGGAATCTTCAACAGTGACGTTAATCTTCTCTTTATCATTATTGGAATTTTGGCCGGTTTTATGCACGGGCGACAGAAAATTGTGACCAAATAGGTCAGGCGTTTTGACTGACGCATTTCCAGTCAGGTGGAGTTTATGGAAGGAAGTTGTCATCTGCATCATGGACCCTTTCGTGTTATACACTTTTTACAACATAGCCTAATATAAATCTGCATATTGCAGCCCATTCTCCTTTCTTCTTGTACTCCACATGGCTGGGATTCCATATTATACATTTCGAGATTTCACACAATCAACCAATTCACGTCCAAAGATCTAACCGCAGGACTATCCGATTCCAAAATAAGACTGACTACCGTAGTTTTGTTCCGTACACCTCACAGGTTGAATGGAAATTAACATAAGTCCCTTCTATTGTAGACAACAGTTAAAAACAACCCCCACCCCTACATCCCAAGACTGCTAGAGGGGCTGCACCTCAAAAAGCGTGTTTTCGCTGTTGCCGAATAAAGTTGTTGAGAATAATTCCTATTCTCCCTTTAAAGGACACAACCTGATTGCACCTACGTGGCCGGGCGGCTGTACCAATTGGCCGTTCTCTGAGCTTCTTAGTTGACCCTTCGTAATCCTTACTAATGAGAGTTCCAGTTCAACCCTTTGCCAGAACCCAAAAAATGTGTTCCAATTTGGCTGCCCCCGAGCGGCGTTAGGGACATCTAAAATCCGATAGGTCGGTAGCCCCGACCTATCGGAGTCGTTTATTCGTTATGCATATGTGATTGTTTCATGCAAGCTTCCTAAGTGACATGTTTAAGATAAAAATTTTGTTTCTTAGTACACTTTAAAACCTTTCTAGACCTCCAGAATGACGTATTTTATAAGATTATAGGATCAAAATGTGGCTTTAAAAACATTTTCTGTAGTATACAATTTTTTTTATTTAAAAATTTCAAATAGGTTACGTGAAAAATTAATATTCATCTACGTTCCCAAAATTTCAGCTCAAGCATAAATATTTTTCCCACACTCATCTTATGAAAAACGCAAAATTTCCAAATTAATCGCCCTGTAACTCAAAAGGTTTTCAAAAGTATTATGCCAAAGCAATTTAGTCGTACAATCAAATACACAAATATACGTTAAAAAGATAATCTACCTTTAAATTGGTAGCGTGGCGATACGAAAACGAAGAGTCGTGACGTCACCGGTGATGTCATTGAGTTTGTATCATTACTTTCCACGTATTGGCGTCGACTCGCCCTATATTTGCTTCGAGAACAGATCTGTAGTCCGTGTGTGACCAAAGTATATGGAAATGCTGCTACCACCCACTTAAAATAAAAGGTATCAGTGGACTGGCACATTCCCCCTTTCTCCCTTAAGGAAATTAATTAAATAAATTAGTAAAAACGAAAAAATTCAATTAACCTATCATATTATTTAAACATTATATAAATATAATTTAATAATTTATTGTTTCAAAATAAATAATTCAATTTCTGAAAATAACAATGAGAGAAAAGTTTAAAATACTTTTTAGAATTTTATAGGGGGCATCCACCCCCACAGTAATACCAAACTTTTTTGAGTGGTTTTTGATGGTATTTTATTTTACCTTACGCTGCATACCTAGTTTCATGGAAAACATTTGGGAAAATAAAGGAAAAATATATTTTATATTCTCCATAAGAATAACATTGCTTTCAGACAACGTATGGCGTTTATCAGGGACTGTAAATTCAAATTTTCTCTGGAACTGTTGGTCGTAGACAAATAACTTAAAATGTTAATTTGTTTAGTTTTTTAAGCTGAGTTTAATGATGGCAGTCAAATAATACTTTACCTTCATTGTTTTCACCGAAAACTTAAAAAATTGATTTTTTTACTTTTAAAATCCCATAAATTTTGGACCGTTATTTTTACAGACATGCGAGTCGTGTCATATTATTTATTACTCCGTGTACTATAATTTACTAAATTTTTCAAAACCGTTACAGCCATTTTTGAGAAATTTGGATTTACGTTTTCTAAGGGATTTTAGGGGTGAACTACCCTTGAAATTAAAATAAAAAAATGAGAAAACCCTTAGAGATACAGTGAATACAGTAAGGTTAGTTACGTACATACCAAATTTCATCTGAATCGAACCGAAGGGGCAGGCTTTGGCACTATACACATCCAGACACACACGCGGACAGACATCACGTCGAAACCTACTTTTTTGGATTCAGGGTACCCTAAAACGGATATATCCACTCTCAACTCAAATTTGAAAATTTTGACGAAAACAATAATCTATCCATAAACTATGTATAAAGGGATAAAGTAAATAAGGTTATGGGGACTACAGAAAAGTCGTCTTACCATGTAATCCCACGGTCTATTGTAACACCCCTCGAGAGGGGTTAGAATTGGAGAGAATAATTTAACTATTGAACTCAAAAAATACCGAGGAGGGAAGGCACGACCGATCCAAGTGTCAGGGTCATGAAACCCTCTTCTCCTGATTGACCTCTTGAATCATCCAAGGGCCCTTCCTCAAGGCCTGGTAAGTAACTGGAAGTTGATTTGTGTGTACTACGATGGCATTGGAACCTTCACCATGTTCAACTTCCGATTCCTCATTAGTCATCTTAAATTTATTACTCTCATATTTATATAATTCACTCGGGTATAAAATATTGTATATACAGGGTGTTCATTAAAGTCGGGCACAAACTTCAAGGGGTGATAGTACTCATCAAAATAAACAAAACACCACCTATAACCGTTTGTCGAAAAATCCTTCGTTTAGCCGCTAGCCGCCATTTTGTATTTTTTACAAAAAACTATATATATCAAGAAATATTTAAGATACAGAAACCAAACTTGTGCCAGCTTAACTCCGCTTCTTAGCCACGGCCGCTCCGCGGTGGCGCGTGGGCCCTGTATTCTAACTTTAAAAGTGCATTTTCTCGGTTATCCGTGGACGGATTTCGTTCACCAAAGTACCGTTCGATTTGAAATCAAAATTCCAATCTTTTTTGTGTCTTGTAAACATTTTATAAAATAAATGTTTTTTTTGTTATTTTAATTTAAATATTTTTAACCACCGCCATTTTTAAAATATAAAAGAAAATTAAATGATACTTTGTAAATATTTTTCTCTTTAACCAATAAATATGTGTGCAAAGTTTGGTTTCTGTATCTTAAATATTTCTTGATATATATAGTTTTTTGTAAAAAATACAAAATGGCGGCTAGCGGCTAAACGAAGGATTTTTAGACAAATGGTTATAGCTGATTTTTTGTTTATTTTGATGAGTACTATCACCCTTCGCAGTTTGTGCCCGACTTTAATGAACACCCTGTATATACATATTTGAAAGGTACACTATGTAATACGATTTATATAACACTGCGTTGCTACTCTCCAAATTTAAACGCCGTATCTAATTATTGACAAGTTGACGATACCTATTGTAACAGTTATGTTATGTAATTTTGAATAAATGTCTCGATTTTTGGTGTGTTTAAGAATTGGTAAGTTGCCGTACTGAGACGGCTGTAGAATGACGCGGGTGCGGCAAGAGTTGGAGGTCAAGTCGTCTACCACGTTGATCCCAACAATTAGATTGATTAACCTCGGTGCCTCCCAAATTGGTCCAAGTTCAATTAGAGTATTCCTCTCTACGAGATGGACAACATGGTTGATCAAATATTTGGTCCCAAATACAATCTATAATATTATAAAGAAGAGGTGGTTTCTGTATGTTTGTTTGTGGGTTTGTTGTGGCAAGTAAATGCAAAAAATACTGAACCGACCGGTTTGAAATTTTACAGAAAAGTAGATCTTAAACTCATGCAACACATAGGCATATTAGTTCCCTTAAAATCCCCTCGGGCTACGCCCCGTGAACGTCCTAAATTTCAATGTTTACATTTTCAAAGAATGAAAACATAAAATTACTTGAATGTCAACAGCTGTGAACACTAAAATTTGACAGTTCGGGAAGAAGAAGAAGAAAGACTTGCCGTGACCGTCCTAGGTTTCAATGTTTACATTTTCTAATGACAACATCCGTTTGCACTATATTTTGACAGTTCGGGAAGAAGAAGAAATAAAGTTGATTTTTCAGATAAACTGCTGGATCGAAATTAGTGAATTATTTGAAATAGTGGAATTGTAGATTTTAAGTTTTTTTCCGACGACTGTCTCTATTATATTAATCCTTATCCTCTCTCAATATTTGACAGATGTTACTTTGAAATGTTGTAGATTTTCGTGTTTTGTCATTTTGCAAACAATGAAGAATTAATTAACAATAACTTAAATGTATCAGTAGAGCCTACACCTTTCAGCCTTTTTAACCCGTGCGAAGAACGGGTACTTTGGCTAGTTATTTATAAAAATCTATTGAACACTCGAATCAAATCATTTAGAGAGAGTTATAATATTTTTCTCTTCCCTGCAACACGAAGGAAAATTTTAGTGTGGTAATTTTCACTATATTTTAGATTTCATCCAAATAAGTTATTACAATCACTGCGTTAATAGGTGAATAATGTTACACATCAGAACAAAATAATACTATTTGGTTGTTGTACGGCTGTATGTTGCGCGAATACAGACACATACAACTACATAGACAAATTCTATCTGTGAAGTGCCAAGGTCAGCCAGCGTATGTCAGTCGATAGTTCTAAATTATTACAATTCTAGTTTAGTTTTTACGTCACTTGTTACAGTATATTTTTATGACTAAGATG
The DNA here is from genome assembly GCA_023375725.1 of Nephotettix cincticeps. Classification (NCBI taxonomy): domain Eukaryota; kingdom Metazoa; phylum Arthropoda; class Insecta; order Hemiptera; family Cicadellidae; genus Nephotettix; species Nephotettix cincticeps. Next base: position 16,623,225 of record CM041784.1, read on the forward strand.
TAACTTTTAATAGTAATTGTAGTAATTTTCTAGAGCGTTTTGTAGCTTTATGAAATTGAACATTTTTACAGCACAAAAAAGCCTGAAACCTGTTCAAAGATAAAAATATGTTCAAACATTCTGAAAACGTAATGAATGATGAACAAATTTTTATTAATAAACTAGCAGTAAGCCCGTCCTTTGTACGGGTTGTAGGATTTAGTTTAAAGAAGAAAGATTATCATACCTAAATGTAAACCTGAAACCCTAAACATATCAGTACAAAGAAAATAAATCAATACCCAGCTTTATTACTTACTATAGTATGATTTCGAAATGGGTTTAAAATCAATAACCAATATAAACGAACTAATATTGATTTGACAGCTGTTTGTTTCTATTAAATGTTTAAAATACAAAGACAGCTGATTATTAGCAGTAGGTTATTCATTGAAAACTGGATAAAATACGAGTAATATCGCGTAAAAGTGGGTTTTTAAATGCTCGTTATTTAATTTCAAGGGGCGGCGGGCGATTTCAAGCATTTATAAACCTTCTCTGGAATGTAGAGAATACATGAAATAAGTTTCATTGTAATCAGTTCTCCCGTTTTTTCGGAGAAGACGGCGTAAAATGCCTCCTAGAGCGTCACAGACAAACAGACAAAAATTAAGATAAGACCAGTTTCGGCTTCTCTAACGCACGAAAAGTAAAAATAACTAAAAAATGAATAATTCTGAGAAATGTACAGACAAAACTCTAATTTTATTTATATAGATTACTGTGGTCTTAGATGGTTTGATAGGAAACATGTTTTATTGGCTTTAAAGAAGTATTGCCTATAACTATCTCAAAATATCATTTCAAGAGGGAATTAGATCTTCGCCCAAATTACAATGTATGTCATTATCGGTTGTTAAGTCCTAATCCCAAGCTACAGTTCGCAACTGGGGATTATTCGAAAATCCTCTTTTATCTTATCTTTAAGAGAGAATCTTTAATCGCTGGAAATATGTAAAATTTACATATTGTAGGATGTAGGACCTAAGCAGGTATTTAATACCTACTAGGTCCTACATCACCAAACTTCATAATGTGTCATAATGTGGTTTGATCCAATAAACCATATTGGATCAAAATAAGCAAAATATCCTATGAGATACATCCTAAGATGCATACCAGATATCTGTCATTTTGTATTTTTACAAATCTATATCTATAAAAGAGGGTGTTTTTATGTATATATATATATTTCTATGTTTGAAGTTTATGCACTCGGTCGCCGTTGGACGTTTTGTCATGAAAAGTGGTACACTTAGATAAAATTTCATGGTTAAGGTTTATGGATAATCAATTTTGTTGTAGTTCAATTGGGTTTCTCCCTAGAAGCCCAAAAAGGATCCCGTATTATGGAACGAGAGCTTTGTTATAATTATAACTACTTTCTTTCCAACATCTCATTGATTTACTATATCTGTTAGTTGAAGTTATACTCGATAGATTGAAGCACTTGCATTTGTTTACGTTTTTTTATTGTGTTTGAATTTTGGTTTTAAGTTTAAGGTTATGAGATTGACTAAACAGTTTTCATTTTTTAACTGTGACTTCTTCTTGTACACTTTGTTACTGTGTTACGGTATTTTAGTTTATAATTGTATGAAATTTCTCTCACACATTCCCTACACAGTGATTTACTGCATTTTAGTTACTAAGGACTGCCGACCAAAACCACGGGGGCCTACGGGTGGGCCCCCCCAGCGAGCGAAGCTAGTATTTTATAACTTAGTAATTTTTCAATTGATTATTAAAAAATTGTTTTTGTCTAAATTTAGTCTTTACTGTTTATAAATACATTCCAAATTCAAAACAATCTATTAAAAAATTGACAGATTTAAAATATTTTGAAAAAATTGAGGATATCTGGCTAAGTATTTATTTTAGTTCATACTCCTAAAGGTACTTTTTTAGTTATTTTAATCCAATAAACCACATTATAAAGTTTGGCGACGGACTTATTGGGCATTTTGTATATGATAAGTGGAGATACTGGTAGCAAAGAATATTAAAGATATACATTTTTTGCTTGTAGTTAGTGTTGAATGACAAGCGCGAGATAGTCACTGCATTTGCAACATTGTCCAGGCAATGTATAACCTTGGCCAGGTCATCAGAGTCGACTTGTTCATTGGCATCTCATTCATTCCCCACTCAGCTGATGGCGGTGCCATTGTCAGCTGATCTTTCCACAATTCACCGGAACAGGTGTCCACTTCCTGCGATCACCTGGGTTCACTTCCTGCACAGAATGACACCTCGACCATCCACCGGTCTTCAGCTTACCGTTTGTCCGACAAATCGTCTGCTGTGAGAGTGTTATGTATTTTATTAGTGTTAGAGTAATGAGGATCTATCTATTATTTGTATTAAGAGTCTATCCCAGCCAAGCTTAACAGCTTTTAACAGCTGTTTAAACAATGGTATACTGCACATTACTAAAATAAGTAATGCGGTCAAAACCACATTACTTTTTACCTATCGTTCCTATCGTTTTCCTATCTAGCAATTGTTTCGTAGCGCTCCTACATATTTTACCACGAGGTTAATTATTTAAAACACAGGACACTAATTAAAAATATATTTAATAATACTCAGTGTATTATAACAACAAATATATTATAAATATGCAAAATTAATAATTTGTTACTAAATAAAAGGTCTTTTTAGTTGTGTCAGTTGTGCTTACAGTACTGTAGATGGTCACAAAACAAAGATGCGAGACAGACTGAAGGTCACATAACCTCCCATACCGTATCCCCTCCCACTTCTGACACCCCAAAAACAGGTACTCCGAATTTCAGGCCGATATATTAAAAACTCCATTATTAGTAGAAACTTAAAATGAAAAGTGAGCGCTACGCTCATCAATTCCTCGACCTTTCGAGTGTTAAAAAAATTCATAAAAAATGAATTTGAGAAAACATTTCCATTAATAACAACCTTGACTGTTATAGTAAACGTTGAATGATGATAACGTCAATGCGTTTTAATTTTCACAGTAAAAAGTATTCACCTCGGAATGGTCATCGAGGACAAAGGCCTGTGCGTAAGTCGTAATGAATCATGGATTTTTTTAAAACCAATTTCTAATACAAATAAAGTACTTTTATTAAATAATAAATAAATATAAATAAATAAATAAATCTTTATTGCAGTAGACAATTACATGAACTGTATTGCAAAAGTCATTAGTTTTTTACGTCGTTTAAACTAAAATTTTCCATTCATTCAGCCAGTCAGACATACAAATTTGTTCATTCATTCACCAACCACTCGCCAATTAATCTGCCCCTCAGGACCGGGTGTTAATTTTGATCTGAAATGGTGGTCTCCCAGTCATAAGATAAATACTCGCCTATGCTATAGAAAGCTTTTGAGATAAGAAATTGTTTTAGGCGAGATTTGAATGCCTTTGGCATAAGTGTATTTTTGAATGAGTCTGGCAATGTGTTGACCAGATGTACACCTGCTTGTGATGGTAGGTGTCCAAAGACGGCCGTTCTGTGCTGTCCAGTTCGGAGATCCCCCCTGCCTCTTGTGTTGTAATTATGAATGTCTCTGCCCCGAATCAGAGAACATTTAAAAAAACAGTGCGTAGCTGTTTCGAGAATGTAGAGACAGGGGAGTGTCAACAATTGCAGCTCTTTGAACGCTGGCTTACACGACTCCCTTCTTTTTAATTTTGAAATGATTCTGACAGCCCTTTTCTGAAGTTTGAATAATCTCGTGAAGTCTGCGCTAGTGCAGGCACCCAAGAGAACTATTCCATATGAAAGGTGTGGAAAGATGAGTCCATAATACGCCGTCATCAGTACCTGAGTTTGGCAGTACTTGGATAGATTTCTCAAGGCAAATATCGTTATTAGATTAGATTCAATAGGTTTCAAGAGGCTCGTACACAAAAGCGATAACTGTGAAATTGCGTGATAACAGAAGTGCTAATAAATCTGTAACAATAGGTTGAAATATTTCAGCTGAAGCAGTTGACGTTGACGAATCGATTACAAATCCCTTCCAAAACATGTTTCAATGACAGGTCTTATATTTCACAACATTTGCTGTCATCGGGCTCAACTCACCTAAGGTGGTGCAAGCGAAATCATTTACCATCTTAATAAAAACATAATTCTAATGTAATTTGTTGGTTAAATATACTTCTATATAAACATAAATATGCTTTGGCGTAATCTTTTTTTTGTTTATGTTTTTAACGAAATCTTTTCATGTTACAGCGAGATTAATTCATAAATTTTGTGGTTTTCAGATAAGAAGTGTTGGGAAAAGTAGGTATACTTATGCCTTTGAACTGAAATTTTTGGAACGTGCATGGAATAATAGACCCTTGTCACGTAACCTATATGAAATTTTGAAATAAGAAAACAAATTGTACACTACAACAAAATTAATGTTTCTTATAACAGAAAACCTACGTATTCATTTTAATTCTTCCGGAGAATTGATAAATTGGTATAACTCGTTTAGTTATTCAAATAATTTGATAAAATGTAGTATATTTATACTTAGTGAACAACCGCAATATAAGCACATTGCTATATAAAACAACCCTTACTGCAGCATCCTGCATACTCAGTACTATTCGATTACTATAATGAGAATAATATAAGTTCTGTGAAATTCTTTCTACTCACGCCAGCGTGCTGCATGCGATCTCGTTTTTCTTCAATCTACAGGGTGCTCATTAAAGTTGGGGACAGCCTTCGAGGGATGATAGTACTCATCAAAATAAACGAAAAAGTCCTCTAAACATATGTCTAAAAATCCTTCGTTTAGCCGCTAGCCGCCATTTTGTATATTTTTTTCAAAAATCATTATATCTCAAGAACTATATTAGCTACAAAAACCAAACTTAAAATTTCTTTAAGTATTATTTAGTTTGCTTTCATATTTCCGAAATGGCGTCGGTTAAAAATCTTTTAATATAAATAACAACATAACCATTAACTTAATACAATTTTCGGCTAGCACAACATTTACTTCTCCGCCACGGCCGAGCTTTTGTGGTGCATGGGCTTGGCAAGTTAACGTTAAAAGTGAATTTTTCACTTTTCCGTGGAGGGATTTCGTTCAACAAAGTATCGATAAATTCGAAATGAAAATTACGATAAAAATTGTTAGTTAATGTTTTTGTTGTTATATAAACTAAAAGATTTTTAACCACCGCCATTTTGTAAATATAAAAGCAAACCAAATAATACCTAAAGAATATTTTTCTCTTTAGCCAATAAAGATATGTGCAAAGTTTGGTTTCTGTAGCTTTTGTAGTTCTTGAGATATAATGATTTTTAGTAAAAATAAAAAATGGTGGCTAGTGGATAAACGAAGGATTTTTAGACATTTGTTTACAGGTCATTTTTTGTTTATTTTGATGAATACTTCCATTCGTCGAAGTTTGTCCCAACTTTAATTACCCTGTATTATTTACCGGATTAATTTTATGAAAAATGACTGAGAAAACGAGAACGTAAACAAGGGCGCACAAGTCACTTGTGCGCGTGTACTCGATCTGGCTAGACTTGGAAGACATTCGTTCTCGCGACGAACGACTTTCATTACCTCTTTTGAATCGAAAGTGCGCCGTCACTGCTGCGTAACTACAGGCTGACAGTGTCCCAGACTCCAGGTGTGCTTATTCCACTGATGCGTAACTACAGGCTGACAGTGTCCCAGACTCCAGGTGTGCTTATTCCACTGATGCGTAACTACAGGCTGACAGTGTCCCAGACTCCAGGTGTGCTTATTCCACTGATGCGTAACTACAGGCTGACAGTGTCCCAGACTCCAGGTGTGCTTATTCCACTGATGCGTAACTACAGGCTGACAGTGTCCCAGACTCCAGGTGTGCTTATTCCACTGATGCGTAACTACAGGCTGACAGTGTCCCAGACTCCAGGTGTGCTTATTCCACTGATGCGTAACTACAGGCTGACAGTGTCCCAGACTCCAGGTGTGCTTATTCCACTGATGCGTAACTACAGGCTGACAGTGTCCCAGACTCCAGGTGTGCTTATTCCACTGATGCGTAACTACAGGCTGACAGTGTCCCAGACTCCAGGTGTGCTTATTCCACTGATGCGTAACTACAGGCTGACAGTGTCCCAGACTCCAGGTGTGCTTATTCCACTGATTACCAGCCGCCTACCGTTCCAGCTCCGTTAGATAACGCTAATATCACTACCTCACTCTTATCGCGTGTTATTTCTCATAGTAAAATATTATAGGGGCACACTGTGCCACTATATATACAAATTGAATGGCAATTTTTATACTATAACAATTTTATCTTTACTTATACAGTGGAACCTCGATTTAACGAATTTCAAGGGACTAAGAAAGATATACGTTATATAGGGGTATTCTTAAAACGAGGTTCGTTAAATCGAGGTTGAATTATGCCGAAATTTGTAATATGTTAGTCATAACCTCCAAATAAAGAATATTGAACGCGTCCAACCTCTATTTAAAGTAGATTTTTAGGCATATGTTATTTTTGTTATACTGTATGTTTTACTGCTACAGATTGGCTTAACCAGCCATTGCCTGCTCGAATATCATTATGACCCAATTGCTCGGCCAATTGTTGAGCTTTTTCCTGAAGTACAGGTCCCGAAACGGATACTTTGTCACTGTATTGTTTCATCCATAACATGACAGCACTTTCAACGTCCTGTAATTCGGGCCGTTTAGCTTTTTTACTTTGACCAGAAAGTCCACCTTCGTCTTCATATTTCTATTTATTTTATACTATTGTTTGAAGAGTTGTTGTTTTAAACTCCTTAGCAATGTCCACTTTCTCCATATGCGGGTTTTCTTCTATGGTTTCTATTACTTCAGTTTGAATTCCACACTAAGAGCCACCAATGTGTTAATCACATACGAAACACTGCTACGATGTGCAACACAGTCTTAAAAATAGGTGCGATAGATGTGCACGTTCTATGAACATTATGTGTGGTGGGCGGAAGTAAGGAAAATTAGTGAGTGATGGCCTTGATAAAAATAAAATACGTAATACAGGGGTCTGGACCATGGGAATGCGTTATGTAGAGGTTATGTTTGTTATATAGGGGTTTATAACTTGGGGGATTCGCTACACGGGGGTAAGAAAATTACTAAAAAACACACAAAATATACGTTATAAAGAGGGTTATAAGTATTTTGTTCTTTAAATAGGGGTAAATTTTCTATTGAGATATATGGTTTTTTCAAGGGGATTGAAAAATAATTCGTCATACAGAGTAATACGTTACATTGAGGTTCGTTATAGAGAAGTTCCACTTATGTACCATTTAAGAAATATATTAACTTTCTTAGCTGACGTGTGAAACCTGGCGTAGTAGTCCTCAATGGGTGACGCGCGTTTCGACTCCTATGGTGCATCATCAAATCTATTTTAAACTTGAATATTTTCAAGGGCTACGTCATGATTAAAACACTATTAAATTTTCAGTCACAAAAAACAATAAACATAAAACTCATGGGTCTATAATAATCAGGTGAGATGTGTTCTACCTGATGGACTTTCTTCATGCTTCTATTGTGCTTAAAGAACATGCTTAAACAACATTCACCCAAAGCCAAAAATACCCAAGAATCAAATTTTACTTCCCACATAGTCGACAACAATGACAGTTACACAAACATTGAATCTAATTTTATTTTATTACACATCTGTCAGTTATAAAAGACAAAAAATTACACCATTAGAAAATTATTAAATTTAAAAAGTCAAAAAATTTTCCCCCCAACATTTATTAAATGAAAAAAATTCTCCAATCAAATGCATTATTTTAAACACTGGCTTGGTACACATCCAGACACGCACACACACGGACGGACAGATTAAAGGGACCCCAAAACGGATATATCCACTCTCAACTCAAATTCGAAAATACTATGCAGCAGTGGGAGAAAAAATATAAATAATTTATCAAAATGTATGTGTTTTAAGCCTTAATATTTTTCGCAATACAACAATCAAACCAAACCCTTCACATGGTGCGCCCGCCGATCAATAATTGATCGGCGGTATTACATTTGCAGGTATTACAGGTAGGGCAAACCTTCAGCCATCAGAGACGGTCCAGTTGGAATATTTAGAAGGACACTAAGGCCAGCGGTGCGACTAGACCCTTTGTCCTGAGGCTTTTATCTGGCGAACCTCTCAGAGATAATCACGTCTTCGACCTTGGGGCAGGGTATGGACAGACCAACTATCTACACCTATTCTACGGAGCACTATTCCTCTGGAGTCCTGCAACTAACCTCTTTGAAATTATTAATATCTTTTAACTTTGACCAGGTACGAACTTTTATAGTTTTTCGCCTCTACACAATGTTCTGACTGCCACACCCTTTATGTCATTATTAGTTCAATTTAATCTGTATACAGTAAAAAAACTGTAATTGCAAACTAACTATACAAACTAAAAAATGACAAAAAACTAATTAACTCTTAAATAAAAAGAAAAATAAACTGACATATAAATGTTTTTTATTTTGCAAATTCTTTAACTGTGGTAACCGTTGAAAACTCCTCTATTCCCGTTTTGTCTTTAGTTCCCATTGAAAAATAACGAATTGTGGATAGTTGTGAGTGATTATCGGTGGGTGTAGTAGGGTTCTCTTGTTTGAATAACGTCCACACTATTGAATACTACGTTAATCTGAAAAGGTTCCATACTCATAATTAAACCAATTCGTAATTCAGAGGTTGTAGTTCTGATTCCACGTTAAACCTTTGGTCCTTCAGTTGCTATAGACTGTTGGGCTATTAATTAACAGTCCAGTCTAAGGAAAAGACTACAAGATCGCGCCACAATCATCTTACACTCAATCATCATTCATACTTGGCTTAAATTTGGAATGGTCGTCTTTTCCATAATCTAATCTAAAAATACCACAAAAATGATCGTACCATAATTCAAATCACAAGACTATTAGAGAGTCAGAGATATTTACGTACTTAATTTTTATCGTAACTCTTTTTTGGATCCAGTAGGGAGTACTTTCATTCTCAGCTAAAATAAAAAAATATTGACGAAAACAATATTTTTATATCCAACTATTATCTAGATTTGTTACTGACTAGCTGGTTTGCCAAGATTTACCATTTATCATCCGAAATCTTACACGTAGTCCTGAGACCGGGGAACCGCTTTTCTTTGATTTTTTTTCTTCAATTGAAGACAAGTGTTTATGTATGTGTTTGTAGTGAATTGTGAGCGGTTTATCTTGTTTTATGTTCCTCGACATATTCTTATATTTTTAGGTCGATTAACTAGGCATTACTTTAATTTTCTAATTTTTGGATAATGTTAATTTCTTTTAATTTGTTCGGTAATAAGTTTTGCATTTCTATTCCCATGTAGTCGAGAGTTTTGCCTTTTTCGTTACTTTATGTTGATTTAAATTAAAATGAGTTTTGTTTTTAAATTGTATTTTATGCTATCTATTCTTAATTTAAGGGGATTTGTTTTAGTTAGTATTATTACTTCATATAGGTTGATGAATATAACTGTTAGGATTTAGTTTCGAATGAAGAAGGGTGTACAGTGTTTTGTTGATCTATTTTCTCAATTATTCTAATAGCTATTTTTGTAGGATCAGTATTTGATGAATATCGGTTTCATTTGTAGAGCCCCAGGTTTTGATACCGTATCTTAGGTTTGATAAAAATTATGCATATGCTGTAAAAGTGTTTGGGATAGTTTTTTGTATAGTTTAGTTTAATTATGCTCATATAAAGTATAGTACTGACACTTAAAAAATATTGTCGAGCTAGTGTGCCAAATGAACGTATTTTACACTAGCGTTTTGTAATAAATTATCTTCTATACTTGTAGTCTACCGTTAAAACATTGACTGCTAAAAAACACAATACAACGTCAATATACTAAGCCAAAATGACATAAGAATCCAAAATCACAGTTCAGCGGCCATTTTAAAACTGTGGCAGGGATCCCTACCACGTGCATCTAGGGACAAGTACGTGCACCTGCACTTACTCGAGTACTTGTCCTTCGAATCACATGTACTATAATATAGCTAATATATATGTTTTTGGCTACACGTAACCGTTTAACTAAAGCACACAACAAGAAATAATTTTAATAACATTATGCCACTAGGGAGGATTGGTGTTGTAGTCAGGTTGTAATTAGTTTTGGAAATTAGAATTAAATCCAAAGCCGAAAACACTATTTCGCAATATTGCGGATAGATAATATGCTACTCCTGCTTAGAACGAGAGTTGGGGCACTATTGTGTGCTCCACATAGTACAGAAGTGCTCCAACTCCAGTCCTGAGCGCACGCTATCTTACGTCGTTCCGCTAGCTCGGAGGCGGAGTGTTATGGTCGCGTTATCAATGCAGTTTTTGTATTGTGCATAGTATAGTATTATTGATAGCATGATATAATTGATATCTATTGCTAAACTTTTAATTTAACGTAAATTAATCACTTGTAAATCACTTGAAAACGGGAGGAGTTTCTACTGTTACAACTGAATAAAGGTAAAACCTAGGCCCTCACTTTTCACAATCGGAGTAAGCCGAACAGTGTTTCCCTACTCCGACTTGATCGAGTTAGCATTAGTGTTGAAAGCCAAGTAAAATACTTGGGACTGACAATCAGTGATGACCTCAGGTGGCAACATCATATAGAGAAGATATCACCTCGACTAACAGCAGTGTGCTACATGGTACATCGTCTGCAAAACCTCATTGATAAAGACATCCTTATGAAAGTTTATTTTGGATGCTTCCATAGTATCATCAAATATGGAATTATATTCTGGGGGAGCAGTCATCTGGCTCAACGTATCCTCTTATTGCAGAAAAGAATAGTTCGGACTATCTGTAAGGCACCTTATCTTGCCCACTGTAAACAGCTGTTCGTTGAGTCACAGATTCTAACCTTGCCATCACTTCTCATCCTTGAGGCGACAATGATGGTGAAAACCAAGCCAGAAGTGTTTATTAGAAGTGAAAATGTACAAAGCTACAATACCCGCCATAGAAAAAATGTACATGTAAAGTAAGTTTCTTCTACCCTCTCAAAAAGTGGTCCAAGATTTTTATGCAACAAAATATTCAATAAATACCAAGTGAGATCAAGAACATAGAAGATGTAGAGACTCAAGAAGGAACTGAAGGGCTATCTACTTAATAGGCCATACTACTCTTTGGAGGAGGTCTACAAAGAATAGGCCAACAAGAATATGACGACCATGGCACAGCCGTGCTTCCAATGGGAGACTAACAAGTATCAAGTTTCTCCACCTCCAGAAACGTTGTGTAGTTAAAAACACAGACGCGTTGGAAAAGACCAATAAAATATATTGGATGAGTTTCCACTTCTTGGGACCTTGGGGTTGATTCTTCTTATAATAACTGTTCTTACACAATAATAAGCGTGCTAATTTCCAACCTCCGACAGAACCCTCCAAAGTGAGCCAATTCCAGCTGGTATCGGTACCGCTGGACCGACCCAACTGCGCTCTGGCCAGTGAAAGTCTCCCTGGTTACGTGAAAATCATTGCAAACGAATAATTTCTCTCTAGAGGGGTTTGAACGAGCAAACCACAGCCGACTCTTCCATTCCCTATAATTATCCACTTGCCAGCTTGTTTCTTTCTTGATTATTGTTAATGAATCTAATTTTCGAGATCACCATATAACCAGGAATACTTGAAACTGAATAGAGAGCAAATTATCTAGTTACAATAATTCTACCAGAAATTTGAGGTAGCTTAGGAACAAACATTTTTCTCATTTATACAGGGTGTTTCTGGTATTAAATTTGAAATATTTCGGAAGTGCCATATAGATTAGATCATTGAAATGGCAACCACTCTACAATGTAGGTATTTGAAGCAAAGTATGCATGAGGATTGAGTGTAAGATGATTGTGGCGCGATCTTGTAGTCTTGCTACTGACTAAGGCTGACATATTTCTTAGACAGGACTGTTAATTAATAGTCCAACAGCCGATGTCAACTAATAGACCTACAGTTTAACGTTGAATCTGAACCACGGCCTCTTAGCTACGAATTTGTCTAATAATTGTGAGGATGGTCTTCGTGGATAAACGTAGTATTCAATAGTGCGGACGTTAATCCACACAAGAGAACACTTCATCAACCGACCATCTCTCACAACTATCCACAATTCGCGACCTCCAAGTAGCTGGATTACAGGAAGTCGCCACCGTCCTAGTCCACCCCTTTATACCACCCTTTGTTTCTATGATTAAGGATCAACGTAAAGTTTCTAATGGAATGATTCCTAAATAGCTTCACTTCCTTGTTCAATAGCATTTTTACATAATGATTTTCTAATCATGTTTTTTATAAATGAACGATTAAGCCTTGAAGGTACTCTAAAAATCTCACTCTATTTATTGATTACCAACATAGTGGTTAGAGCCATTAGTAAATTAGAACATAGGGAACAGCTTAAATTTATTGAACTGCCTGTGTACCATTGAAATTTAAGGATACAACTTTTTAAAACAGAAATAATGGTCAGACATCAAAATGAAGTGTACAGATAATATACAGATAAGTGTACAGATATTTTCGACGAGATATTAAGTAGAATTTTCAGTTTTCTCATCACCCAACTTAGTAAGAAAATAGGCACAGTATGTTTTTCAAGGTTTTTTCTTCTGTAGTAGATTTAAAAAGCAATAAGTCTATTATTTGCATTTGTTTTGCAATATGAAATTCGAGATAGTGCTTTAAGGCATTTTTTAACATTTAAAAGAACATACAAAATACAGGAGAGATCCATAAGTGTGCATGTCAGAAGCAACAAATCGTATAAGGCATTTTTGAAGGCATTTTATAAGTGATAGGTAAAAGTGGATAAGAGTGGACACTTGAATAACGTTTACATTATTACAACTCAAACATATTCTTTAGATCCAACCAACACGGACTGCTGGTATATCACCTCTAACACTAACAAAATTCGAGATATCAGGAGCGTTTGCATTATTGTCATCAATAAACTTATTAGGAGGACCTCATAGGGAATACAATGTGATAAAAGTGGTTGGTAAAACACCAAAACTCATTTATTCAAATATAACTTTTAAAAACTAGTATTGGAATAACAAAACTGAATTACTTAATTTGAAAAAGATTTTTTCAAGGATAATGCAAAATATTAACTCTGGAATCCTAGGACATGTGTGTACTTGTTTATTTTTTATTCATTATTTATAAATAATAATACAATATGTAGTATTTATATTTGTTGAACAATATATTTGTTTGTTTTATAATCCTATTTAATACTGATAGGGCATTCGTTAACATGTGCGGAATTATATTTTAATGAAATAAATGAATCAGAATTACATGTTTTGAAATCAGATGGGTGATACCTAATCTTTTTATTTTGATAAATGGGAGAAGGTAGGTAAAAACTTCAAAATATCGATTTTGCGATTTTAGCCAATCATGTTCTCTGTTCTTTTCTGAATACAGTGTATATAACACTTGATTTAAAAAAATATTTGAGTTTGTAGTTATGTTATAAAGTCGCGGTTACACCCAATTTTACTTGCATTAAGGACAGCAAGCTCATGGTCGAGTGTTCAGTGTTCATACAGTATATTGCATTGTCATATTTGTTACATTTCACTTTTCTCTCTTGGCCTGTCTGTAGTGAAGCCAATAGCATAGCAGAAGCAGACAGCTGCTAAATGAGTACTTGTTATTGTAGTGAGAATTGAAAATAAAGTGAGGTTATGTTATTACATTACTATTACAACTTTAATCGCGATTTCCAGAAAAATGTTTTTAAACAAATGTTCCTTTACCTCAACTTCAGGTGTCACAGAAGACTGAAATTTTTACTGTTGTTTTATAAAAGTGTATTACACATACTGTACCAAATTCGTAGATGTAGAGGGTGTAGCTATTTAAATAAAACTATTTTGTAAAAAAAGTTTATTTTTTTATAAACATTTTAATGTCACTTATAATGTTTATTTTTTGTTGTAATGTTGTAATTCTGGTACAGTGCCATCATAAATTGGTAGTTAAGACACAGTAAAAATTTTAAAGATGTAGCTTTTGTAGTTTTATTGCAAAAGGTACATATGTATAGTAGGCTACTGCACTCCCATAAGAAACACATGGTGGGCGCTCCAGCAGCCTTCACCTTAAGTTACCAGAAAACGAAAATAGTCACACGGCCATTCCGATTCCTTGGATATACTTTTGTTGCATCTCTAAAATATCCTAATTGTCCTTAACAATTACTACGCGCCATGATCAATTATGAAAAAAGGCTCTAGTATTAGAAGAAACCTCGATCTTATAAAAGTGGCATAATACGAGAAAGTTTTAATAGGAGTTCTCAGACTTGTTCCATTGATCGTTTTCTTCAGTTATTTATGAAATCCAGCGTCGTTAGAAACCGATCAGCGTTGAATATTAATAATGTAAATTAGTATTTTCTCGTTTCGTATCTATATCTGATGAACAGTGAAATAATAATGGTAACCTCTACTGGACAACACTTATAGATTTTGCATATAGTAGGTTATTGTACCTACGTATAGGCTACAATCTAAATATTTTAGCAGACACTCAAGAAACCCGGTGTTTTCAGACTGCTGAAAGATGAGCGCAAAAACGATGTTTTAAAAAGAAGACTTCAAGTGCCCATCACTTCGCCTAGGCTAGCTAGATAGAGGTGTCCCGCTTCTGTCCTGACAAAAGTCGCCCGCCACAGGTTACGCAGACAAGTTTTACAACAGAAAGATTGATTTTATCCGTGGTTTGACTAGCTCATGATCTGACAGAAGCCCACTGCTACTAATCTTGGTTTAGGGGAGGTCTTTATTAAATCGTTTTATGAAAGGACAATATTACGGACAGTAGTTACATTTTATAGGTGGTATACTTTTCTAGGCTATTCTTTATTTGTTCGGATCGCTTTTGTGTGTTTAAATGATTTTATAATCTATTTGATATACTGGTTGCTGGTTGATATGCTTAGTTGATGTTATGTTTGGCCTACTAAGTTCGTTTTTAAGGTAAAATATAAAATATTGCCGAATTCTATTGATACAAATTTCTTGTCTTTATATTCTTTTTTGACCTTAATGTACTTTTTTTATTTACAATAATTTTACTAGGGTAAGCATTTGCAACAGCAAGGCGTTTTAAAATTATGTGTTCAATGTTCAAATATTCTGGTGACGTAGGAACTTTCATAAGTCTATTGACAAAGCTGTGGTACGCAGCCTTTTTTTGTAATTGACGATGGCTAGGTTGGATTGTGGATCTGTGGTGGTTGGTTTCCTATAATTATTTTATGCTATTATTAATTTTTGGAGGATCAAATCTAAAAAAATACAGAGTCGATTTGTTCTATTAATAATGTGAACTGAAGGCAGGGAGGAAACGTTGATTTTGTTGATAAATGTTTTCTTTTTCCCAACTCCCCTCTTCCTTGGGATATTCCATAAGCCTCTGACCCCCCGATGCCCCCCTCCTAAATTACCTCCCTCGACCCCCCTCTGAATGGTCATAGAGTCTGAATGAAATAATTGAGTAAAGTGTCATAGTGATATGGCCACTGTCTTATTGGCATGGATATGACTAAGCTCTGAGGGGTGTAAGCAGATTTGTGGAACGCAAAAAGTGAAACGGAAGTGTTTAACGTAAGTGCCGTCATGTAATTATGAGAACAGCTGCTTAGATGAACTGAAAACACTCCCTTTAGACATAAGCATGAGCTTACCTAATTCCCACAGGGAAATAAATACAATCGTTTCCTTTTTTTATTTGTGAAATATCGATCCGACCACTAAGCAGGGTGAATATGAGTGAAAGATGAGTGTCATGGTTGTAATGGAATGGATGACATGCAGCTTGGCTACTGAAAAAACAGCTGATTCATTTGTATCACTGTACAGATAAATTCAGAGGCAATTGCATTTCCGTACAGACAAACATTCTGATAACCGTAGAGTGATAAACCACGTTCTCAAACCATTCCGATGAACTCAATTACTGGAACATTACTTTCTTTTTATCCATTAAAAGTACTATATTATATAATCACCAGATAACCGTTGACAACTTGGGTCTATTTTTAATAAGTTTAATATCCAAAACAATTTTTTAACCTATACAGTCATTGCGCAGATTTGATAAACACGATGGTAGAATGGCGATACATCATCAACAAGATGTAGTGGTTAGAGGTGGAACTATGAGGTGGAACATCATGAACTAGATAAAGTTAGTAGTTGAAGTAGGAAGTGGAGATACATTATGAACAAGATATTGTGGTCGAAGGTGGATGTGGTGATACATTATGAACAAGATATTGTGGTCGAAGGTGGATGTGGTGATACATTATGAACAAGCTTTGTTGGTGGTGCAGGTGATGAAATTTTAAGTAAAAATATTGGAATACTTTTAGGTAGGCCGCAGTCAAACAATACAATTTTTTAATCCACGCCATATTATTTTAATTTAAAATTACCCATATTAGTTGAAAATAACTAGTTCTATAAAAAAGGTTTAGAATCAGACAGTCTCTTAAATTAAATGTTTGTTTCTATTAATTTTGCAAGATTCACACAAATTCTAATACTGTAGTATAGTTGCTTCAAAAATATTTAAATAAACAACTTTTTTAAATTGGACTCTATTTAGTGTGATTTGAAATTGCATGGGCATATTGGTGTTTTTTATTCTTGTACAATATGACCCATTTGTCATATTTGTATTTCTGCAGCCCACTCTTCGTGCTGTGGTCACGATTTCTCACAGTTGTTTGTTTATTATCAAACAGCTGGTGACACATTCGGTAATCTCGCTGAGAGAACGGAAACAAAGAAGTCCATTTTCGCTTGGAAAGTGGTTGAAATGTTGTTGAAATCGAAATAAGCCAAGGCCAGGAGATCTGGTAATTGTTCGGATGAATTTTGTTTGGTGGACGACTGTGTTTGCTTAGCTGGTATTTTTGGCTTTATTCACCAAACTGGCTTTGATAGGCGCTGATTTTAGCATTTCCACATCCAGGTCATATTTTGAACTGTCCAGCGTGAGGAGAAAAAGTAAACTGTTTAAAGATATAAATTATTTTTGAAAATAAAAAAGTTAAATTAGTTCATAAAAAAGAATGTGCTGTAAAAGCACAAAAGCTATTCAGTACAAGTATAACATGTTTTATCAAACTTTTTTCTGAAATTACAGAATAGGCTAATTTAGGGTTTTTAATTTATATTTTATTTGAAAAATGTCATAAATTTTAACAATACGTGTTTTATTCAACTTTTTGAGCAACTTACACTATTAACAGTCGTGTAATTCACAAAATGAAATTCAGATTGGTGCAATGTCCTGTAACAATCTGTGATTGGAATGAAATGTGGGATTGAGTAAAAAGCTCAATACATATTGGAATAAAACACACGTGCGATGCATTAAATTCTTGACAAAAAACTTTGTGGTAAATATTTTAAGCAATGCGCAATAGAGGGGTTTGATAGATAATATAAAACTTGTGGTATGTTACTTTATGTGATACTTTATAGTAATAGGGGTTGTAATGACGAAAAATTAGTTGTTTACTTTATCTAGCAGGCAAAACTAAGGTTTTGATTTAAAACAGACAAATCGGTGGAATCTAAAATTTCTTCTATAAAACTCCGTATACTGTGTATTTCTAAATGCGTTTAAACACATGATTATTTTTATTTGGAGCGCCGACACTATTAATTACATTTTGGTTAATTAATAATTAAAGACAATATACTTTAATAGTTTTCTCACTGTATAAAATTTAGTGTTATGAATCTTCACTGCATATACATTGTTTTATTTTAAAATCTTGATGTTTTTAAACAAAATATAATGATTAATTTTCTTGAGAATGGAATATATTGTACTAGTAAACTACTGAATATATAATCAATTTATAATAAAAACATCATACCTGTGGAGAAAAGCGCGGCAAAACCCAGGAGGAGCACGCACGCCCCTACAGAGGAAGGTGCTTCCATGTCGGCGTCGCGCGGCACTCTGCACTCTACACTCTATACTCTGCAGTCTGGCGTGATCAGCGCGACAGACAACAGCTGTTGTCCGGCCCCCGCCCCCGCCCCATCCACACCCTCCACAGACCACACTGGCTCATTGTTGTCACCTCTCCCCAGAAAGATGTTTTTGAATTCGAAATTTGAATAAGAATTGAATACTCGGAACCAGGTGCTTTAAGAGGACCCGCGACTGTCTTCAACTTTTTAATTGTTGTTTTTTGTAATGGTTACTAAGCTAATTAAAACCCTTTAGTATAATAAAAGTGATGTTTTTGTGTCTCAAGTTTGTGAGTGTGTGTTACAAGTGCCACAGTTCGTACCGTTTCGGTCAATGAATTTGTTTTTTGTTTACCCCGGGGGTTTGCGTTTTTCACTTTTTTAATTTTTGATTTTTATTTCACCAAAACCTTAAAAACTAAATTAGTTCCAATTTTTCTCTATCTCCAACGGTTACCGAGATATTAAAAAATCTAAACACAGTACATTGTATTGTGTTTGTTAATCTTTTTAGGAAAAAAATTAATATTTCCCATATTTGAATATTTTTGGATAAAACTTGATATTTAGCTTCATGTGGTTAAGATCTACATTATGCTTAAAAATCATAGTTTATGTGTTTTTCTAGCAAATGCATACTCTTTTCCATAATAATACATAAAAAAACTCCTTATTTTATGGACTTGTTGATGAAGTTGGTATAAATGTTAAGAAAAAAATATAAAATGAATCAGTGGTTCCTCATAGCAATTGCATCTTTGATGTTAATCTTATAGAATAGGAAATAATTTCATGTTTATGGACATTTTTTTAAAATTGTCATTTATTATTGATTTGGAAATTGTGAGACCATCTGCACTATATTTTATTAATCAACCAATAGCAAAAGCTAAGTTATATTTTTAAAGCTAATACTACAAGGAACATTTTAGTGCATTGTGCATGGTAGCCTAATAAATACAAATATTGGAGAGAATATTTTCAATAATGCTTGCGCAAATGAAAAAGTAGGTTTTTTAATTTAAAAAAATCAAATTCATTATTAAATATGTTTACACTGTGATACCAATGCACCAAAATCTTCTCAATATAACCAAGGATATTACGTATAAATGTTATTACATTAGGTGCAGTACTTACAAATTTATTCAGAATTGCAAATTTCAAATACTGTAAAAACACATACTGGAGAAACGGCTTGCAAAGTTTTATGGTTTTTTCACATTTAAAAGTTGTAAAAGCCTGGAACAGGAAAACTCCTCAGCTTTGCACTTTTTAAAAGTTTTCTGTAGAACTTGTACCAAAAAATGTTAATAAAACACTATATTTATAAAGCAACAAAAAACTCGCAAGCGGAGTGCTGCTTTATAAATATAGTGTTTTATGTTATGCATGATAGGTAAGAATAGTATTATTGACTACATATTATAATTAATAACTGTAACTTTATTCAATATTTAAATTTTTAATGTAAATTATTAGGTAATCACTTGAAAATGGGAGGAGTTTCTCCACCTCCAGAAACGTTGTGTAGTTTAAAACACAATAGCGATAAGAAAAGTAAGAAATTGTGAAATAAATAAAATTTGGCATTATATAATTTGTTCAAAATTAGTGAAATATAAATCATAAAAAAGGCGTTTAAAAAGGTGAAGGCTCAACCCTTACCATCCGCGTAACACATGTGACCTCGACCTGCGGCGAGTTAAAAAGTGGGTCAATTCACTCAGTAAAAAAATCTAGTTGAATTAATGTTACAGTTGTTAAAGAGGAATATAAAAATTAAATTGTATTATGTATCATAAATGTGCATTTATTTTTAATTATAGATAGTAATTATCATGTTTCATTATAAAAAGATTATTGTGTGTTGTCCTAGATATATATCCAGTATAACTTTAATAAACTCCTTGACTATCCATTTATAACTTTCAGTTGATTTCAAAAGATTTGTAATTTCGGTGACAAATTAATTTAGTTTTTATGAAGTTAAAACTAAATCTGCCGCCACTGATAAAGACTCAGTGTGTCCTAAAAATAATCTGTCACTCTAAAATGCTCAAAGCTAGACTAGAGATGACCGCATTACATCTGAAACAGCTCAAACTAAAGTGTTGGTTTTCAGTCTCTTGGTACCATGTTTATCATGGTAATTAATGTCCTTGGAACCTTTTTCAGATAAACAGTAACTACCTTTGCAAAGAAAGAACCAGGGTGCTCTGGGTTTTAAATTTTGACTCTTTAATTTCTCTTGATCAAAGGGAAATAATTTTTATGAGATTACCATCCACACAGCGGAAACTAATAAAATTTGAGTTTATAAGTGATTATGAGTTCTAGGCCTACATGAATGTAGTTAATAAATGGCTTAATTTTCTCGTTCGCAGCTATCAACATTATAACTTATATATTATAACCAAGCTTTAAGTTAAAACAAAAACACAGTAGAACCTCGCAAATTCAAACATCGATAATTCGAAAACCTCTACAATTTTTAGCTTTTTTACTGTTCCATTAGAAATCCTCTAATATTCGAGCAAATATATATTCGAATGATTGGAAGTAGTTTGACATATAATTATTTAGCCACTAAAATTCGAGTTTTTTTCATTTTGAGTCTCTAAAACTCAAATTACTAGTATGTTCCTTTATTTCGAACCCCTACCTCTAAAATTCAGAGTTAACCTTTAAAATTCGAATTCATTGTTCCCACAAGCCTATGAAGTTCACAGTAAGTAAATATATACCCCCGTCATGGCAGACCTGCGTACTCAGCGAATTTCAAAATCAATAATAAGATAGTTAAAAGTATTGTGGCTTTAATTCATCGTGTTTAGTTTTGTTACATAAGCTGTCTCCAGCGGGTCATATACACTAGACCTATAGTATCACTATACACTATACAGTCATACTCTGTGAGACTGTGATCGTATCCTGTCAGACAGTCTGACATATCGATTGCGTAGTTGTCTAGTGGTGTTGTTTCTGACAATTGCCGAGCTTGTATTCTTGTTGAAAAACAAGTTGGTTGCTATTATCATCGCATTTATATTTCAGGCACTTGAATAGAACAGGAAGAAATTAAATTTACTTTTCAATTCGCAACGTAGCAGATAGAAAAACAGACTTGATATATTCCAATATCAAAAATCAATCAATACCTTCACTGTTGTTTCAATTTAGTCCTTTTTAAATTTTAAAAAGAACTGTCCGATTATTTTTTTTCTAAATAACTCCTAATAATATACCAGTAGGCAATGTTCAAGATACCTTTAGAAAGGAAAAAATACAAACCAAACAAAGTGAATTTCAACATTTTAGCGAATTTCCCATAGGGAAAAAGCTATTACCGTAGGTCTCATGGCAAGACTTAAGCCCAAAACCATGTTAATTTTTCGTCTTTATGTGCCCCGAGGCCAAAAAAGTCGTTAAAATTTATATATAAAGATGTGTAAATAATCAAATCAAATACATTTTTATTTCCAAAAAAATATAAACATACAATTTTTCAAATACATAACAGGTAACGGAAAAAAGTACCCGCATGGGCCGATATTGGCCTGTGCGCGGGAACGCGTTCTTCAATAAATTTAAAGTGTACCTTTAAGAAAAAACAAAATTTTTAAAGAAAAAAAATTACACTTAACAGTAGAAATAAAAAGTACATACATTTTTTTTATTTGGGATCTACAAACAAACGTAACCGTATAAGACACATTTTTGCTGTTTAAATGAAAATATATGAATTGAGTGAACTGATATACGACACACTACACAAACACACATACAGCACTCTCTCCTCCTCACCCTTTTAGCCATTCACCTGGTAATAATAAATTAACTTGGTTTTTTTTTAATTTATAATTTGAATTTTTTTATTATATATCATTTTAGTCCAACATTTTTTAAATCAGTTCTATGGCAAATTAATTTGTTCCTCATTTTATTAATATTATTTTACGATATTCTATATCTCCCATTTTATTAGGTAATTTCAGCTTTTGTTGCAACCCGAGTATACGCACAGGCCCTGCCTATGTAGTCTTTTTCCTTGTTTACTAAAGGTATTTTTTTAAATATTTTACTTTATTCTTTAGTCTTACAAGTACATACTTTTTTTTCTTTTTATGTATTAAATACCATTATACTTAAGGTATGTAAAAAACATTGTATCATTGCATGTATTAATTGATTATTGGGAAATAAATAATGATTCATTCATTGATTTTATCTATTGTGGCCTGCATGAGGCAGAATGTTCGGCGCGACGGCATATGTTGTTAGTGAATGAAGTGGGAACAGTGAGAACAGTTTGAAATATGTGTCTGTAAACATGACAACTCTCGTAAAAATTGTCCGATCGAGACCAAATTTGGTAGAAACGTGTATTCCTACATTTCCTAGGACGAGTTCGTAATCCAGACATAACGGTCAATCGGAACAGGTAATTGGGGGGGGTTCGTACCCCAAAAATGGGTTTTTGGGGGTACCCCTGTAATTTTTAAAATTTTATCTTTCACCGTTATAATCAGCTCAAAAACTACACAAATTAGTGCCTTCAAGTTTTGTTTTATCTCCAACGGTTACCGAGATATTAAACAATTTAAGCACAGTATTTAGGGGCTCCAATGGTAATCTTACGGAGGATAAGGAAAAATTAATATTTCTCTTACTAACCAATAATTTTGGATGAAACTTTGTATTTAGCTTTTTTTGTATTAACTTAGTAATGGTTGAGATTCATTCGTTTATGGATAATAATAGTTTATGGTAAAAATGCCTACTTTCAGTGTTCCTCAAAGCAGCAAACCTGCATACTCTTTCCCATGTTAATGTTACGGAGAATAGGCAAATACTCTAATTTATCAACCGTTATTGATTGATCAATCTTGTCACATACTTGTATTATTGCTATATTATTGATTTGGAAATTTACTGAGTACGCAGGTCTGATGCGACGGGGGTATTTTTTACCGTTGTTAAAGAACTAAACAAAATGAATGCCTTAAGGATGCAACGTTTGATAAAGTATTACTTCATATATACTGATTACTCTTGAAAAACTTCTAACAGCTCCAATCAACTATGATTTCATAACAAACCGATTAGATAGCTATAACACGCAAACCTTCCCACGGCCATTTGATCTGGATATTTCCTCTATGCTCGATATGTAGATATGTATTTCTGCATCGTTCGTGCAACATGCAAACAAAGTATCTCCGCAACGCATGTAATTCATGGACCGTGATTCAAAAGTGATCATTCATGTCTTTCATGGTAAATGCTGCATTCATTAAAGCAAATTACACATTTAACACAATCAAATTGTAGTTTATGATGCGGTATTTGTCAGGTGTCAGATTTTTTAATGGAAAAATTCGAAATATCTTAACATTGAAAACATTAAACAACATATTTTTACGCTAATCATTTTCTTTGAATGTTTGCAAAACATTTCAGTTAACAATTATTACCTACGTTAATACTAAGCCATACAGCCATAAGATAATAACAATATTTAAACCATGTTACTGTATAAGGGAAGATATATGCATCTTAAGCACACAAAACTCACCACGTTAAACTTACAAATACCCTTTAAGACCTGTTTTTAACACAGGAGTCTCCTATGTACTCTTGTTTAATACATTGCATTTATGTTATTTAGATTTTTATTGCGGACATTTTCCATCACGATTTTGTGTAAAACAAAGTTTCATGACTTTACGGGATCTGGAACACAATTAACGCAAACTCCTTTTACCTTTAAACTTCAACTTTTATGCTTTAAACTTTTATGTTTTTAGCTTTATACAGGGTTAGTCCGGAGTGTTAATTGTGTTATGTTTCAGATATTAGTTCACCTGAGGACGGCATCAGATTCCAGATCCTGAAACGTCGTGAAACTTTGTTTTACACAAAATGGTGATGGAAAATGTCCGCAATAAAAATCTAAATAACATAAATTCGCCATCACCAATAATGAAGTTCAAACAAAGAAAAATACATTGCATTTGTCTGAGTTCTGTTAGTAAGACTTCTTAGATAATCAAAACAGGCCAGCGAATAGTTCAGAGCGAGGATTGACTGACCGTCTAGTTCCATTTCAATTGAAAAATTATCTCATTAATAAGCGGTGGTAAGGGGGGCATTGCCCCCCAAGCTTTTTAGTAAATATGTATCTATATTTTTATCGTTAATAGTTATTGATAATCAAGCTTTACCCAGTACACACACTAAATACAAATTATACTAAGAGTTAAAATACAAAAATGGGTTAGTGCAATAGTAAAGATTATGATCGCTGCCGCTTCAATATCTGACAATTTCACAATTTTGTTACAGACACTAAATCGTAATTCGCTAAATCATACATTGATTCAATTTAATGTGTATTTTGTTACATTTTTAGTTAGATATGGTTAATGTCAATTGTGTTTATGTAAAAGTACCGTAAATATAAACGGTGTTTTTTATAATCAAGAATATTTGTACAAATAATGGTCTTAGTCTACACTAGCTTCTCATACGCGTCGTGCGTCAATGCTTGTACCGGTAGTAATGCTATTATATTTTTGTCGTTATGTTATATTGTTGTTTATACAGGGTGTTTCAGAATTCCCTACCAATACTCTAGGGCATTGTTCCTGGGTAAGAAACATATCCTTAGTTACTCACAGAGCGTCCATTTTGTTTTTTCACTTATTTTTTTCTGAATAATGGTTAAACCCACGGAATTGAAACTTTGCACAAACGGTTATAACAACTAGACAAAACTATAAAAAAATTATGACAATTTCTCAAATTCATCAAACAAAATGGCGGCCATTTAAAATTGTATTTCTCAAATAACTCGTGAACCGTTATTTTAACAGGTAATTTACTAGAATAACTTTTTTTAGGTACTGTAATTGCAAATCGATTGACACCAAATTGTTTTAAATTAGTTAAATATTAACTGAGATATGGCAGATTTAGTGATAGGTGACCGCTGGAGCTCAGTAGCAGTGCATGTCGAGGCATAAGACTAAATTCTGCCACAATAATGCAACAGCCTCTGTTTGATTACTGTCATTAAAATTCACACAAAACTCCCAAACTTTTTGTATCAGCCGTGGTAAAAGTCAAAATACTCTTTTACAAACTAATCATCACAAAATATTTTCTTGAATATTTAAGAACATGTTTGCTGATTAAATAAACAGTACATTTTTACAGCTAATAAAAGTGAGTGTAAAGGTTAGAGAACCCGACTACAATGAATACAATAATAACATTTTCAGGCAAGAATAAAATCAGATGATTAGTTTGTAAAAGAGTATTTTGACTTTTACCACGGCAGATATAAAAAGTTTGGAAGTTTTTGGAACACAATTTGGTGTCAATCGATTTGTAATTAAATTAATGGCCGCCATTTTGTTTTATGAATTTGAGAAACTGTCATACTTTTTTTGTAGTTTTGACTAGTTGTTATAACTGTTTGTGCAAAGTTTCAATTCCGTATTTTTAACCATTATTCAGAAAAAAATAATAAGTGAAAAAATAAAATGGAGGCTCTGTGAGTAACTAAGAAGAACTTCCGGACAATTTAAGTATGATATTTAGATATGTTTCTTACCCAGGAACAATGCCCTAGAGTATTGGTAGGGAATTCTGAAACACCCTGTATTATTTTTTATTATTATTTTTGTAGTTATGTGTATGTGTTCTCTCAGTTTTACGTAAAATGACGAAGTTTTGGACGAAATTTACCCCCTGTAGTTCACACCTGATGAAGACCCCCTGCGGGTTGAAACTGCAGCTGTGAGTTGAAAACCCACAGCAAGAAGGAGCACTTTGACAGAAATATATTTAAACCATTTATAAATTAAACGTTATTATTATAAAGTTGTTATTGGAATTCCAGTTTTAATTTGAAAATTTTAAGTGGCCACCATTTAGGATTTTTATGTTGCAAAATATTTTTCTGAAGTTATCCTTACTATTTTATAATTTTCACTAAATTTTTAAATTTTGCACTTAATAGCTTTTGAAAAAAATACTCAGTGAGCAACAAAGGACTTCCAGGTGATTTAAATGTGATAGTTAGTTTTAACGCTGATCCAAGGACTACACATCAGAAGGTTGGTAGAGAGTTCGGAAACACCTTGTACGTATATCCCATGTTGATAGGACCCTCATTACCCAAAGTGTTTTTTCGCACTGCACCATCCTATGCTAATCTGTCAGGTTTTACACGAGACAATGTCTTCGGCACGGCGCCTGGCGTTTTCCGGGTACATGACAAGACTGCTCGAGACAAGGCCGTAGAGGTCCACGTCCGTTGACCGTCGGAGAGGTTCTCATTGAACTCCGACCTTCACCTGACTAATCCTCTTCCTTGCTACCGATGGCTCTTCCTTCTCCAAATTACAGAGCAGCCTGTTTCTCTACAATAGACCTATTCATCAATCAAATCAAAATATCTTTTATTCATAAGTATTTCGATTCAAAAACACATCGATTGGAGTGAAGCTTCTAGTAAACAGTGTTTTATTTGCTAGGTGACAGGATTTTATGATGTTAGCTGAGCAACAGACCCAAGGCGGTACACGTGACAGACTACATTATTTAATGAATAAATAATAATTATACAAATAAAAAAATAATTAATGAAATAATTCATTGTAAGAAAGGACTTAATAAATATCAGTTTGCGCACCCTGTCAACTTTTAAGTTAACTCCTGTACGTACAGGTCTTGATTAAAATGTCTGTTTAAGCAACCTGACAACTACGTGGGAATAATAATTGTACTGTACGTACAATTATTATGAAAAATGTCAGTTTGAGCAATCGGACAACTATATAGGTAACTATACGATTCCGTGCCAAAATCACCAAAATCAAAATCACCAAATCCTTAATTCTTTGAAAAACAGTTCAAAATCACCAACAGAATTTACGGATGATTGCCCACGATAATGAGGTGTTTGACGAGGGTTCAGGGTTGTAGAGCAGGTAGTCGGGATGTGCCTAACCTGTGATGGTGCAACCGGACCGGCGCATGCGGGATTATCTACCCCTCCTACTTACTAGGTCCATACAATATTTCCAAATATTATTCATTTTATCGAATTTCCCATAAGGAAGAAGCTATTACCGTAGATACTAAATTTTTTTTTAATTTCTGCGAAATGTGTCCTACACTGTGAAAATGGATTAGTTTTCTTGTGAAAAGTGGAGTGAAAGGAGGACTTGTAAGATTACTACAACAGAATGTAAAAAATACAAAAAACAACAAATGCAAAATTACAAACAAAAATAGAACAAAACAATTTAATTAACAGAAGTATGAAAAACGAAATTATTTTTGACAAGGCTAAATAGGCCGCTTTTCGCATTGTTGGATTTGGTTTGCGTCTATGATCAAATCATTCTAATAATGAGAAAATTGGCTCTTGCAAATAATGATTCATACCAGTTTGAAGAAAGGCAGCTTAAATTAGGTATGTATACTGAATAATATTGTAAATTTGTATTGTATTTATATAAAATTTATTTTTATTGCCAAATTAGCTGCGCCAGGATTAATTCGTCGTAACTAGATCTATAATTTAAATATTCAATAGCATATAAATATTCAATTAACATTTCATGCATTATAAAAAGTTTAATCCCGTAAGCTGTTGCGTGATTTGTCGACGACTCCGCCACGATCTAGGTTAGCCGTGGCCCCCGTGGGTTCAGTCGAGGGGATGTATACCTGTCAAGCGGGCGCTGCAGATGGCCAATTATTGATTCGTGAAATTTGGTGGTTTTAGCACTTGGTGGTTTTAGCACTTGGGGATTTTGGCACGACACGAACTATACTGTACTTAAAGGTCTTAATAAATGTCAGATTGAGCACCCTGACATCTATATAGGTACAGGTAGCAGTATAGTCAACTGTTCAGCTCTTAATTTATTTCAGTTTGAGCTGCCACTGAAAACTATAGTTTCTATTCTGTACACGGTGTTCTAATTTTTATAAATAAATAAATATACAAAATAAAATTATAGTTTTGTTTGTACATTGCTTGGAATTATAATAGTTTTGGTTATTTCTATGTCTATTTCTATTTCTATGGTCACAGATAAACTTAGCCGATCATTTGGGGCTTTTGATTAATATCAGTTAATGTCCATTTATAACGTGTCATTTAAAAGTTACGCATTTTTGAATGCCGTGGTTTTGATATTAGAGCAGCACGGGCCTTTCACCTTTGAAAAAGTGATGACAAAAATAAAAAATAGTATAAACTGATAACATCCAAGCCTAAAACACCATTGTTATATAGTTAAGGTTATAAAATAAATGCGAAACAGAATCGTACTAAAATAGATCTCGTATGATGTGAGAGTGCCAAAATGTATTTTTGTGGTAGTTTCATAAATATCATTTTAATGAATTTGTATTAGATCAAATGCGATAGTCGTCGCATGCAATGCATCGTTGAAAGTTGTTGGCCACTAATGGTTTTCTCTAAGCCAGCTAGTATCGTATGTTACAATTGTTATCTATTAATCAGCTGATTTTAGTTTCTAAAATAAATAATTTCTAACAAATATGTTTTTCTATTGCAATTTTTATTTTTTATGATGCACTTTTGATATGTTACGAATTCTTACTTTGCTAAATAAAACCTTTAACCAAGAGGATATGTTTCTGCCAGCTTAATGTGAAATTTTCATATGAAATATATTATTCACTGGTAGTAAAAATATAACTTCTTTAAATAAAATTTATGGATTTTTGCTTTTTTACAAAAAAAAGATATGCTACTAAAACATTTCAGTTTCTTTGTACCTCGTAACTTGATTGAACTTAAAATACTGCTCAGAACTGTAGAGCAAATCGCCACGGTTAAATCACCTTGGAACAGGGAAATTAAGACTGAGTTTGCTTTTTTTATACATTTATACATTTTCGTGTGTACTTGCACGCATACTCTTAATTTTTTTCGTAATTATTGATTATATATATAAAAATATGAAAAAAAAAAAATTTGACATAGAAAACACAATTTAATTTAAATAAATAACATTTCGAGTAAAATAATATCTAGATATGTTAAGTGAAATGTATTTTTGAAAATAGTTTAAAATCAAATTTCTTTTTGATCAAATGTAAATCAATCAGCAAAGTTTTGAATTTGTTGAGTGCACATAATGTTTTCTTTAATATTTATTTTATGAATAAATAATCATTATTTATAAATCAATTTTAAAAATTTAAAAACATAATTTGCTAAAACTAAAGATATCAAATTTTATGTTTTTTATATGCTATTTTTGTATTCATAAAATTCAACCTTAAAGTATAAATTAAATTTTTTTGCTTTTAATTATAGAAAAAAATTATCTATTAAAATATTAAATTAAATATGATCTTTGAAAAAAAGATCTAAAAATGTAACTTTGGTTCCTTTATAAAAGAACCATCTTTTTTAGTGTTTTAATTTTTGAAATTAAATCTTTTTTTACATATTTATCATTTTTTTTTTTTTAATTACATTATGTCTTACTTAAAGTATATTATTTATAATTTTATTCATCCATGACGGTAGAACAATATTCCAAAGTTTAATGTTTAAATAATTTTGAGTGAAGACAAGTGACATCTATAATAGTAATGATTGAACTACATTTCAACTAAAGTGATAAAGTGTTAAAGGTCTAGCGAAGATTAACCTTGAAAGCTCAGGTAGGCCGTCTCTCAAATCGGGTCTACTTTTTCACTACCGAGCAAAAAGAGCAACACGTTTTCTGCACGATGAGCGGCAACCTGTTCTGAACAGGTTTTTCATAATCAGAATTGGTTTTACAGTCCCTTTGAATATGTATTCAGGAGAATTCCCTATCATCACTCAGTGATTAACTCTACGATAGCAAGTTATGTAATATAAGTTACTCAACTTTTGTAAATGGCCAATAATCCTAGGCTTCAAATGTATGGCAGTATTAACTATGACCTTCGCTCACTCGCCAGCGTAACACGAGCAAGGGCAATTCCTAAGTGAAGTCCAAGCAGTCTCAGCAATGCGCATGTATTTTTTTGATGCAGCAATACAAACAAATTCGAAAACTCTATTGAAAAATCTTCTATGCAGAAGATAGATGGGAAACTATTGAAAATTTTATGAAATTAGATCTAGATGCTTTACAATGGTGGTTCACTTGTATGGAAATGGCAGACACCTAAGGCATTTTATTTTTAAATGAATTTTAATAATTTTGTTCTAATTAAAGTACATTTGTTGTGTTTAAAATGGAGTCCTAACCACTTTTGCCTTTAAATGACGAACTAATCTAATAATGGGGATGGTCTTTGGGGGTTAATGTACCATTCAATGGTGCGGAATGTATTCCACGCCATGTATTCCACATCCATTGACTATCATTTATAACTATTCACAATTCGTGACCTCCAGGTAGCTGGGTTACAGGACACGCTACCATCCCAGCGTGGTCCTCTAACGGCACCAACAACACTGCCACACTCATGTCCACATCAATCGACGCGTCTTGAGAAGCTAGCGATTTGAAGAAGAAATCTAACTGGAAAGTGACAAATTTCCTTGTCTCATCAAGGTGGTGTTAGCAGCTAAGACGTCGAAGATGTAGAGTGGATGAACAATGATTTGTTTTGTGCCACAGGAAACTCTGAGATTTATTCTTTGGGAAGGTCGGAGATGGCGAGTTTCCCATTGACGAGCTTGTGCACAAAACCATATTTTTTAACTGCGCTTCACAATAGAGCTTGGGCCTTGGTGAATTAAAGACAGCGAGGTACCGATATGGCATGGTGAAATAGGCTATATGACTGCTCATGATCTGATGGGAGTTGTTGTCCGGTTTCATTTGACTTGCTGGACAAGAGCGTTATCCTAGAGCTACCGTCACGGTACACTACATGCATCATCATACAAAAGATCAAGTTCAAATTTTATTCATAACTTTTTTGAGCTCTTTTGGCTTTTATGAACTCTACAAACTTAAACAATCAGTGCATCGTGTTGTTCTCTTTAGAATATAAAACGTCAAGGACATTAATGGTTCGTAGGCTAAAGATTTACACTACTATTCCTTTGTCACCAGGTGGCCTAGACTATACTTAAATGTTTACTTGATACAAAACACGTAACGAATACAAAGAAATGTAATACTCGCAAATCGGCACCTACACCTCTAGAACAATGCCGCACTTAATGGCGGTGTTGAAAATGAATAATGGATGGCTCATACCAAGAACAGACGGAAGAGATTTCCCGCCTGTTGAAAAATTTTACTCAGAGATTTTCTCTTTATAAGATTCTTTTTTTAAAATTTTAATAAGCTTACAATTTCAACTTGGAACACAACGTATGAAGCCTTGCAATGGTGTAGGACCAATAGGTTTCCACTAAATGACCATGTCATAGTAATTCTACAGAATGTGATCAGTTTTTTGGTTTATATACACAAAAAATAAGTTGATCTGTGAATCGCATGCAGATTATATTGCCACTGAACCCTCAAGAGTTATTTATTGAGTAATTAGTTTTAACATTTTGGGGCCATATGAATATGTGAAAGGAGCATATTTTATATTTTGAGGTTATGAAAAACCTGTATGGGAAATTATATAAATAAATACGAACAGTTCCCTTATGAGAGTCAACGCAAAAGATGGTCGGATCTACCTTCCTGAGAGTAAGTTGACCTTCAGTTCCATTTCTGCGAGGGTTGCAGAAGGTCTTCTACGACTAGGAAGGTCGAAACTAAGACACATCACGGGACACCGCCGGATGAGAAAGCACGGTTGGGATTCCACACCGTGGGATTTCCACACCATTCGGTTGGGATGATCCAGCATGCAGATGGTTTGGGCAGTCTGGGGAGACTGTAAATCATCTGCTTTTTGACAACACTGGACCCTGTGAAATTTTTTATGTCTCAACTTCTCATCCCAGGACTTTTTTGAACTAGGCCATCGCCCGGAACCTTTTTTCACATTACTTCAGGCTAGACCTAGTGGGTTGCGACACTATCACTTAGCGAATATCCATTGGTGATTGGCGGGATTTGAACCCGGGACCTTGGGCACCAAAGCCCCGCTCTCTACCCCTAGACCATGGTGCTCCGCTGGACTCTGTGAGGTAAGGGCTACAACTCTTGCATTAATGGAGAGAGATAGACTTATGTAGTATACCACAATTGAAAAGCTAGACTGATATTACAAAATTATTCAATTGGGTTCAGGCACCAGACTTCATCGTGTGAAGCAGCCTGCTCCCAACAGCAGAAGGAGAGGAGGTGTTTGTAACTTGAGTAGGCGAGATAGATCACTAGGCAAACTAAACCCACCTACCTAGACGTGTATGCGCTTACATACGGGCGAGGACTTCATTTGACCACAGCATTAGCTTTAGCTGTAGCTGCTGGATTCCTTTATGGCTAGTCAAATCAGAACAGGTGGCAAGTGAAATATCAGATGTTAATCTATAATAAACACAAACTTAAATTAAGAAGATTAAAATTCTGTGACAGGTGGCTGGTCATGCTGTTCCTAACATCCAGGATGGCGATGGGCCTCCTCCAATTGCGACATCATTTTATGTTGACGAGCTGCAAACTGTAGAAGATAACACTAAATACCGAGTCTGACCATACTGTTGAAGTCTAGCTCGTGCAGAGGTTTTTGCAACGAAGAAGTTCACGGGGTATAGTTCTCGAAGGAACTCTGAAATTTATCTCGTCTAGAAGGACGTGGGGGGGTTGTGTTATAGTGCTTTGCTGAACACCTCCAATACAAACATTTATATTTTAGTGTTTGATTGAGCCTAGTAGAAGCAGTTAATATTGTCTACACATTGAAGAGAAAATAGTGCAATATTTAAAAAATTTATTTAAGCAAAACTTAAAAAATCGAGTGTCTTTCTATATAATTTTTAGTGTAATTTTACGTTCAGAGTAAGTACGTAGTTTCACTAATAATGTGAAACCATTTCACATCCTCAGTGAAACTATATAAATGCTGCGATTGCAATATATTTTGCAATACATTGTTGAAAGTTTGTATATCACTGTAGTGGTTTTGTCGTAGCCAGCTGTTATCTGTTTATAATTGTGATCAGCTGATTGATATAAATATGATAACAAAATATTTATGGAAGTAATATTTTAAAATTATTAATACAAATATTTCGAAATTGCAGGAATCTGTACAAATGTGGAGATGTTGATCTTTAATTCAAAACAATATTAAAGTTCAAACATATTGTAGGAGTTTATACATACTTAATACTAATAAAATACTCAACATAACATCCTTTAATCGTATAGCTCATCATTATAAAATAATCAACTACTCGTTGTTGTACAAATTATGGCATATAAAACAAATTACGTATGAAAAATAATAATTGATAAAATTTAATACCCAGCTCGCAATCAATGAAGGATTGCGTGATATTGGTACTGTAAGTTCTTCTATCCCTAGAAGTTCATCATATATCCGATAGCGCTAGCTGCGCCACGCTTGGGATAAATTGAGTTCCCTCAATCACCGCCAGGTGCGCTACAAGAGATTTCTCCAGTTGCAATTGGAAACAATATATTATTATGCATTTAAGAATTAATAAATTTTAATAATTTTAGCATCGTTTGTAAGCTGAAGCAGATATTCTATTTTTTAATTTGATCATTTAATTTACAGCCTTAATAAGGCGGCAGGAGTCAGTCCAGGCGCTCACATGCTTGACATGGGATGGGTTTAATTATCTTTTATTTTCCTCGTAAAGGAAATTTATTAAAAACAAAATACCAAATACAAAGTATTTTATAGATCCTTATCAACATATTGATGTATTAAACTACCTTTTTGAAATTAGAAAATTAAAATCCCATAAGGATTTAACAAAACTAATTTTGTTGTATTATTTTTGTTTATCAGTGGAAAATTTCAAACTTTGGACCTAAATAAACTTAAAATATTCAAAATAAAATGTATTGAATAACTTTTTGTATTTGATTTGCTCTTAGCCATAATAATTTAAAAATGCGTAACAGTTCACGCACTTTAAAAAAATTATTATATCTTATCATATATCCTATTTTAAAGCGTCTTACGTGGAAAACGAGATTAGAGCCGTTACTGAACTGTATTGCCGACAGCGATAAGCTTGTGGTGCGCTCTATCTCTGGTGGCCAGAATTAAACACACGCTGTTTTACATGGGGCTAATTATATTCTTGTGCATGAGGTTTTTACTTGACCCAGTACAAACATTATCGTGTTTTTAGCAGGACTAAAGTATCCTTATATCAAAGAAATAAAAACTTCAAGTCATCGTAGCTTCTAAATCGTTAGAGATATTGAAAAACGGGCAACAACAAAAATATTTTATTTTAAAGAGTGGAGTCCAAAAACAAAAAAAATCCGAGTGTACCATAAGAACTTTTTAAGATAGCCGCAATTTTAGAAAATGGCAGCCATATTGAAAAAATCTATAATTGTATTCCTGATTGAAACATAAAATTGAGCAAGTTCCAAATTTAAAGTGTGGTGCTAAGTCGTGTAGTTAAAAAGCTAGTTAGAGAATGGCAGCCTTATGTACAGCGAAAACTATTAGCTCGAGTTGTCTATGATGTAATGTGTGCAACGCGTGAGCCACCGACACAGGGTCGTATCCGCTCTAATGTGTGCAACTTGTGAACCACCGACACAGGGTCGTATCCGCTCTAATGTGTGCAACTTGTGAACCACCGACACAGGGTCGTATCCGCTCTAATGTGTGCAACTTGTGAGCCACCGACACAGGGTCGTATCCGCTCTAATGTGTGCAACTTGTGAGCCACCGACACAGGGTCGTATCCGCTCTAATGTGTGCAACTTGTGAGCCACCGACACAGGGTCGTATCCGCTCTAATGTGTGCAACTTGTGAGCCACCGACACAGGGTCGTATCCGCTCTAATGTGTGCAACTTGTGAGCCACCGACACAGGGTCGTATCCGCTCTAATGTGTGCAACTTGTGAACCACCGACACAGGGTCGTATCCGCTCTAATGTGTGCAACTTGTGAACCACCGACACAGGGTCGTATCCGCTCTAATGTGTGCAACTTGTGAGCCACCAGCACAGGGTCGTATCCGCTCCAATGTGTGCAACTTGTGAGCCACCGACACAGGGTCGTATCCGCTCTAATGTGTGCAACTTGTGAGCCACCAGCACAGGGTCGTATCCGCTCTAATGTGTGCAACTTGTGAGCCACCAGCACAGGGTCGTATCCGCTCCAATGTGTGCAACTTGTGAGCCACCAGCACAGGGTCGTATCCGCTCCAATGTGTGCAACTTGTGAGCCACCAGCACAGGGTCGTATCCGCTCCAATGTGTGCAACTTGTGAGCCACCAGCACAGGGTCGTATCCGCTCCAATGTGTGCAACTTGTGAGCCACCAGCACAGTGTCGTATCCGCTCCAATGTGTACAGCTTGTGAGCCACCAGCACAGGGTCGTATCCGCTCCAATGTGTACAGCTTGTGAGCCACCAGCACAGGGTCGTATCCGCTCCAATGTGTGCAACTTGTGAGCCACCAGCACAGGGTCGTATCCGCTCCAATGTGTGCAACTTGTGAGCCACCAGCACAGTGTCGTATCCGCTCCAATGTGTACAGCTTGTGAGCCACCAGCACAGGGTCGTATCCGCTCCAATGTGTGCAACTTGTGAGCCACCAGCACAGGGTCGTATCCGCTCCAATGTGTGCAACTTGTGAGCCACCAGCACAGTGTCGTATCCGCTCCAATGTGTGCAGCTTGTGAGCCACCAGCACAGGGTCGTATCCGCTCCAATGTGTGCAACTTGTGAGCCACCAGCACAGGGTCGTATCCGCTCCAATGTGTGCAACTTGTGAGCCACCAGCACAGGGTCGTATCCGCTCTAATGTGTGCAACTTGTGAGCCACCAGCACAGGGTCGTATCCGCTCCAATGTGTACAGCTTGTGAGCCACCAGCACAGGGTCGTATCCGCTCCAATGTGTGCAACTTGTGAGCCACCAGCACAGGGTCGTATCCGCTCCAATGTGTGCAACTTGTGAGCCACCAGCACAGTGTCGTATCCGCTCCAATGTGTGCAACTTGTGAGCCACCAGCACAGGGTCGTATCCGCTCCAATGTGTGCACCCAGTTAATATTATTTTATGCTCAGTTTAGTGTTTGTTTAAAAGTAAAATTTTCAAAGTAAGTTAAAGTTTGGTCAAAAAATAGTTTTCAAAATGTTATTTTATGAAAGGACAAATACGAATAAATATTCAACAAAGTAGAGAGTCGATTATCCGAAACAATAAAGGATAATGGGTGTTCGGATAGCTGAATTTTCGGTAATCGGTCACAGACAGGAAAAATAATGTTCAATGCACAATGTAGAATCAATTTACTTTTTGTAATATGATATAACACTAGACTTACTATAATGTAAAAAACATTTTCAGCTTAAAAAACCTTTTTCATTTAGTCCAGTAACTCTTTTTCTTGCTGCCAAGTCTTGCAATCGTTTTAAATAAACCAATTGGATTTAACCACATTCTTCTTGGTTCTCTAACCACAGGAGAGCAGTCTATAGGCAGTGAAATGCTTCATCGTGGAATGGTCCCTGCCTAACACATTCGACGTCGTCGACAACTCCTCTTCATCATATATAATGTTCTCCTTGACTTTGGCTATGATTTCATCCATATCCAAAACTTCATATCCAGAATCATCCACGTCACATTCAATCCAATCGATGTTGGTTTCCTCGTCACACTCTTCAAACCTTGGGTACTAATTTATCAAACCAACCAGTTCTGGTTCAAATTGGTACAGAGGGTCTTCAGGTGTAAGAGCAGCCTCACACTGAGGCGGACAAATCTTATTGCAAACCTTTTCTGGGTGGTCTTCTTTACATAACCCCAAGCCTGTGCTGCCATATAGACAGCTTCCTTTATATTTATTTCCTTGTACAGTTGAAGGATTGTCTTTTCTTCTTCTTCTTCCTATAAGCAGCAACGCCTTTCGGTAATATCGTTTGAAGGTTTCGATAACCCCTGGTCCATCGGCTGAATGGTTGAGGTCACAATTTCTGGCAAAATATAACTTTAAACTTTTCATCTTCTCTTTCTAGTGAAAGGTTAGAGGAATGTCTTGTGGCTAGTGGCGTCGATCAACAAAAAAACGTTTCTTGTGATTTCATTATTAAGTTGATGTTTTTTTACTTCTGGGATAAATACGTTGTCATACCGATCCACAAAAATTGCAGTCTCCATCCACGAATTTTTTTGGCTTTTGTAGGTAACGGGTAATTTTACAATACCCTTAAAGCAGCGTG
Source organism: Nephotettix cincticeps (assembly GCA_023375725.1). NCBI lineage: Eukaryota > Metazoa > Arthropoda > Insecta > Hemiptera > Cicadellidae > Nephotettix > Nephotettix cincticeps. Next base: position 16,660,719 of record CM041784.1, read on the forward strand.
CAACCTTAGACATTCCTATAATGCGCCGTGCCGCTCCACGTCTCGCCACCTAAATATAAATATATATGACTTAATTCGCTAAAATGAGCTGGCTGTCCTTGCGCCGAGCCATTCATCACGTGACCGGAGGTCCTTTTCAAATGTCAAGAATCACAACTGGCGTCTCTTCCCACTTTTCCAGCTCAACAAAGAAGAACAATCACGATCAGCCTCGCCAGCCAAATAATGCAAAGCTAAGTTGTATTTTTAAGGGAGGATTAAGGCTAGGGAGTGGTAGGATAGGGAGTCAGTACATCATGTAGTTTCATTCAGTAAATAAGCAAATTACTCGACATACCCAGGTGGGCGTAGTTTGGCACATGGTAGGATAAGTTGTTAAATAGTTGAATGAATCAATTGATATACTACAATTCCACATTCTTCAATCAATATCACAATATATCTAGGAAATCATCAAAGCTGGCTCAGCAACTGGTTCGGCAGACAATCTGGGTATCTGGGACACTAAATCGTTGATCCAGCGTAGCTTCCATCATAAATTGAAATAATCTATCTGCCTAATATTCGCTTCTCCTGTTCAGCTTATTTCAATGAATACTTTCAGAGCCTATATCAGTCCATAAATACAGAATATAAACTGTAAGTGATAACTCAATAGTCCGTGTTAAGCCAATATCATCCATTAGGTCCAGTAGGGTAGCAACATTACATAAAAATCCCTCAGCAATAAATCCATACATCGCAAATCGCAGAGTATCTATCGAAACAGTAGTTTCAAGTGGATATGGTTAGGATATGGTTAGCCTTGGCTACCAAAATCCTCACACAATGGTAGCTGGAGCACAACACATGTAAACCATACCACAAACCCTTTTGGAATATCTATCAACATCACAATAATAAGCAAAGGTAGCCTATGTGACCGTGATGCGAGATTCGCTTGCCTGAAAACCAGCAGCAGACACTTCTTTCTTAGAAACAAAAGGTTTTTTCAATTTAGGCCTGTTTCGTCATTGTAGTCATTGCATTCCTCGTAAGCCTCTTCACTTAAGAGTGTTTTGCGCGTTTATTAAAAAAATTCACCTAGTTTGGTGTCGGCTGACTACTATTTTTCCTGAATATCTATTTCCTTAATCCCGTGTCTGGATTTAAAGCGCTTGAGCCAGCTGGTAGATGCATAGACTGTGTATGAGTTTTTCCTGAATAGGTGAAATAAATGTTTTACATTTCTATTCTGTAACTAAACCTGTTTCATTACCCTTACTTAACCGACACCCTTAAGTGTGAGTACTTAATGGTCACCCTGTGTAAGTTTTATAGATGTTTAATTTAACAAAATGTAGCCGTATAGTTAAGGAAGAAGACAGGATGGTTCTGTTCTAGTAATAACTACTCTGTAAGATAAATGTTCCACATAAGACCATTACTTCTGTCATTAGCAGAAGCAAGCTCCGAGAATGACTCGTTTAGAGCGGTTGCTTGAGAGATGTCATTCTACTACAGTAATTATTAACACAATTATTTAGGTGATAATAAAGGATACAGAGTGTCCCATAAGTAAAGCGCTAAGCTTTAAGAAAATGCTACAAAATGCTACATAAACAGAAGATTCTGAATAAATTCTTTTCCAAAAACTTTTCGTTTACCAGGCATCCGCCAATTGATTTTTATGAAAAAATTTGTTACGTTAAACATCTTCCATTCGATATTTATAAAACCCGGTAAGCGATTTTTGAAATGAGGAAGAAATGCATTTCTTGTAAATAGTCCCAGTTGTAAATTATACTCTTTTTTATGTATCTTATTTTTTGCTCGATTCTCATGTTTTTGGTGTTGACAGTAGGCCTCTCTTACCTAAGCATAATTAAAGAGTTTTACTAAGATCAGATAAATGTTTTTTGAAGATAATTTGTTTACAAAATAAAAAATGTGGATATCTGCTGAACAAAGTGTTTTTGGAAAAATAACTATACTCTATTTTCTCTATATTTTGACCCATATATCCACTTTCCAAAGTCTGGCACTTAACTATTGGGACACTTGTTCATGGTGAAAGATATAGTGAAATATTCAATTTACTTTAACGAAATAGAATCGTATAACCAGTAAAAAGTCCCATTTATCTCCAAAATTGGTATACATACACAATTTTACACGATTTATAAAAGAAAATATATTCGCAAAGGCTTGAAGTGGACCTGTGTGTGAAGTGAGTTCTTAAATATGAAATAAAAGAAAACATAATAATGAAACACAAAATTCATTTAATAAAAGAATAGATGTTTATTGTAGACAGCTGAATTTTCTTCTGGAGTATGTGGATTTGTTTGATCAAAGTTAAAAAATAAACGTAAAAGAAAAACTTTAGATTATTAACAATTCAAACGGTTACCGATGAACAAAAAATATTAACGGACATAAAAATGAGGACAAAATGTATATGTAATGTCTTATAAGTGCAATTATAGCAAAATTGGGGTTATCTAACAAATCCACAAAAATAATAATTATCGTACATTGAATAAAAATGGATATAAATAACAGTTTTTGTTACAATGGTTAGTCTTTTGTCAGTGAAAAATGCTGAATAAATAATGCCATAAAACATGTACCATTTATCTACTTGGTACATCACTATATTTATATTTTTCTAACAAAACCGAAGGAAATGTTCAGTTCTTCTATCTTCTGGAATTAATGTTTATTAAATTAAAAACCTATCAGATGCAGAAGGACGATGAAATTTCGCTTCAACTTTCTCCTTCCAAGTTTCGTGGCGTCAAGTTTTACCCTAACCAAGTGTCAAAACTTAAACATCCTGCCGCAAACCCTGGAACAATGCTATAGTTAATGGACGTATAACATCCTAAAGTATTTATCTCGGTTAAGATTATTTGCACTAAAACATAATTGATTACTTTATTCTATAGACTTAAAATATTATTGTTAAAAAAGGTTATGGACATTAATTATGCTTAGAAAGTTAAGAAAATGGACATTTATTATTGATTAATATAAACAACTCTAATATCCAGCGTTTTCCACATTTCTCTCTAAACAGTCTGTCAGTCTGTCAGTCTGTCGGTCTGTCAGTCCGTCAGTCCGTTCCAGAGAAAAGTTAAAAGTTACTGTCCATGATAAACGCAGTACGTTATTTGAAAGCGCCCACTGTTATTCTTATGGAGAATATACAGAAATGAATATCTTCCTTATTTTGAAACCGTTTTCCGTGAAACTTGGTATGCAGCTTAAGGTTTTATCACCCAACAAAACCCACGTAACAGCTCGGTACTATCGGGGGGGGGGGGTTCTCCTCATAAAATTCTAACAATTAATCCCAAAAATTTACAATTAAATTATTAAAAAATATTCGGATAAACTTAAAGAATATGTTATAGTTTTATTGCACGTTGTCTTTTTAAATATACTTAAGGGACAAAGTTTTTTTAGTCCACTTATACTGTTTATTTTAGAATCTCACAGGATACGGATTTTACAAAAGAAAGAAAAATTTACTTAGCTCGTACATCCTGTTTCAATAAAAACCTTGTTAAGTAAATAACTGTTTTTTCATTAATTATACTGGAGTATTTAACCTTTTGAGTGCCGAAGCGTCGCTCACAGCGACTCTCCGTAAATCGGTTGTAACTATGTTAATATTTAATATACTGGCTTATTTTTTGCGTAGTTTTGTTCCAAAAACCATCAGCAATTAAATTATGATGTATATTGCCTTCCGTCTGTTTTTTTAGTTTTCGCACTCTTTGTTTTTACCGTAATGGTTTCATCCTCATATACCGCGGCTGTTTCATTTGCGGTTATGTTACAAATGTTTGTTTACAATTGTTAAAAGTTGTAAAATTGCTTGAAAAGTGTTCTTATGTTAATACTAATTTGTTATCATTGTTTTAAAGCTGTTTTTTACATGAGTAACAATAATCATAGCATCAAATCATGTATAAAAATTTGCTTTTATTTCTGTGATGCGTGAAAAGTGCGTGAACTGTTCACGCACTTTAAAAAATTATTATGGCTAAGAGCAAATCAAATACAAAAAGTTATTCAATACATTTTATTTATGAATATGTGAAGTTTATTTAGGTCCAAACTTTGAAATTTTCCACTGATAAACAAAAATAATACAACAGAATTAGTTTTGTTAAATCCTTATGTGATTTTAATTTTCTAAATTCAAAAAAATCAAATATTTCTAAACCTTAGTTTTGATAGTTTAACACATCAATATGTTGATAACGATCTATAAAATACTTTGTATTCGGTATTTTGTTTTTAATAAATTTCCTTTACGAGCAAATAAAAGATAATTAAACCCATCCTATGTCAAGCGCCCAGTTACAGTTACAGGACTGACTCCTGCCGCCTCTTAAAAATAATTTGTGTGCAATAATACAACGTAACACGACATTTCATGACATTGGTGATATTGATACATGACATTTCTATCATTATATTGTAGTATGTTTACCGTACATTGCTAATGCAGTAGTGCGTTTTACAGTAGGATAATTCAAAACCTTGTTTTACGCTAACGCGACGAAGACTCGTGTCTGGCCCTGTCCACGGCTCGCGATGAACACCTATCGCATCTTTGACCTTTCATGTTTATGCTACAAAGAACAGCATTGCCTTTGTGCTGGAATTAGCGAACAAATATTTTGAAATTTAAAACAATCACGTTTTCAAGTGTTTCCTTTGATCTGGCTTTCACCCTTTGTACAATCACATAGCGACCTCTGCCTCTGTTCACACCGCTGAAAATAGGTCGTCGCACAGGAGGGAAAATTCAATAGCAGTTATTAAATGAAAGAGTTTTGTGGTTAAATGAAATGGAATTTTGTCTAAATATTTACTGGTAAAATACACGTGTTAAAAAGAACATGAGTGTTAGTATAAACATTTATTGGTATTTATACTATTGAGAATTTTTTAAAATATTTTTTATTTCCAGTTTTTATACCCTTATAAATATAGTGATTTTTTTATAATAAATAAATATTATTTATTTACACTCAAGATTTTACCGTGTGATGATGCTACACATCTTAGCGAAGTGTACATTGGGAGAATAAAGACTTTTTAGAACTATAGGCAAATAAAGGTAAAAAAATTCACTATATTGAGAATCGTTCATGCAAATTAACTTGATTGTTTTGAGTGAGGTTAAGTGAATTGAAATTTATAATGAAAAATTTTCTCGTATACTATACACAACAATAGTTTCTCTCTTGCCAATGCCAGTTGTCATTGATGTATATTCTATACATTGACATTAACCAGTAAAATTTCATATAGATTCAACCCCTCCCCCCAAACACTGTTAATTCACTTGTAACATTATCAATCTTACCCACATAGCCCCATCACTCCAGTTCATAGTCATATAACACTCATGTTCAATATACCCACAATCTCCGTGTTTCATATAACACTCACTCACACTCTTTGCATTCAGTTTCATTTACAAAAATATATTAATTAATCACCCAACACTCACTAGTTCATTTACCAATAAATATTCACACAAAATTTCATTTCTAATAATATATTTTTACAATCTCCTTATCAATCCCGATCATTTACTCTCAACAGTTCATATTCATTTAACGCTTTAGTTTAATTCCTGTTTAATTTTCATTCCCAAATATATTCTTACAATTCTCACACAATCTCCTCCGGTTCGTGCATGAACAGAGATGTGCTGTACATCATCTACCTCGTCGAGCAGTACCTGCCCTGAGGTGATCACATCTTCCCAGTACATGTAACAATTGAACAGTGCAAAAGATACTTGTGCACCCTGTATAGACTAAAATAAAGCTAATTTGTGTAAAATTATAGCTTATAGTGAATATAAATTACAGTATAATTTTAGCAGATTTCCCATAGGGAAGAAGCTATTACCCTAAACTTTGTACCCTGGGGTTTTGTACCCCGAACATGGGTTTTTTGCGTTTTTCACATGTAATTTAAAAAAATGTAATTAGGGACTCCAATGCTAATCTTATGGAGGATAAAAAAAGTAATATTTCCTTTATTAACCAATAGTTTTGGATGAAACTTTGTATTTAGCTTCATGTGGTTGAGATTCATTCGTTTATTCTAAAAAATCATAGTTTATATGTTCCTCACAGCAGCAAACCTACATACTCTTGCCACGTTAATGTTTACGGAATAATATGCAAATACTCTTGTGTATCACATATTGATTGATCAAACTTGTCATATAATTGTATTATTATTGCCATATTATTGAGGTGGAAATTCGCCGAGTACGCAGGTCTGCTGCGATTAATTTATATTGAAGTAAATGTTTGAAATGCATAGACCATACGTAGTTTCTAGCTATGGATAAGCAATAGAGGAATATGTATCCTGTGTGTATAGGAGATGCCAAACCCAAGCAGACTTGGCTCGAGGAAAGTAGGCCATAACACCAGGGGGTCGGAATACTTGATTAATGCGCCTTACAGTTGAGTTTATAGAACCAACCAGTACCAAGGTGGGGTAGTGAGAAGTAGGCAATTATAAAGATAGATAGTACTTTTATTTCATTTGAAACTTAATTTATTTTAACTTCTGTGAATTTTTACATAATTTTGTGGTTTAAAATTACCCAATTTTCAGCAGGTTTGCACGGACCTAAATTAGTCTTAAAATTTATGTTTAACTAGCTGACCCGAACTTCGTAACGCCTAACAGTAAATACATGTTAACTTTAAGATTGGCCATGTTCTGAAGTTGAATATCATTACGGCTTCGCTGTGTAGATATTCTGGGTCACGGTACAGTGAATAACAATACTGAAACGATAAGACATATTCATAAGATTCTCACAAAACATATAAATATGAGTGGATTGTTCACAATTTTCTAATCCAACCAAAAACCAAATAAACCCTAACTGTTATACGGCTTTTATAGGAAAGATACAGCTGATTATTATTATAAACGTGTAATATGTATAAACATTGTAACTATTTTTTATTTGGCCAACATGTAAATACGTGACTTAATAAGACTGAAAATAAAAAATATAAATACATATTCCTCCAAAACCGTTAACTCTTTACGTGATGAATAAAGCTGTTCATTTTGTAAAGCACATATTTAATTAATAGTTTTAAATTCATGAATGATTCAGATGGCATTGGATAGTAAAGCATATTGCTAATGGAAAGTAAACCAAACACCTGTAGCTTAAGAAATCAAATGTTATGATTGTAGAACATTTGTAAACAAACTTACTAACCTTAAGGTTAACATTAGACATTTAAAACGACATAAAATGGAAAATTATGGAGTTTTGAAATTTTTTCGCTAAAACCCTCTCGGACACATATAGAGCAACTTCCTAAAATTTCATGGCGATCGGATGAGTAGTTTGGCAACGCGTAAAAGACATACATACATACAGACAGACATATAAAATTTTTATAAATAGAGATGAATTTTCATTTATTATAATAATTAATAGTGGATTTTACAATAAATATGCTATACATTTCCGCTTTTCACATGTACACCCGAATGTATTTCAAACTTTCCTGTAACTTATTTACTTAAATATGTTTAAGGTTATGCTTAATCAAAAAGTGATAATCTATGTGAAAATTACAAGTGCGAATCATGTACCGCTACATATACAATTGATGAAAGGGACAACCCAGAGATAGTTGGCCATCTAGACAGGCAATGAATGCGATCTTACGCGTTGCGCTTCTTGTTATTTTATCACTGTCACTCTCCATTATCTCTCCCTCTCTCCCTCTCTCCCTCACTCCCTCTCTCCCTGCCATTGCACAAGTACCCACCAGGGAGGACAAGTCAGACGTACCGTAACATAGTCCATTCTACAGTTTTAGCGAATTTCCCACGTTAAAAAATATATATGTATATACAGGGTGTTCATTAAAGTTGGGGACAAACTTCGAGGGGTGATAGTACTCATCAAAATAAACAAAAAATTACCTATAAACATATGTCGAAAAATCCTTCGCTTAGCCGCTAGCCGCCATTTTGTATTTTATACAAAAAATGTTATATATAAATATTTATTTAAGATACAGAAACCAAACTTCGCACACATATTTAATGGCTAAAGAAAAAAACATTCTCAAATTGTCATTAAGTTTGCTCTTATATTTTCAAAATTACGGCGGTTAAAATACTTTAATTTAAATAACAAAAAAAACATTAACTTTAAGAACCGCCGCCTTTTTGAAAATATAAAAGCAAACTTAACGATACTTCGAGAATATTTTTCTCTTTGGCCAAATAATATGTGTGCAAAGTTTTGTTTCTGTATCTTAAATAATTCTTCATATATAACGTTTTTTGTATAAAATACAAAATGGCGGCTAGCGGCTAAACGAAGGATGTTTCAACATATGTTTATAGAAAATTTTTTGTTTATTTTGATGAGTACTATAACCCCTCGAAATTTGTCCCCAACTTTAATGAACTCCCTGTATAGTAACGTACACCATTTCACCAGTACGAACACCAGTATTGATTGAGTGGTATTTTTGTACACAGGGTTTTATACGTGTGATTGAGTGTGTGTCTGTAAACAGGATAACTATCGTGAAAAAGGTCCGATCAAGACCAAATTTGGTAGAGACGTGTATTCCTACATTTGCTCGAACGAGTTCGTAATCCAGACATATTGGTAAATCGGAACGGGTAGTTTGGGGGTGGGGTTGTACTAAAAATTGGGGTTTTGTGTTTTTCGTATGTAATTAAAAAATATTTGCATTTTATCTTTCACCAGTAGAATCAGCTTAAAAAACTACTAAATTTTAGTTCTCTTAAGTTTTGCTCCATTTCCAACGGTTATTGAGATATTAAAAATCTAAACACAGTACGTTGTATTTTTGGGCTCCAATGTTAATCTTATGGAGGATATGGAAAAATAATTATTTCACTTGTTAATCTATATTTTTAGATGAAACTTTATATTTAGTTTCATGTGGTTGAGATCCATCCATTTATGGTTGAAAATCATAGTTAATGTGTCTTACGCATCGCATCTAACCTGCATACCCTTTTTCCCATGTTAATCATGTTGAGAATAGGAAATCCCCTTTATTTATGGACAGATGGTGATGTCACTTGGTATAAATGGTCAAAATAAAAATTGTTTTAAGCTATACATGCCTACTTTCAGTGTTCCTCACAATAGCTAACCTGCATACTCTTTCCCATGTTAATCTTATGGAGCATATGCAAATAACTAACTCATATATTTATCGACAGATATTAATAAACTTTACATATTTTACTATACTATTGATTTTGAAATCCGCTGAGTACGCAGGTCTGCTGCGACGGGGGTATTTATTTAGTTTTACGACGCTGCGATGATGAATCTTAAAAACATTCCAACCAGTCACACTCATTTGGTGCTAGTTAAGGATATTTGAATTTCTCAAGAGAATACAACAACTTTCTGAGGAAATATTTCTATTCGAAAATTGCTACGTTGTGGAATCAGATTCTCTTTCTCGCCTTCCACTAACAGAGCTATATTTTTAAATTTAATGATAAGATTAGATTATATTGATAAATCCCAGCAGGTATCACAGCGGCCCAATCTCATATGCAGAATTTTAGTATAACACTCGTAACAAGATTTCAACACAGTTAAACAGTCGGCTATGCTGTTCAAACAGTCATAAGCCTTTTAGAGAGAAAATGAATTATGTTTATTAGTATAGTATGGTTTATCCACTCCTTTAAAACTAAAGTTTAAAACTTGGAAAAACTGATCATGGTTTTTATTACTAAGTGAAGTAGAGGGTTATTTCTTCTCACAAATTGCACTACTTGCAAACTAAAAAACTGTTTTAACACATTTAAGGAATAGTTAACACTAATATGGTGAGATGATTTAGTGAAGAACTCACTAGAGGGTTACTTAAGCCGCTATCTTCCCCAGCGGATAACACGTACTTATACAGAACATAAATCACATAGAAGAGCTACAGTATATCTTAGGTGCCCTCTTGTAGCCCAATTTTTTTACCGTCATAGCAATTTAGTAAGTTTATGTCCTCATCTAACAAAGTCCGCTTGTAAAAATGCCATATATATGGTCTACCTGAAATATAACGAAAAACTTAGGGATAGTGTTCCTGAAATCAAAACAAATAAAAAATGTCCTTTGGACATATAGCCAATCTCGATCCATTTTCCTTCTGTCTGTGTGTATGTGTTTTTACATAGCGTGTTATAACTTTAGAATCATCGAAGATACCAAATTCACACATGGTACGTGTATGAGTAGGACATATTTTTATACACAGTATCAAATTTTTACTCTGTACCGTTTCAAAATGGCATCCATTTCTATTTTTCTAAGATCAGGAGCTCAAAAACAACGGAATTTATAAAAAACTCCAAACACAAAAAATTTTAAAATTTCATTTTCTCTAAGAAAATGAAAAAATTAAACAGGATTATAAGATAAATGACAAAGAAAATTCAATTTTAGTAAAGTTACTACTTACACAAATTAATATCCCATAAAAGCCCAAATTTGACAGTTATAGCTTTAGAAAAACGTATTTTCTCTTTTAATTGTGGAACAACACTGTTACAGTTTTACATTTTCCCATATAAAATAAAATTTCGAAACTTTTTCTCTTCAGTTAGTTTTTTGTAAATCACATGGAGTTTTAGTTATTGAGCTTTAAAAATTGGAAATAGCCGCCATCTTGAAATAATGAAAATTAGATATTTGTTACAATACACAAAAAATATACTATTCGTACTCACACAAGAATTAAGTTTAAAATTTATACGACGTCTGGTAGTGTGCCGGTAGTACGCTCAGGTGGCAGAATATTATCTAAGGGTGAAAGATTAATGAACTACATAATCCACGACGACTGGTAGTACGCCCAGGTGGCAGAATATTATCTAAGGGTGAAATATTAATGAACTACGTAACCCATGATGACTGGTAGTGCCCCGAGGCAGCAGTCCATTATCTAAGGGTGAAAGATTAATGAACTACGTAACCCATGATGACTGGTAGTGCGCCCAGGTGGCAGCATATTATCTAAGGGTGAAATATTAATGAACTGCGTAACCCATGATGACTGGTAGTGCGCTCAGGTGGCAGAATATTATCTAAGGGTGAAATATTAATGAACTACGTAACCCATGATGACTGGTAGTGCCCCGAGGCAGCAGTCCATTATCTAAGGGTGAAAGATTAATGAACTACATAATCCACGACGACTGGTAGTACGCCCAGGTGGCAGAATATTATCTAAGGGTGAAATATTAATGAACTACGTAACCTACGACGACTGGTAGTACGCTCAGGTGGCAGAATATTATCTAAGGGTGAAATATTAATGAACCACGTAACCTACGACGACTGGTAGTGTGCCCAGGCAGCAGTTCGTTATCTAAGGGTGAAAGATTAATGAACCACGTAACCTACGACGACTGGTAGTACGCCCAGGTGGCAGAATATTATCTAAGGATGAAATATTAATGAACTACGTAAACCATGATAACTGGTAGTGCGCCCAGGTGGCAGCATATTATCTAAGGGTGAAAGATAAATGAAAAACACAACCCATGATGACTGGTAGTGCGTCCAGGCAGCAGTTCGTTATCTAAGGGTGAAAGATTAATGAACCACGTAACCTACGACGACTGGTAGTGTGCCCAGGTGGCAGAATATTATCTAAGGATGAAATATTAATGAACGACGTAACCTACGACGACTGGTAGTACGCCCAGGTGGCAGAATATTATCTAAGGGTGAATGATAAATGAAAAACGTAACCCATGATGACTGGTAGTGCGTCCAGGCAGCAGTTCGTTATCTAAGGGTGAAAGATTAATGAACCACGTAACCTACGACGACTGGTAGTGTGCCCAGGCAGCAGTTCGTTATCTAAGGGTGAAAGATTAATGAACCACGTAACCCACGACGACTGGTAGTGTGCCCAGGTGGCAGCATATTATCTAAGGGTGAAAGATTAATGAACTACTTAACTTACGACGACTGGGAAGTGCGTCCTGGCGACAGCTCATATAATGGAAGGTCAGTAGCCAATATTATCTTTTGATGATAAATATGGTATCAATTTTCTAAATGAACATGGTCATATCTATTATCGACGTATAAAGGCGTGTCCAGAGTCAGTATACACAATGGGTTCTCAGTAACCCACGTAATCTACTGACAATAGATAAGGGTGTGTCTGGTGGCAGCCCATACGAGGGGCGGGTCAGTGACCTATGTACTCTGTTGACTATGGACGATGTTGCTTTTATTAGTAACCTGATACTCATCATTATGTCTCATCTTAATTGAAAATTTATTTATAGTTAGTCTTTTTGGGAACTTATAGACAGTAAAATTGGTCATCATTTTACATTCATTATATTGAATATTTCGACCCACTTTTACCAATTGACTAACTTAATACATAGCTTATATTTTTTTACGAATAATATTGACTATGATATAAAAACTAATTATTTAATAAAAGCAATAATTAATTAAAGGTAATAGTTTGTCAAAGCGAGTCTACAAAATAGCTCTCAGTGTTTTAATAAGCTTAGGGTGTTTTACATTAATGTTTCTTCAGTTCCTCATAAACATTCGAAAGTTGAAACAACTTAATATAAGCATAATATAATATACTTTGAAATGAGTAAAAACTTTTGATTGTGTTTTCAGGGTAAACCCGTAAACAATATTATAATTCCGAATCCACATAAAATATGTAATTTTGGGAATGTAATCCCAACTAAGTAAAAATTATTTATGTTCACCTTACTTATGAATTAACCTTAAGGTACAGTAGTTTTATACCTACCTATTTGCATCTATTTACTCTTTATGGACGACTATTTTTAATCTAAGTTTCCTAGCTTTGACATTCATAATACTATTGACCGAACAATGTTGTTTGCAGGTATAATTTAATTACTACAATTAAATTTTTCACCCATACGATTCATTTTCTCGATGAAGGTTTAATTAAGCCTAGTTAGAAACGAACAGTATTGATTGCCATGTTAAAAATTGCGAATTAACACTTTTTAGAAAATACATAGCTTATTTACTTCATATATGTCATCTACACTTCCTATCTATACTTCCTATCTTACTTCCTTTTTATGTATATATTTACAATTTTACGCATCATAGAACCTTGGATTTTATTTCTTCGAAAAATGGTTAAAGAGTTACTTAATATAAAGCTGAGGAATAGGAATTATCGTCCGTCTTAGCGGACGATAATACTATATTTAGAAACAATCTGAATATCAGACTGTTCAGAAACGCTAATTTGGGCTTCCTGAAAAAGTTATTTTACATAAAAGAAATATACTTAAAAATCTGTTATTTTGTTTCAACAACTTCAAGAATTTAGATTAGCTAATCTACTTGGCATTTTTGTCCTCATTCTAATTCCTTTAGCGCTTTCAATTTTGGACCAATTGCCGAGAAATTAGATACACTCATTCAGAGAAAACCAGAGATTTTGTTAAAAGGTTGAATCTAGACCAAGTCATTGTTCCCTACCCCATTATATAATATTCCTGGCAAACAAATCAGCGGTTCTTTATCAGTAAAAGTGTCAAGCCGTCACCTCACCTGTAATACCCTCATCTTTCATTCATACTTGGCTTACACTTCACTCGGTTATTAACGAATTTGGAAAAAAGATCTATTCACATGACCCGCATAGTGAGAGATAAGTCAGGGATCATGATGGAGTTTCATAACTCAACCCCCTCAACACGTTTCGGGGGTGCGCAGTTATTTTCTGATTATTATAAAACTCGGTGGAGCTGTTCCTTGCTGTAATATCTTGGATAAGATCGTTGGGTTACGCAATTGGACTATATTAATAACACTTTTTGGGGGGGAAGGATTGTACTCCAATAATGGGGGTTTCAATTAGTTTATGTATAATTTTCCTTTTTACCATTGGAAATTAGCTAAGAAAAACACACAATTTAGTGTTATGTACCATAACTCTAGGTAAATTGGCTACTGAGGTATATAAAATGGTACATTGTGTATTTTCAAACCTATGGAGAATATTTGAAAATCAATAACTCACTTATTTACTTAAATATTCTTCTAAAATTGAGTATGCAGGTCCATCTAGTTATGTTTTATCTATGCATCCATAAAAACGTAAAATTTAATGCGACATCAGAACACCTACGTATTCATTGTAATTCTTACGGGAATAGATAAATTGGTATAATTCGCTTAGTTATTGAAATAATTTTATAAAATTTTGCATGTATTTTTACTTAGAGAACGGCCTTGATATAACCATATAAAGATGTAAAACAACCCTTATTACATCAAACCTGCATACGCAGTACTATTCGATTACTATTATGGGGATAATATTATGTTTCATGAAATTCACTCTACTCACAGCAGCGTGCTGCGTGCGACCTCGTTTTAACATTCTACTGAATCCAATCTACCTCATATCCTTTCCATGATGAATCATGGAACACGTCATAGCTTGTATTAATGCACTGATTATTCTAAAGCACACGTGTCGTAATTTACATTCACGATTTGGGTCATTTCCACGAGAAATACTTTAATTTGACTAAAACCAATAAGATTATTAATTTCGCAATAAGGGGGTCGGTAAATATTTTTTCTCCTCCCAAGGCAGAAAATACTTCTACATATTGGTGGAATTAAGATTAAACATTATTTTGAATTTTGCAAATTTTAATTTGTGTATTGCCGAGTAGAAATTAAAAAGATCAGAAATTAATTTTTGTTGTTAATTAATTGATGGATAATAACTCTTTTCCAAAAAATAAAACAGTATTTCACAGTACTTGAACTAGTCTTTAATTTATCTACAAAAAATGATTCTTTACACTTGAATCAAATTAAATATCATGTTTTCAGTTCCAAATAATGTAGTTATTAATTTTTTTATGTAGAAAATAAATTAAAGTAAGCTACTAAAATAGATGATTATTATTTTTATATATAAATTGTTTTACTACCAATTTACATTAGCAAAGGATATATTATAAATTATTTTCTACCTTACTATGAGATAGTTCAGATGTTGAATATAAATTAAAGTACTAATCGGCTAACATTTAAACTACACAAACAAATATTTTTGTAGGTATTATAGATAAATGATATTTGAAGATATAAACTTTAACTGCTACTAACACATGATAGATGTTATTTATATTTTTATTGCGGACATTTTTTTTATCCATCACGATTTTATGTAAAACAAAGTTTCACGACGTTTCGGGATCTGGAATCTGGTCCCGTCCTCAGGTGATCTAAGATCTAAAACATAACACAATTAACACATCAATTCGGACTAAGCCGGTATAAAGCTGAAAACATAAAAGTTTAAAGCAGTCAAAAACGTGCAAACAAAACCATTCACTAACCATTACACACATAAGAAACAAAACACCTCCACTCGTCACGGAGACTCAAAGACAACTGAGTTGTCAGTTGTCTTTGAGATATGTTTATGTTTTATATATTAGTTCACCTGAGGACGGTACCACATTCCAGATCCCGAAACGTCGTGAAACTTTGTTTTACATAAAATCGTGATGGAAAAAGTCCGCAATAAAAATCTAAATAACTTAAATCCACCATCACAAATAAGGAATTTCAAACAAAGGACATGACAGATGTCAATACACTACAAAAACTTACTTACTCTTTTAATACTATCATTTACTACGTTTTATCTTTCCTTTTTTGATTTGTTGTAATACTAAACTTACAAGTTTGAAAAGTGTCATTAGTTGAGGTGTGTTTTCACTTATCCACCAGTAAGACGTTCTCCCTGTGACGCAAACAGTTCCAGATCAATCAAAATCAGTCCTCAAGAGTTTTAAATAATCTAAAAAAACTTCTGTTACGAATTCATCACTCATCTATTTTTCCTAAAACTTTTGAAATGTTCACTTGCAGAATGATTAATGATACCCATTTCAACGTCATTTCAACTTCCTCATATTTCATATTTTCCATCCGTCTCAGAGTTCTAAACGCTATTTAATATCCAACAAAAATAACTGCCCGAAAAAATGTTTAAAAATATTATACAGTGTGACCATGAAAAACGTTTAAGGACTTCGGTGAGTGATTTGGTACATTAAAAGAAAGAAAACTTCCAATGGAATTAAAACGCTTATTTTCTCAGATATCCTCCATTATGCATTTTCACAAATTTTTTTTATTTTTAAACATTTTTTTATGAATTATTGTCAAACTCTTTATGTATTTTACACTAGTAGATTAGTATTATTAAAAGAAATAGCTAGCATGATCCAAGCTCAAACCCTAAATGGTAGTCATTCAAATATTAAATTAAAATTACCGTTTTCAAAGCATTTTAGTTTAAAAATTGTAAATGGCCACCGTTTTGGATTTTGAGCTTGGATCATGCTAGTTATTTTTTAATGATACTAATCCACTAGTGTAAAACACATACTAAATTTGAAAATAATCCGTTAAAAAATGTTTGAAATAAAATAATTTGTGAAAAATACAAAATTGTGGATATCTGAGAAAATAAGCGTTTTAGGCCATACCTCCACTGGTATTTTTTTCCTTTTAATGTACCTAATCCCTCACTGAAGTCCTGAATGGTTTTTCATGGACACTCTGTATATGCAATTATAAAACTAAAAGTAGTTATATGACTAGTTTGCTTATTAGCTTGTAATAATTTCTAATTATGGTTTTAGAGCCAATATCCAATCAAAACTAAACGATGTTCTGCTAAAGTGAATTCGTTTGTTAGCTTTATTGGTCTAGACCATGGATACGAGCTGAGGGAGATTAAATAAACACTTTTGTATCTACAATGCTTAAAGTTCCCTTTAATTTATAGTAGTATAGCAAAGATGTTGAAGATATTTGAGCTTAAATTGTTTTTATTGGAAAGATTTACCCATGAACTTTCGGCATTAGTTAATAATGTTCTTATACTTATACACAAACATAGTCAAATTACAGTATATTACTGGTGATTAATGTCATCCTCCCAAGAATAGAACCTCCCTTTACATCAGGATTATTATTCACTATTGTAATCTTCTAGATCTTTTTATTTCTCTTATAACTTTTATGATTACCATCATAGTAATCGAATAGTACTGAGTGTACAGATTTGCTGCAATAAGGGTAATCTTACTTAACGTTGTAATTATTTTTGGCAACGCAATCAGTCTACATTAACTACACTATTGTGGGGCTTTTGTCCCCCAAAAATTGGTTTAAATTCATTCATGCATAGTTTTTTATCGAATTTTACTTTTTACCATTAGATTCACCTAAAAAACAAACAATTTATTGTTTTGAATCATGACTCTAGATCATTTGGTTACTGGTAATTTTTAAATGTTAAACACAGTACATTGAGTAATGTTAATCTTTAGGAAAATAGGTAGAAATAAAAAAAACCTACTCAGTAGCTTAAATATTCTTCCAATATTTAGTATGTAAGTATAGGTCACATGAAAGTTTAAATTAAATTGAGTGATATTTGTAGAATAAAAAACTATTTTCCATAACGATGCAAAATAAATTGCGTTAACCGGGAATGTATGAATGTATTAAATGTGTGAATAAATTTTCAGCCTTCTAAAAATTCCTGGATTGAATAAGGTCCTAATGACACAGAACCTCGTACTATAGTGGGGATTCGATGATTCGAGCACCTGAATAGATCGTTGATGTCGCTGTCAGCAATAGAATAATCAAACCCCTGCTCACTCATACAATCCGGACCGTTTATTGACAATCAACTTTGTGTTCTGTGAACCAAAGCTATTTTAATGCACTATTTTTATATATAATTGTGTAATAAAAGGCTATATATTTTTATTTACAACTATTCAATCGATCTATTTTATGTTTGATTCTCGCTTTTTAAGCATTAATGTATTTTACTACAAAAATAACTGTAAAACATTTTGTGACGAATATAACTAAATGAATTAGCTCTATAAAATTTTATTCTAAGTAAGCCTGGGACATGTAGGAGCGAAAGCTGTGTTGAGCTGACACATTATCCCATTTATTTAAATTAGAAGAAACTTTCTTCATAATAAAGCTTTTAGTGTCACCAAAGTTATAAAATCCGTCTCTTACTGGAGGGTAAATGTCATATTTTGTAGCAATAGGAGTTGGCAGCCTTTCTTTCTTGATTGGTAGGAAAGCGGGGCTCCTGATCGAGTCAGAATTACTTATGGTGATAAGAATTCGATAAATGTCCGATCGTGATCTTTAGGTCAAGTCAAGTCAAAAAAAGTTATTTAAAAATGATCATTACAAGTAAATTATAAACATAATATCTATTTAAAATTGTGAAAAATAGGAAAATGCCTGAAAGATCTTCCATTGTGCAAATAAAATATCATAATTAAGCTGAAGGAGTAAGCAAATAAGTTCAAAAATGCAACAGGATGGAAACATAAGCTTAAAATAAAGGAAGTTCATTGCGAAATAAACCGTTTTTTATAAAGGTCAAATCATAAAACAGTTACGTGCCTTATAATAAAACAATCATGTTATTTAGATTTTTATTGCGGACATTTTCCATCACGATTTTATACAAAACAAAGTCTCACGACGTTCTGGGATCTGGAATCTGTCCTCAGGTGAACTAATATCAAAAACATAACACAATTAACACATAATCCGGACAAAGCAGGTGTAAAGCTGAAAACATAAAAGTTTAAAGCAGTCAAAAACTTACAAACAAACCATTCACAAACCATTACACACATAGGAAAAATCTTATGCACGATAGAAAAGGTACCAGTAATCAGTGGTGCTTTTGATAGCGTACATACTTTGAACATACTGTATACAGTAGTTGGGTTCATAACTGTTTTATTTTGCTTAATTTTTGTTACCAATTGAAATATTATGTTGGTGTAAAAAAGAACAGAGAATCAAAATTTTCGTACTATTAACGAAATAGTTTTAACAATGATTCTCCATGATACTGTTACCTATGTCCTTCACCACACTTTTGACAGTGATAGTAACATAATGAAGTTTCTGTAAACAGGTACTTTTGTAATTTACATTATCGTTATCGGCTTAGAATGCAGAACCGTTATTTGATTTACTTGTTTTCGCGATTTATAATCACACAAGTTTGTTGTTAATACATCGATTACTGTGGTGGGACAAAGGCTATGGAAACTCACTAAAAGCTTAACATCAGAAGGCTTAGCCAGGAAACAATGAGCCACTTACTTACGACAGGGTAAG
Source organism: Nephotettix cincticeps (assembly GCA_023375725.1). Lineage (NCBI taxonomy): Eukaryota > Metazoa > Arthropoda > Insecta > Hemiptera > Cicadellidae > Nephotettix > Nephotettix cincticeps. The sequence goes on from CM041784.1 coordinate 16,680,037, forward strand.
TTCAACAAAATATCCGAGTTCGCTGCTGGCACCCGGCCAATACAATGTGTTCTCACAAATATTCGCTTGTTTAAAGCTTAAAAAGTATGCGATGCGACGGGATCCTCACCTGGTCTCTTTGGTACCCACCTGTGAAGCTTATGGATGTAACAGAATCTATAATAGATAGTACTGTAATTACTAGACATCAATAGTAGTACAACAACTGATTATTAGGTACCTATAGTTCGGCTATACATATCTGGGTTGGAGCCCCTATATAATATATGTATATATACATTTTTATACATATAAAAAGGTTGGTACCCCTAGATAAGTTGGTACACTTGGTAATTAGCACAGATGAGTTCAAGGTCAAAGTTGTCTGCAACGGTAACGGGGGCTACTCTCATCATTTATATTTTATACAATAACGTCACACGAACGCTGTATTCTTTTACTGAACATTATAACATTTATGTTCTTATATTTAGGCTACCTCGGGGATCAACCTATCAATGAGAACATTACCTGTTCCATTTCACCACTGTACTCCTGCATCCTCCACTAACCGATAAAATCAGTCTCATATAATATTTTTTAATGGATTGGTATAATATTTTTGAATAAATATAGCAATGGAATATCGATTGTAAGGACCTAATATGTAATTAAAAAGAGTAACAGACCTATTAGTAATATTTGAGTGTAAGATACGTGTTAGTTGTACTTGAGTATCAGAGGTGTAGGGGACGTGTTAATTAATCATAGCTGAGTGTTAGAGGTGTGTTAGCCTTAACTGAGTGTCGGAGGTGTAAGAGACGTGTTAGTTATAGCTGGGTGTCGGAGTTGTGTTAGCCTTAGCTGAGAGCTGGAGGGGTAAAAGACGTGTTAATCATAGCTGAGTGTCAGAGGTGTAAGAGGCGTGTTAGTCATAGTGGAGTGTCAAAGGTGTGTTAACCTTAGTTGAGAGCTGGAGGTCTAAGAGGCGTGTTAGTCATAGTGGAGTGTCAAAGGTGTGTTAACCTTAGTTGAGAGCTGGAGGTCTAAGAGGCGTGTTAGTCATAGTCGAGGACCAAAGGTGTATAAATCATAATTGAGTGCCGTGTCAAAAATATTAATTTTTATTTTAAAACTATTAAAGGTAGCTTAAGGAATTTACTATAAGTGGTAAATGGCATCGGTTGTTATTTGTGTCTGTACTGGGACCTTGTTCTACGACCTATCAGCCTTTGAACTGTGGATCTGAGATGTTATAGAGATGCTTTTTGATATAAATAAATGTCTTCGTTTTCATTTATAGCAGGAAGAACAGTTTTCCTCCCCGAAGATACCACTCAGCCAATCCATTAGATCCTCAAACGAAGGAGTTAAACTGAACGTCTCCATTAGGCAATAAAGTTTCAAGGATTTCGTTTTCTAAGAATAATTTATTTAAACTATATGATCTCTGGAAATGGCGGTGAGGAGTTGTGTAAATAGGGATTCTTAGTGTACTATTTTATTACTCTATTAAACATTTCATGAAATTGGATAAAATGATCCACGCTTATTTTTAAACTTTTTTTTCTTTATTCATTAATTTAAAGAGAAACATTGATCCGATTTGGAATTTGCTGATTAGTTAAAATAAACTATAGTTCGTTTGTGAATGTTATCAGTCATGTATTACTGAAATTAAGTGTAAGTGTAATATTGGTAAATTAATTTAATTATAACTAATTATTATGTAGTTGATTATATTTCAACCTAAATTAAGTCTGTAGAATTATTTTTAAATCACTATTCCCGTGTGGAGAAAGCGTCAAGGAAGTGTTGTTTTGGTATTGGTTTTTGTATTGGATTTTGTATTAGTTTTGGTATTGGGCTTTCTATTGGTTTTTGGTATTGATTTTGTTTTGGATTTGGGTATTGGTTTTGGAATTTATTTTGGTATGGATATTGGTTTTTGTATTGAATTTGGTATTAGTTTTGGTATTGGTGGTTTTGGTATTGATTTTGTTTTGGATTTGGGTATTGGTTTTGGTATTGGTTTTTATATTAGTTTTGATATTGGATTTGGTATTGTTTTGGCAATGGTTTTTTTATTTTGGTTTTAGTATTGCTTTTGATATTGGTTTTTATATTGGTTTTGGATTAGTTTTGGTATTGCTTTGGCATTGGTTTTGGTATTGGTTTTTATATTGGTTTTGGTATTGGTTTTGGTATTGGTTTTAGTATTGTTTTGGCATTGGTTTTAGTATTGGTTTTGGTATTGGTTTTAGATTTTGTTTTTTTGTGTATTACTCGTATTAGTTGAGTGCATATAAAACAAGTGGTAAAGTCGTATTTCACGACGCATTTACAAATACAATTTAGTGAACTTATCAGCTTCGTGACCGTGTTGCCCTCTGGGGGAATGCAACCGAACCTGCTCATGCAGTTAACTAAACTGCCACTAGGGTATGTCTTATAGCCAATTAAGCGCTTTCTACTCCTATGCACTGGTGGCTGGACCTGTTAGAACCCTGCGCTGACGAGTGTAACGTTCTAGCCATTCGGAAGAGCTAGGGTTCGAATCCCGACCATGAGCAATCCCAATTTGGCTTGCAATTGTGTGGTATAGCGGAGAGGAGGCACATCATAAATAAACGGTGGCCGGCTTGGGTGGATGTTGACAGCATTTGTAGGCTTAATTTGGATTGCAGTGGACACCTGTTTTGCTTTTGTGGTTAGTGGTTATAAGGGAGGGCATGTTTTATGATTGTTTTGTTTATACTCAATATTTCAAGAAGACATATTAAGTAATTATAGCTATGTTACAGTTAAAAGTAAAAAGCTTACTACTTCAAGGGTTAATCTCATGTATTATAATTTAAAACCATCACTAAGGTAGCATTCGGTAAATTAGTGATTATGTATTGTTTTTAGAGAAAGTAAGCACTGATGGACGACAGTGATGAAGCGTTCAACTGCTGGAGTTTGTCTCGAGTTCTTAGCTTTGCTGCCCTTTCATAAATAAATGATCCGTTACTTCCCCGTTTTCCGAATCATTTGCCATCCTTCAATTCAGGACTTTATCAAGATTTGAGTTTGACTTAGTAAACGACATTTTCTAAACAGTTTTCAAAATTGATTAATCAAACCAATGCTATAGTTATGTTATTACCTGTAACTAGTTGATATGTAGTTGTTTTTCATAATATAAAAATGGAAAGTATAAATGAAGGTTGTAAGATTATTAAAATTAATTGAGAAATAAATAAAGTAAATAGAATTGTGAATGAACTTTGTCTCAATACTAGACTCATATTCCTTTTTTTCTTTAGATGTTTTGTAAAAACTCAATATATGAATAAAAACTACCTCATAATTAGCAATTGACTATTCTGGTGAATAATTAACTGGTTGTTATCAATAACAAAGCTAAATAAGTCATTTAATCCATGAGTCATTTTACAGTCTTGCTTCTCTACTGTATATATATTATTTTTAAACCATCTGAATGGGTTGTATTTCAAATAATAAACAAGTAAAGGAAACTTTAAAAGTAACTTATAAATTCCATTTAGCAACAGCACCCTTATGTTGGGAGAACCCGTATATAGGCTTTGTATATTTTTTGTAGAGTTTCACTTTGCAGCTTAGAGTGTGTTTAAAATTGTTATGTTTCTGTTTTGTCTGCCTTCTGAGAATGCCATAGCGTAGAGTAAGTTATTTACAATGACGATTCCAATTGTAATATGAGGCTTAAAGGAGCACATATTACAATCCTGGAGTATTTCTAAGTGGGAAAAGTGAAAGGAAAAAGAGCTTGTCAGCTTAAAAAAATCACTTTCTTAAATATTCATCTCTGAAGTATTTGATAGCAAATCTTCAAAACTTGTACATATCATTCAGGCACCAAACGTCATTTGTGTTCTTAAAATGGCCTTGTCCCTTTCTTCTAAAACTATGGAGATCAGTATAGGTATGATTTTGACGAAAAAATTAAAAATAATGATAGAAATACTTATATTAGGTTAAGCTACATCGTTTTAGGGTCATATGATGTTTAATACCTAGACCAAAACTAACGTTAATAAGATTAACGTAATCTTTAAAAATAATCTTTAAAATTATATCTAATTGAGAACCCTTTTTATTCGATAAAGGAGTTTTTTGAAATGCCTTCATGAGTGTGAGACAACTTACTGTACTTAGTTTTGAGATTTTTCGTTTCTTGTTTTCGAAACTTCTTGAGTTTTATTTTAGATTTTAGATTTAGTTCATAGCTATTTAGTTTAAAACATTTTGACTAAACACCAAATTTGTGAGCATTTATTGTAAACAAATAATATGTGTTAATAAAAAATTTGTCTATTGTTTGTCTATTTGTCTATTAAAAATCATATATTAATATCTTTTCCATAGTAGTAGTCATTGATACTGAAATTACGAAATGTAATTGTTACTTTAAATAGCACTTAAAACTTAAAACCCGTAGCTTTTTTAAAAAAAAAACTTAATTATTTGAACGTATAAGTGAAGTATAACGCGTCATATTCTCTACATAGTATATTCTATATATTCTAGCGAATTCTCGTAAATGATTTTTACCACAGTAATTCATCTTAACTGAATCCCTTTTTTTGAAATAAATTAGAATTTCAATGTTAACTTCAAATACACCTTTAGCAAAGATAAAGGTGTACGTAATTTGCTTCATATTCCAATACATTTGTTATACCGCCATGAACGAGCTAATTTCCCATGATGGGATTTACACTCCCACAAACAACAAACAGCTGACATGTATGGTTGTGATTACAGAGCAACTGTGTAAGATTAGAGGCTAAATGTTCGTGATGGCAATTAAGTCATTGTAATTACCCTTCTCATTGTTGACAGTAAATATTAAAACTAGAAAACTGTTGGTGAACTCCGCCCACTAGTTTGCGGGATACAGACCTTTTTCAATCAATTATTTTCGATTGTTGGAAATAAGATAATTTTTTCATAAAATCTCAGAAAATTAAAATTAAGGTTATGAAGAAATATGAGATGATATACACAAAATATTGATGAACAATCCCAAGTTTTGTTACTTAAGCTTGAACAACCTTTTATCATTCACATGTTACAAATATATAATAGTAGTTTATAATATATCGTGTGTTGGAAAAGTCCCGGAAAGGTTTAATATATTAAAAATTTACACATAATACAGTAACGATTGGTTTACCAATGAGACTTTGAAATTTTTTTAAGGCAAACCCCGTCATTATGTCTTGAGGATCGGCTCACGAGATGTTTAAAGTTTAAAATTTTAAGGTTAAGTTGAGTAAAGTAGTGTGGTGTGGTCATTCAATTTAAGGTCTTACACTGATTTGGAAAATAAATGTGAATGACCCAACCTCAAAGGATTTATAAATAAATGGTGGCGGTTTGAAAATTTAAGATTCTAAATTTCAAATTATTCTTGAAATTCCCAAACATTACCACTATTTATAAACGTAAGTCAAAAGATTTATAATATACTTTTTTAATAACATCTGAATTATAATATTTGTACATTTTTGTATTGCAAGCTATGAATCAAGAAAGAAAATTTATTCCATTAGAAAATATAAACCTACGCGTAAGGTTAGTAAAGATATGTGTTAAGTTAATGGTGTGTATTCGACAGTAAAATGTAGAGTAAATATAGCTTGTAAAGTTAAAGGAAGCAGGGATGAGACTGAGGGAGGGTTGTTCATGTTCCTGACTGCGGGGAGATAAGTTGCTCACAGCCAGAGGTGAAGACTGAGGAACCCTTTGTAGATATCACACCAGATATAATTAAATTGTCAAACAGTAAAAGGGTTTGTCTCGAAATTAAATATTTATTTAATATGCAAGGGGATTTAGTCATCTATATTAATTGCTAACTCAAAATTAGTAAGCAGAACCGAGCTGAGAAGTTACTCTGAAAACCTAATTAACTGTTCCTGAGACTACCGGAACTTTGAAGTTCATAATCTTATTACTGTAAATAAATCATTTACCTATGCAAGGTTTTTCTAAAGTATAAGAACCCAAAAAGCAATTCAAAGAATTCTACGGGATATAATCAAACTTAGTTATGATATCAAAAGTGTGCTTCTGTTAAAATTCTGGATAAAATTTTGACGACGCATCTGTATATCACAAAACTGTATATCTGTATAACTGTATAGCGGAAACAGCTGGATATGTTAGCGTGTGGTAGTGGTAAGATGCCTGCCGCACAAGGGACGCTTGGATATGAGTTAATAATATAGTACCTGGTGACCGAGCTTTGCTCGTTTAGAATAATACATGTATTATAAAAATTAATTAGAAAAATTAAAACACATTTAATTAAAACACATAATTAATATAGCACTGAACAAAAAGTATTTCCCCTGATGGGGTTTGAACACGCTACCGCAGGACCACGGCGTCTGCCAAATGAGCGACGTCGGTTAAGGTGTTTTAGCCAACCTCAATTGTTTTAGCCGATCATTTACTGTTTAACTATCCATACAGTTATTATTAGCCTGTGACCAACTGATTTTGGTATAAACGGAATGAGGATTGAAAAGCAAAAGAGAAATTTAATTTACAAATATTAATTGGTTTGTTACAGTGGCTTCAAGCAATACAACAAATACGTTTTCTATCAAAACACGGAAGATTTTGGAAATGCTCTTTTTTGCTTTTATTTCGCACAGTTATGTTACCCTTAAGTTTTTACAAATTGTTTAGTACGGTAACCTGATAATTTTACATTTATTACATACATAAAATAAATATTTACGAAAAACCTCTATTCACATATTGTTCTTTGCTGTTCTTTGCCGTCTTCAATCAAGAACTGGCAAACGGTTATAAACAGCTGTTTTGGTTTGTATTGTTTACATTTTATTCTCCATAAGCGTAATGTTAAATTTTTAGATTTTAAACTTAATATTACAAGAAAACAAGAATTTTCCTGGACATTAGACCTATCTAGAACTTATTTTCTACTCGGAAATTAGTTATTTCCAAAATTTAAAGAAATTCCTCGGTGCCGTTTTCGAGATCCGTGTGCAAATATATATATATATATATATATATATATATATATATACAAACCTTGCTCGTATTATAGTATTGGATACCGTGCAAGGCTTACTGGCTAGTGACTTAGTATTAAACTCGTTTGTAGAGCCACAGGCATGTCTATTGTGAAAAATCAATTGTACTGTACATTCTTGGTGACTGGCTATATACAGGTTTGCTACTAAACCAAATTGTATTGTAAATGCTTGCATCTCGAATAGTTAAATATAATGCTATTTTTACTTTCTCCCGTTTACACGATATGGACAAAGTATTGTTTTCGTCAAAATTTTCAAATTTTTGTTGAGGGTAGATACTTCCGTTTTGGCGTTCCCTGAATTCAAAAAAGCAGGTTTCTGTCTGTCCGTGTCTATATGCGTGTGCGTGTCTGGATGTGTACAAACCCACAGCCAACCGCGTTTGTCCGACTTAGATGAAATTTGGTATGTATGGTATGTACTGTATATATTCTCCGTATCCCCAAGCGTTTTTTCTTTTTTAAGGCTAGTTCACTAGGATAGCTCCTAAAACACTTAAAATCGTGAAAAATCGAAACTTCTCAAAAATTGCTCTAATAATTTGTACTAAAATATAGTACTTTATTACAATATTATTATTGACATACTGACATTAGTGCGTTGTCCCATGTACATACTAAAAAATATGACACCACTGAGGGCGGGGCCGTAAACATCGGACTCTCGGGCCTTCCGGTTCATATAGGCTATTAATATGTATAGTCAAAGATAGTACTTTATTACAATATTATTATTGACATACTGACATTACTGCATACAGAAAACAATAAGGGAAGTATGATTGAATGACAACTACCATGAAAACAATAAGGGGAAGTATGATTTGACAACTACCAATAAAACTAGCTTAAAATTAAACAAATTAGTACTTGAAATATTTGGCTACAGTAACGGATCCAGAGATAAATATAAAATTTACTGCCCATGGTAAACGCAGTACGTTGTCTGAGAGCACCCATGTTATTCATGTTATTTCTATGGATAATTAAAAATAACAGATTTTTTCTTTATTTCCTAACAGTTTTCCTTAAACCTTGATATACAGTGTAAGGTTTTATAACCCAAAAACCCACTCAAATAAGCTTGGTATTGCGTGGGGGGAGGTAGCCCCTTTCATAAAATTCTAACAATTATTTAAGTTTTTTTATCTTCTTTTATCTTTTTTTATATCTTTATTTTTCATTATCTGTTAGCAAGTGGTAATTTTATTTTTGCATAACTTTTTTTGATATGTTAAATAATTTTATCGTCTTGAAATTAAAAAAAATAATTTTAAAAACACAAAAACCATATCAAACTATATTTTTGTAGTTAACAACACAAACGGTTGTCGCTAAATTGTAATTTATTTTATATTCAATATCTTAATACCAATAATATTAAAGTGGTACCATTGTTAATTATTCACAAAACAGAATACTGATTATTTTTGAAACAGTAAATCATTAAAGTCTATCATTAATTCAACTTAGAATATATTAGTTTTATTAAGGATTTTCGTTTTTAAATTTACTTAAGGGAGAAAGTATGTGTCAACCCACTGATAACGTTTATTTTTCTTGTAAAAACAGCTATACAATATAATGTATGTATAATAATAATGGTTTATAAATAAATTTTTACTCAGTTTAAAAATTCCCATGTTACCTTGAAGTTCATTCGTCAAAACATGAGTTAGCCTGCGGCTAAAAGTATATTGGTATTTCCATCAAATTTGTCATCAGTGAAGCTTGTAAAATACGATCGACTCAGCAGGCCCTGGTTTAACCCGTATTGAAACAACTCTACACAGATCTACAATGTTGATCTAAATTCAATTATTTTGAAAACAGTCGTTTGATTGCTATTACGAGAAATGTTTGAAGTAATAAGCAAATATTTTTATACATACTTTATTTTCCATTATCTGTTAGCAAGTGATAATTTTATTTTTGCATAACATTTTTTTAATATGTTAAATAATTTTATTGTCTTTAAATAAAAAAAATATAATTTTAAAAACCCAAAAACCACCTGAAACTATATTTTTGTAGTTAACAACACAATATTGGCTGTCTCTAGATTGTAATTTATTTTATATTCAATATCTTAATACCAATAATGTTAAAGTGGTACCATTGTTAATTTTTCACAAAACAGAATACTTTGGAATATTTGTTTTTGACATATATTTAAAACTAAGCTATATATATTTACTCATCCATTAGTATTACACAGTTATATAGTTTAAGGTAAATCAGATTCGTGTTGACACGGGAGAGTTTTTTTATGTTGATGACGTTAGATCTTAAACTATTCTTGGCCAAGGTCAATAAAATACAGGCTCGCTTTACTTATACCACTGTCAGATGACAGATGATAGATGTCTTGAAGAAGTTACAAATGGTAAGTCCGCAAATCCACCAGGACCTATTTCATTCAAAGCTTAACTTTTATAGGATATTTTTAACTGGCAAAATATGTAAATCTATGGAAAACATTACGAAAATTTTCGTTGGATCTAGGTTAAAATATCCCCTGCATAGATTCACTTGTTCTTTTACTCTTAAATGTCTTAGTAGATCTACTTTTGACCTAAGGAACTGATTCACCCCAGCCGTGCTATCAGAGTAGGCGATGAAGAATCCTGTCAAAGAATGTCTTAATTGTGTACGCAGTAAAAAGGATTTGGTGCTTAGTAAAAAAGTTTGCACTTTTGCTGGAATGCAAAGTTCTGTTATTATTCCTGAAACATTTTAAAATACTGGGTTGGAATGGAAAAAAATGGTAACAGGTACTTCTTATTTATAAGCACTGTTATCTGTATGTTTCCAGTGCATTGTTAAAGATATTTTATCTCTTGTCGTTTGTGGAAAAAATCTATAGAAAAATAATCAGAATCAATGGACTGACACATACTTTCTCCCTATAGTTAAAAAAACGATTTTGACCCACCTCAAAGTACTTTTTCATGAGTTGTGTTAGGTAATGTACCCAAGCTGCATTCCAAAAGTTTCATGTAAAGCGTTTAAATTTTAATAAACTAAATTTTAATCAAAATGGTTAGAACGATTGGTAATAAATTTGAGTTTTTCATGTTTTAACGGTTTTTATGGGCTCAAAAAAATCAAAATTTAAAAATAATGAAAAATCGCCCGGAGATGTAATTGTAGCAAATGTCATCTAAATCAGAGCAACGCGGTAGGCTATGGCTTTGTACATATCCAGACACACACAGGTATATAGACACGGACAGACAGACATCACGTCGAAACCCACTTTTTTGGATTTAGGGAACCCCAAACCGGATGTATCAACTCAGATTCAAAAATTTCGACGAAAACAATACTTTCTCCATATACTATCGTATAAGTGGGAGAAAGTAAAGTCTATAAAATAAAACATCGTTAAGTTTCACACTAATTATTTTAAAAGTCAAAGAACTAATAAGGAATGTTACACATACAAAGCATAGCTATAGATTTAATTTTAATTAATCGTTTAAAAAATACGTGTTGTATTAGAACGTTTGTGGATATATAAAAAGTTGAATATTGTCAATTAATTGCTAACTGGAATGAAAATTAATGAAATATTAATCAACGTAATGACTCGTGTAATATTCCATTGTATTAACTTTGTAGTATATTGAAAATTTAGGGATTTAATTCGGATACATTGCTAGATTGTCACGGGTCGCGGACATCGTGACGCTGCCACCACTGCTCATTGCGTGGAGCAGTCCCGGGAATTAGAATTTTAGTGGGAGTAGGGGTCAAGTCATTTGAAAAGCTCGGAAAGAAACTTTATGTTAGTTTAATTTGGAAAAAACATCAGATTACAGAATAAAAATATAAGTTACGTTACTTTATACTATTAAGAGTCTGCATCAGTGGTAGCCATCTTGAATTTTAGTCCCGTAAGATCAATGTTAAATTCTGGTGGAACATACCTTCACTTTGGCGTCTGTATTGGCGTTAATTATCAAAGTATAAATGTAAAACTTTGGAAGTACATTGATGAGATGTGGCTCAAGGGCATGACCTTTTAATATTTTCAAAAATTTAACTTGATATAAAAACAAAAATCCAGGAATATTTTACAAAATAAATCATTGTTATTTTTTTATTGACAGCGAAATTAAGAGGTTCTGTAAGGTGGTGCCCTGGAGGACTGTAACACCTTTAATTTGACACCTCTTCCGTTAATTTATGACAATAGGTCAAGGAGATTTAGGCGCCAGAATTTAACATTGCTCTTACGGGACTAAACCCCAAGATGGCTACCACTGATGCAAACTCTTCAAAGGGAGGGAGATAAGTGTGTGAATACGAAGCCGGTCAAGAAGAACAATGTGCGCGAGACACCCTCCTCTCTGTGATCAGATCACCCATGTCACGTGACTGGACGGGAGTGACGTGATTGCTGACTAGTGAACTAATCGGCTGCTCATATCCGCCCACAGTTGGAAATGGAAACTTTACTTTAAATACATGTTAAATAAAGATGAATGAAATAATTATGGTTCACTTATCTAAAAGAGAGTGACTCGTTACAAAATGATTATTTGTATATGGATTGTACATATCATTGGAATACCAAGTAGGAAACTAATTTTGTTTTCAATCTCAAGTGCTTATAACTACTATGAGATTTGAATAAATAATCTAAACTACCTCTGCGGGGAAATAATAAATCAAGTGCTTTAATGCCTTAGTCACATTCATAGGCTAGCCAGAGGTGACCACTTACAATCTCATCAGGAAATATCCAGAGAAAGTAACTCTGGTTTCGAACCAGGTACGTCTGACTTTCTGGATCAGAGAGTTACACCTCTAGCACCACGTCAGTAACACTTTTATCTTAGCCAACAGGCTGAAAGCGAAACTACTGATTAATGCATTTTTGAATTTTTGATTGTTTTTAACAAAAGTAATTAAGTGAAAATTTTTTATTTCACTAATCTCTGCATAAATTCTTAAACGTTTATTCAATTTTAAGAATGGAATAGTACCTATTGTTTTATATTTTTCTAATTTTATAGACTTATAGATATTGCTTGGAGCAATTAATGTTTTGAGTGTTTATATTTTATTGCCACATCCAAATAGTTAGTATAGTGATGATTAACTTATATTTAATAGCGGCGCTAAACCACAACGAGCAAAGTTTATTCAATCTGTTGAATCGTCAGAATTTTAAGTGGATGAATTTTAAGTGGGTCGGACTGACACGGTCGCTCGTTTATTTAAATCCTTCTTCATAACCATCAGCTCTCGTTAAATGTGAGCTTAGTCAGGCGGATTCATCTCCACTATGAACAATGCGAGTTTGACTTCATTTTAGTTAATGAACTAGCGTTTTTTAAAGGTCGAATTAGGAAAAGTGAACTAGTTAAATTATTGTCTGCTTTTCATTGTATTGTATTTTAATTTAACAATTGAGTTTAGTACGAAGTAACCGAGTTTCCCCAGTTTCTCAATATTATAGTGTTATATTTTAAGCACTGTTTCTTGATTATTCTAATGCGATTACAAATTATGAAGGTTACAGTACCTTAATTGAAAATACAGCAAAGTATAAACTGAGTATCCTCAGTTTCTTCTGAATTACACAAAGGGGTGGAACAGCGTTCCTATAGCACGTCAGCCATATGGCTTTTTGCACACCCCTGTTGCTGAATGTCTCATGGACCTTCCAGGCTTAAAAGCCTGATGAACTGCCGTAGTCTCCCGACTAGCTTCTCCCTGGAAAGGTGACTACTCCACTCCACAACGCCCTGTGTGGTGGCCCTTACCTCAGCAAGCAGTCATACAGCAGATGATCGGGAGTATCCTCGGACAGCCCAAACTTCCTGCAGATTGGGTATCCAGAAAAGAAAACCATGCGAGCAAGATGTTTCCTCACATGTCCGTGTCCCGTTATGATACCTACAGTGAGTCTGAGTTCGGACCTACCTAACTGTAAAAGATCCTCTGCGATCCTCGAAGAGGTGGAACTGAGAGACAGTTTGCTTACTCTCAGGAGGGGAAGCTCCGCCCATCTTCTGCGGTGACACTCACGTGCCCACGTGCTGATCTCTCGATCCACATGTGCCCTGGAGATGCCACAAAAGGGTTGTGGGCCCACGAAAGGAATCGAAGTGCTATCGTTTGCAAGACGATCCGCTGTTTCATTACCCATAATGCCTGAGTTTCCTGGGACCCAGCATAGGGTAACGTAGTTTTGACTGCCAAGAGAAGACCAGGCGTTGCGGCATTCCCACACGACCTTTGTGTCAAAGGTACAGGAGTCCAGTGCGTTGAGAGCAGCCTGAATATTTGAGAAAATGGCAATGATCCTGTTCCTGACACCATCTCTTGAGGTTGAACAGAGCACATTCCATGATGTCTGCCACTTCTGCCTAGAACACCGTGGGGAAATCCCCAATGGAAAAGCAGAGATTTTCCTTATCTTGCATCCCCTAGTATCCCAGCTCCAGTTCCCTTGTTTCCCTTAGAGCCATCCGTTACCATTCTGACTCACAGGGATGAAGAGGTCTGCCGCCATCTTGCCAGTCAATCCTTGGTGGAACCCCAGTTCCTCAAAATATATGTTTTTTAACACTGATAACAGTATAGTGATTATTTAAATGTGACTAAAAATATGAATTTTACAGTACCTTAATACAGTACAGTACTTATGAGGGTGATTTTGGAATATTGAACTAAAAATGTATTTTGTATTAAAACCCCTGTATAATTATTCCAAAAACATATTACTTGGAGTATAACTAGGGTATGGATATTGTTCTGTACCTAGAAGAAATCTGAATTATATATCATAAAGAGACCTTTATTAACAAAAAATTAACTTTATTGTGAACTAAGTTTAAGATACTAAAAAAGTACTATAGATTTCATTGTGATTTTAAATGATTTACATTTTAAGGCAGGGTTTGGATAATCAACGGTGCGTTTATTTGTGTACGTAAATCAATGGTAAGGTTGATTAGTGGTCAGGTAATGGACTCTTTTTTGTAGTAATTTTATATTTTTTAATGCTAATCTATTTAAAAATTACTGCCGGTGATGAAACTAAATATGTTTTGGTAAGATACTTTCGGAATTTGGCAACAGCTGCTGTTAAAACAAGGAAAATCTCACTAATTGCTTTGTCGGCAAGTAGGGAAATCGTTACTTTGCTGGCCCCTTAATGTTCCTCGTGCATTTTAGCGTTACCTTTTTGAGTGGAGTTACCCAAAAACTTCATTGGTTTTTGTTACCAAACGCAATGACACTATATGCTTGCTGAAATCCCAACCATTTGGAAATTCCAAAATGAATAAAGAATATTTTATCGTATTTTCAATCACGTCCATCAGATTTATTTTACATAGGAATTTTGTGCTATTTAAAAAAAGTTTGGTTTTAGTTAAAAAAATGTTGTAATTAATTTTCCCTATTAATCTCTGGAGTGTTTTTTGTCAAAAATGTGTTTTGTTTTTAATTTAATTAAAACAGTATATGCTTATGTAAAATTGGATGCTGTTATAGGATGCTGGATGCTGGACTGTGTTTTTAGAACCTTTTTACAAAATGTCGAAAAATATAACTTTATGACTTTATTGTTATCATTAAAGCTAAAACAAATGTTATTTACGGATCCAGAATTAAGTCCTTTGAATAGGAAATATGGAATAGCTAAATATGGACGATAAAGAATTAAATGGTTGGTAACTTATACAAGAACTCTTCAATGAAGAAATATATGAGATTGTTTAAAAACTGATTTCCAATTTGTTATCCAAATTGGTACATCATGGTTTTGAGTACCCCTCTTGAGATAATAATGCAATTCATTTAGTAGTTAGTTGATCAATCTGATAATCACAAAAGTTCTAAAGTTATTTTAAAAGATTATCAGCTAAGTGCCCACTCTCCGCTCCGAGGAAAATTACAGTGTAGTAATTAATAACGTTACTTTTCATTCGCCATTTATTGTGTTATTCTATTTACTGATCGTCTTTATTCTCGGATCTCTGATTCATTCTGTGAGTTTTCGTAAATTATTTTGAGGATTGGACATATTTTGAACGTATCATAATTTTTCTTATTAAATATACTGAACAAACAGAATATTTAAAATTTATAATTGGGTTGGTTATTAATGAGTCAATACACTTTATTGGATTTTTCCAACGCGTGTGTTTTTTAACTACACAACGTTTGTGGAGGTGGAGAAACTCCTCCGTTTTTAAGTGATTACTTAATAATTTACAATAAAAACTGAATGTTTAAAGTTACAGATATCAGTTATATCATGCTGTCAATAATACTAAACTTATACATCATTCACAACACAAAAACTATACAACAAGAGTTGGAGCACTACTGCAGAACTCTCGTTCTGAGCTCACGCCATCTTGTGTCGTCCCGCTGGCCGGAGGAGGAGTGTTGTGGTTATTTGTTGCGTTATCAATATAGTTTTTTAGTTGTGCATGGTAAATAGGTATAGAATTATTGACAACATGATATAATTAATATCTGAAACCTTAAACATTCAATTTTTTAAGTATATTATAAGGAAATTTCTTGAAAACGGGAGAAGTTTCTTCACCTCCAGAATCGTTGTCTAGTTAAAAACAAAGACGTGTTGGAAAAGTCCAATAAAAGATATTGAATAATATTGAACATATTTAGTTAAAGAAGTACATGACCTTAATGTTGTCTATAGTAAGGGGAAACCTTTAACGAAGGTCATCCTTTAAAACACATTTGGAAAGGTTTATTGTGTCAGTTTACTCAACGGCTAAATACGTCTCGACGTTTTCCCATGAAGCATCGCTAAGATGGAAAACCCGGCGTTAAGAGTCTGCATCAGTGGTAGCCATCTTGGATTTTAGTCAGTTTACTCAACGGCTAAATACGTCTCGACGTTTTCCCATGAAGCATCGCTAAGATGGAAAACCCGGCGTTAAGAGTCTGCATCATTGGTAGCCATCTTGGATTTTAGTCAGTTTACTCAACGGCTAAATACGTCTCGACGTTTTCCCATGAAGCATCGCTAAGATGGAAAACCCGGCGTTAAGAGTCTGCATCAGTGGTAGCCATCTTGGATTTTAGTCAGTTTACTCAACGGCTAAATACGTCTCGACGTTTTCCCATGAAGCATCGCTAAGATGGAAAACCCGGCGTTAAGAGTCTGCATCAGTGGTAGCCATCTTGGATTTTAGTCAGTTTACTCAACGGCTAAATACGTCTCGACGTTTTCCCATGAAGCATCGCTAAGATGGAAAACCCGGCGTTAAGAGTCTGCATCAGTGGTAGCCATCTTGGATTTTAGTCAGTTTACTCAACGGCTAAATACGTCTCGACGTTTTCCCATGAAGCATCGCTAAGATTGAAAACCCGGCGTTAAGAGTCTGCATCAGTGGTAGCCATCGTTAAGAGTCTGCATCAGTGGTAGCCATCTTGAATTTTAGTCCCGTAAGAGCAATGTTAAATTCTGGTGCCTATATCTCCTTGACCTATTGTCATAAATTAACGGAAGAGGTGTCAAATTAAAGGTATTACAGTCCTGCAGGGCACCACCTAACAGAACTTCTTATTTTCACTCTCAATAAAAAAATAATAATGATTTATTCTGTAAAATATTCCTGGATTTTTGTTTTTACATCAAGTTAAATTTTTGAACAGATTGAAAAGGTCTTGCCCTTGAGCCACATCTCATCAATGTACTTCCAAAGTTTTACATTGATACTTTGATAATTAACGCCACCACAAACGCCAAAGTGAAGACATGTTCCGCCAGAATTTAACATTGCCCTTACAGGACCAAAATTCAAGATGGCTACGACTGATGCAGACTCTTAAGAGGAAACCTGTTCTGTTAGAACATCAAAAGCATCAGGAAACATCTTCCCTTTGATTAACATTCACAATATAAAAAGAACATCATTATACTTTTAAAACATACATTTGGACGATATGAAATAGCATCTTTAATATTGAAGAAGTTTTAAAATTTTATTTCTAATGTAAATCCCAAAGAGTTCTCAAACCTTTACTCTTACTTAATATTTTGTATTAGTTCAAGCGTTTAAAGTAGGTAAAAATACATAATTTAATTAAATATACATATTCAAAAGTTTGCTAAAACTAATTTTGTCTATGTACAAGTACGAGGGGGTACTAAACACACACACACACGCACACATACATAAATATATGTATTATGCTTATTATTGAAGCATAACTACTGATTCAGTGTTGTTATAATTTCATACAGTATAGGTTTTATAAATATTAATATTACAGTACGTGTATAATATATTACTAAAAAAGTCTTCATTTTATAAAAGAATCAAAATTTATAACGATCCATCAATACAAATACACTACCTTAATGTCATTATTAAATAAACTGTTAGTCCTTAGTAAATCCTTAGTATTTAAATGCATCCTATGTTGTATAGAGCATTGAGCATTTGTTTTTTAACTAACTAACTTATGTAATAACTATAACCTACATGTATTAGCCTTTCTTGTTATCATTGGATTCAATAATCATGTGAAAGTTTAATAAAATATATGGTAGTCACCCCTCGGTGCTGTAAAAAGAATAATGCTAATGCAGAGAATACAAGCTTTACAGACGTTAAAGAGATCATACCTCGTGGCTTTAGTAATGTCATCAATGCGCACTATCCTATATCAAATCCTGTTTTGATAATGGATATAAAATTCTATATCATGAGATAGATCTATATCATGTTTTAATTTGAGTTAAACCTAAGAGTTGAAATAAATAGCCACTTTGTCGTAAATTACAACCAAGAATTTAAAAATCTTCTTCCATAATATCTCAATTGAAGATATCAGCAAGAGTAAACTTGTCTATCCGCTATCAAATTATGTTTTAGCGTATTGCTAAATTACTCACTGCTTTTTAAATCAAGATTATTTTGAACCTTGTTTTATTTGACCCTTATTATTTGCTACTAAAAATGAAAAACACAACCACATAACAAGAAACAAATTTGCTTCGTTTATAGCGGAAACCCAATCTTGGAGTTCTCGTCCTACAAAGAGCTTTGCCAATCGCCTGTGACAGGAACAGGGGAATTAATCTATTCGTTCTCAACTGGACTTGGCTGGATTGACAATCAATCACCGATTGTGTCTTACCAGAGGTCCACTGGCAAGAGGAAATAGAGGAAATAGCCTGAAAACCTACTAAATTTATAATTTACTTCATTTATTTATTCCTTAATGGACACAGCTAAAAAAATATGTGGACATTAAAAACAGTATCAGGAAATCTTGATTTACTTATAAGCTATGCTACTAGAAAATATAATGTAGGAAACGTAATATAAACTATGAGACTTACTCTTTTCTGAAATGTATTAAAAAGTCGGTATAAAAGTAAGCCGATGGTCAGGTCGCCCAGGATATTGCATTCTTTCTTTGACTTGTGAGATTCAATCCACCTAATCTTGTACATCTAAAATTCTCTTCTCTCCTTCAATTGTAACAAAAGAAGTGAAAATAGTTTCAAAATACCATTTAAGGTTGTATAAAATTAAATGGAAATGACTATAATTATATTTCAAAAGAAACCAGAACCATTTTTTGCTCCGAAAAGCCTAAACGCAATATATTTAAGTCAGTATTTGTAAAAAAGATAATTTATGAGTTTTTAGTACTAAAACAGGCACATCGTTCTTTCTAAAGAGGGTTTGGGGGGGTTACGTGTCAAAATTAGGGATTATGGATTTTACTTGTTACTTAATTGTTAATGGTTAATTTAGAAACCGATAAATCATTAAAATTTATATTAGGTTTTTCTTTTATAAAATTTTGTTTTTCTTAGTATCATTGTAATCCACTCAAAAACCAACAATTTATTAATTTGATTCTTACTTTTCCTTCAAACTATTAGTGAAACATGTATGATTAATTAGAACTGTTGATGTCTCTTCATGACCTTTGAAGGGGTTGAGTGAGATATTCTAAGCAAAGTATACCTAAAAATTACGAAAATGAGAATTTTTGGTGCATTTGACTGTTGACACCTCCACCCAAAATGGGGGTTTTGGGGGCGGTTTAAATTATAAAAGTAGTAAGCCCCGTTGATTAATAGCTCATTTTTAAGAACTTTTGAAAAGAAAAGAAACTATTGGATTTCTAGGTATATAAAGCTATTCATCTCAACCGGTACCAAGACGTATCATTCTAAAAATTGCATCGATCAAAACAAATGAGCAAAATATTTAAAAATATCTCTTAAAAAAGGCTTGGTTAAAAAATCTTAAGATAGATTTAAATATGAATGCAACACATCAATTTTATTTCATTTATTTCCATTAATATAAAATATGCCAAAGATTCAAAACATTCTTCATTACTATAATAACTTCTTAAATAAATTTTAATTACTAGTTATATATAATTGATTGATTATAATATCCACTATCGGTTACTATGTACCATCAGTTTAGCGTTTGTCCATTTAGTTCGATTTCCTATTTCGAAATCAGTGGTGAGACATTCCTGTCAAGACACGAGCGTTTACCACTAAACTATGAATAAAACTATACTATAAAATTGTGATAAAACAAAACATTTTGCATGGAAAATACTTAAGTAAATAAAATAAATGACCAAATTTATCATTTTTTATTGAATACTTTCAATCACTTACTTGAATCATATTTTAAAACTACCGCTTTGCCAAATATTCCCGGACTTTCCTTTGCTCTAAATTAGTTCGAATTTCTTTCTGTTTCAATAATTTATTTATAATAAACTAGTAAATTATGTTATATTTTATTTAAACTATCTAAATATATTTACAAATTTTATAAGGTGTGTTTTAAGTTTTTGCAAAGATTTTAAAAGGAGTCGATTTTTTATTATAGAACACAAATATTATAGGAATAAATATTGAAAGAAACTCCAGTGGCAAGCATATGTAGTGTTAACAAGTTCAATGTTAGTGAATATTTGATGTTGGAGCTACTTCCCGATGTCCATGGTACCCTGGGGTGGTATTTCAAGATACGTATGCTCTTACTTGTAAATATTTCAGGAAATAAACTTTTTGTTTCCTACCGAAAATACATAATGTTATACTCTTTATTCTATTGTACATAACTAAATGTAATTTCAAGTACAAATATTTCTATCACGGGTTCAAACGAATGTAGAAACGTTCGAAAGATAATAGTTTTAAAATCTATTTGAGCTGAAAGAACATTTTGTGGGCCAATTGAGTAAATATTTGAATGCACTGATGAGGTAATAAGCTACAGCTATTGCAATGTCGATCACTTTTGATGGAGTCCTCATCGGGCGTTGGCTCTTCCTTTATTTATCAATTCATTTTATATTTTGTTACTTTATTTTCACTAAATTGGTCACTAACTAAGGCTTACTTGCTCCTTGGATATGACTTTTAATTAATAACCCAACAGTAATGCCATCTAAGTGACCTACAGTCAGTGGTGGTTCGTGGGCTAAAGTAATAGGAGGACTCATCTATTAAGAATATGTCATAAAACAATCGTCAAACACCATAATTTATGACTAGCCCGTGAGGGGTCGCGTCAAAAAAAGTTACGTCAGAGGTCGCGCATGGTGGATTCCACCGGGTGTTAAAAAAGCTTACAAAAGTATCATAAACATATGTTTTTATTATGGAAATTAAATAAGTTTTTGTACACATTTTTGCAACTTGTTAAGAGCCTACTATTTTTCTAAATCTAAAAAAATAGTTTTATTAGAATAGTAAGTTATTATTTATACACATGTTTAGGTGAATAAAAATAAATAAATAACATAAATTAGTAATATTAATAAGTGAATACAAAAACTGTTCACCAGAGCAGTAAAATCTCAAGTCGTCAGTCTTTTGTCGTCGTCGTCCTATCTAGTGGGAGGTTGGTTTTATGCAATGAAAATTGATTGCTCTCTGCATGTCACAAGTGTTGCACGTTTACTCTTTTACTCTTTTAATTCTTTTTCAGCAAAAACGTCTGAGTCCAAACTCCGCAAACCGTCAGTGGACGGCACAGGAGGTTCGTCAACAAAACATTCTCGTCTGCTCGTCCAATCACTCCGCATTACATAAGTAATGAATGTTTGCTTCCTAAAGATTTACTTCTTCGTCAACACAATCTAATAAATAGCGCAGTGTTTCCTCCTCTCTGAACTCTATATTGGCATGTAAAAGTCCCTAAAGCACTTTAATATCACTAGATAAAAACAACAAAAACACTCTAGCGACATTAGTCACTTAGGCTAGCCAGAGGTGACCGATCATGAACTGACAGGAGTCGCCGGCGGCTGGTTTCGATCCAGGAACCTCTGACTTACTGGGCCAGAGCCGTTACCCATGAACTACCGTGCGGTTTGAAACTAGTCTGCCCAATGGAGTCCGCGTGTGTTCATTGTCTTTCCATTACAGCCAAATTCTGTATTGTGATTGGCTGGTTTGTCTCATAAGAAAAACACTTAGTTTTGGAGTCAGGATTGCTACATCCTATATACTAACTATCTTGAAAACATTACTGAACCCATTAGGAAAACGTTGGTTCATTTTCTTTGCAACTACTGCAGACTGGGACGGTGGCGACGTCCTGTAATGCAGCTGGATTACAGGACCTCCAAGTAGATACTTGAAGGTCACGAATTGTGGATAGTTGTGAGCGATGGTCGGTGGGTGTTGTGTTCTCTTGTGTGGTATTGTCCGCACTATTAAATACTATGTTAATCCGCAAAGACCATCCTCATGATTAGACCGATTCACAAATTCAGAGGCCGTGGTTCGGATTCAACGTTAAACTGTAGGTCTCTTAGTTACCATCGCCTGTTGGGATATTACTTAAAAGTCCTGTATAAGGAACATGTCAGCCTTAGTCAGTAACAAGACTACAAGATCGTGCCACAATCATCTTACACTCAATCCTCATTCATACTTGGCCTAAAATACCTACCTTGTGGTATGGTCGCCATTTCAATAATATAATCTAATCTATATTTTTTTGGAATATAAATTTATGTTATGTATGATAATACTCAATATATTTTTATTCTAACTGAGTGATTTCTTAATTAATCTATTTTTCCTTCGTGGAATCAAGGACTCCGTCCTCGAGGGCCGGCCGCCACTTCCTACAGTTTAACGTGAGATCCGAACTATAATTTTTACCTCTGAACTACGAACTCTTCCTGTCATGAGGATGGTCTTTGGTAAAAACAAAATATTCAATAGTGTGGACGGTAAGCCTTGGTCATAAATAAATAATAAATTGGTTTTGAATACGCAGAAACAAACTATTATATTACTAAAACCAATACTTTTTCATGAACACAATTAATTAATAGTTGTCAATTCATGAAAGCAAATAAGTGTTTATATAATTTCACATTAAATGCATATTGTTTCTCTCCAAGACTGTTAATTCTTAGGAAAATGTTTTTGATAAATTGATATTTTAAGCATACTACTTTTAAATTCTGCAAAAGTAATGTTAAAGTCTAAAGTGTCATAGGAATGGAAATCCTACTGCCAAAAGACAGGTGTTTTCAAGCTTAGTAAAGGAGTGTCTTTGACAAAGCTGACTCCAAGAGTGTTAATAATGTAGCGAGTTACTGCACGAGTGAGCTACCTAACACCCTCAACGGTGACGTTTGTTTTATTTTTTTATGTACAATTTATTCGCTTAGAGGTTGAAATGTGCGGGGCACATATGTTTGTAAACAGCTACCACAAGCGATATACTGTTGACCTTGGGGTCAGCCTTGCTTGGCTTGGCACTCCTTCAAGGGCAGTTGTGTTCAGCTTAACTACGAGGGTGAGATTCTGGGTCGGTGTGAAGGGAAGTTGGCTCTGGGGAGGAGTAGTGTTTCCCTGGGCGGTGTTTCCCTGGGTGGTATTTCCCTGGGTGGTATTTCCCTGGGTGGTGTTTCCCTGGGTGGTATTTCCTTGTGTGGTATTTCCTTGTGTGGTGTTTCCCTGGGTGGTATTTCCCTGGGTGGTGTTTCCTTGGGTGGTGTCTCCCTGGGTGGTGCTTCCCTGGGTGGTATTTCGATGGGTGGTGTTTCCCTGGGTGGTATTTCGATGGGTGGTATTTCCCTGGGTGGTATTTCCCGGGGTGGTATTTCCCTGGGTGGTATTTCCCTCACTGCCTTTTCGGTGAATGATTTAGTTGGAGTAAAAGGAAAATGCTCTTACATTTCTTTTTCAAGGGAGTCTTATTATTGAATTATAAAGTTTAAGACATCAGTCACTTGTGGTAGTTGGGTTCAAATTGAGTCTAGAGAGAATAAAAGCAACATTGTAAGTCAGTCTACCAGATTCGTCAATTTATTAATGCCCTGAGAGGTTGCTAAAGTCCACATTGTGATCGAGCATAAATCTCAGGATACTTGGACTAGCAGGTCTGAGATTTCTACACGTCACATTACTAACTGGTGAAAATACAATAATAATTAGGATTGCCTTTAATTTATATTGCCAGATAAGAACAGTTCTAAAACCGAAAAATTAAAAAAATATTCTAACGCAAAAATATAATAACCAATTTCCTTTTGGTTTTTCCAAATTACCCCTATTTCTTAATTTAATACCTGAGCAATCCATGACGATCGAATGATGAATGATGGGGAACACTATATAAGATTTTTCTTATTAGGTTACATCCAGTATGATGACATTGATGAAGACCCTTAAGTTACACGAGTTATCAGAAAAAACAATTGACGTCAGTAACTGGGATTCATCTATCGCCACTATACGGTGAGAGCGAGCGAACAAAATCATTCCTGGCTGGAGTTTCGTACTTTCAGCTGTCCACCTTCACTGAAAATCTTCTCAACAAATGCAATTTTATGTTTTAATACATAAATGGGCCATTTATAAAGGGCTGCTAAACAAATTATTAAGATATTATTCAAAACACATTGGTTTTATAATTATTAGTTACATTAGGAAATAAGTAGGCCTACAATTATTAGTTCCCTACTTATTTATTTAATAAAAGAATTTTAGAAAATCTTGGCTCTACGAAGATACGCATAACTTGGGGTCAAATAATATTATTTTATATTAAAAATAAACAAAAAACATATTTATTTTGAATTTTCATTCGTGATTCCGGGCTAGTCAACAGAGACGAGCTTTCCCAATTCAAATTTTGGAGAAAATTGTAGCCATATCAAACATTTTACCCATAAAGCCCTGACAAGCAACACCAATAATAGAAACTAATAACAAGCATTTATCAAGTTAAACTATTATTCAGCATGGTTTTTATGTTGCTCTACCCTCATTTTTCATACAATTTATAGTAATTTTCAATTATGGAATTAAATAGTTAAATACAATAACTTTTTTAGTACTTAATAAAATTTATGTTTTCTTGAGGTCCAAGAAGTAGGAGTAAACTTAAAATTCTTTATTAGAAATTTGTGAACCGACATATGAAATAACACTGCCCTTCACCCCTTAGTATAATGCCGCAATTTAAATTCAAAAACTTTGAACCGTTTTTAAGATATCCATGAGTCTAGGATGTAGGAGTCAACATTAGTTTTTAATCAGAAGCTTACGATACGACATCAAATAACATTGTCCTTCGCTCCTGAAAATATTGATGTAATCGAAATTCAAAAAGTTTGAACCGTTTTCATCAAATGTTTATTTGTAAATTAATATGTTTTCAATTTACATATAATGAGAACAATAAGTCATAAACTACCTTTTACCTTTACGATTACAACATTACCTTACTTTTACGAGTACTATTAGTTGAAATTTAGAAGAAAATTGGCCAATTGTTTAGTTTTACATAAAATAAGGACAACGAGTTACAAAAAACATACCTTTAACTTTACAACAAATGTTCTAAGTTTAGTCTTGGAAGTAATGTAATCTGTTTGTGAATTCAATCTGAACATTACAAGGATCCTGGGTGAAACACTGTGGCAAGAATTTCTTCTTATTATTATATTACGTTGAGTCCTAAATCCTAAGTCTATGGATATCTTAAAAACGTTTTTAACTTTGATTGTAGCTCATTTTCAGGAAAGGCAGTGTTAATAATATGTCGTATGACAGGCTTATATAAAGAATTATAAGGTCAATCCTTACATATTGGACTGCAGGGAACTCCCAATTTCTACTACTAAAGTTAGGGTAAGTACCTATTTAATGAACCACATGATTCGAAACCGTTTGAAAAATTAATTTTAGAAAAAAGGTACAGGGAATACCGTAATATATTGTCTAAGACTTCAATTACATCCATAAAACATATTGCTGTTTGCTATTGCAATATTAAGTTTGTCTATTGTTAATTTTATACATTTTTAGAGAAGACGTGTACTAAAATGTCAAACTTATTAAAGAAATATAAAATAAAGTGGTTATGTTTCTGATAGGATAAAATGCCCTCGAGTAGCAATAAACTGATGGCC
The DNA here is from genome assembly GCA_023375725.1 of Nephotettix cincticeps. Taxonomy (NCBI): domain Eukaryota; kingdom Metazoa; phylum Arthropoda; class Insecta; order Hemiptera; family Cicadellidae; genus Nephotettix; species Nephotettix cincticeps. The sequence goes on from CM041784.1 coordinate 16,705,559, forward strand.
CGTGGCAACAATGTTATTAACTAATTTACTGCATGACTGTATTTCCCAGGTGAGTAACATTCGTTAACTACATACATTACCTGTCTCATTAAAAATCATTGAGTTGTTACTTTATCCTCATATACATAGTATATGGGGAGAAAGTATAGTTTTAGTTATAGGTATATCCGTTTTGAGGTCCCCTGAATCCAAAAAGTGGGTTTCGACGTGATATCTGTCTGTCAGTCCGCAGTTAGGTTTCAAGTGAAACTTCAATAAGTCTTAAGCACCACAGATAAAATACTTGTATAACATGCTTCATAGCCTTGATAAAAGCAAATTACCATGTAAAAACCTTTATGGCATCAAACATGAATATTCAGTACGATTCGAATACTATTATGGGAATAATATAAGTTCCAAGAAGTCGCTCTATTTATGCCAGCGTGCTGCGTGCGATCTCGTTTCTTTTTCAGAGAATAGAGAAGAATGGGTGTGAGCAGTCCAAAGTAATATGTTTGGCTTCACGTCGGCTCAAATAATCCACCAGCAGGAGGTTATAATCATAAATTCTTTAAGGTTTCCCTCACTCAAGCAATGCTTAAGAAACCCTACTTATTCACATAACGCGAGGGTAAAATTCTCCACCCTTCCTACTCTATGTTTGTATTTACTTAAGAATTTAAGGGGAGGTTGGGTTGATTGGTTTAATTTAAATAAATTAACAGTTAAATGTAAAACTTTTAATTTATAAGTGATACACGTACAAGATATACTATCATTCCCACGGTAAGACCTACCTGTATACCGAGGACTATTTTTTCGTTTTGGGATCACCAGATACCAAAACACTATTAGTTTGAAATTGTACGTAGAGCCTAGGTATGATGTCAAATCCTCATTTAGTGTAAAAAATCAAAATATTATTTTCCCTATGTTTTTTTGGATTTAGGTAGCTTAAATAAAGTAGAAATCAGAAATTCGCTTCAATTTTATATATTGAAGATTTTAAGACTATTTTTAGGTATCAAAAAAGTAATTTTTTCGTCTGGATGAACTATTTCAGTGAAAAGTAATTAGTTAATAAATCCTATACATCGTAAACATTCACACAATATAAACTATTTACTGCTAAAACACAATGAAAATAAACACACATGGACGAAAATGTCAACAAACAAGGTTAGCTAAAGTGAAAACAGCTGTCCGTAATGACTCGCGTATATAGGCGTAAGCCGCAGTACGGGAGCGAACGAATACTGGCCAAATTTGCAAAACAACTAATTTCAGTCACTTAATATTACAACAAAGCCACCATATTGGTTTTGTGAGTGCATAGGAGCTAAAGCAACATCACATGCACTCTATCTATTTTTTTGTAAAGTACAGCGAAGTAAATGTGGCGAAAGACTGATTGTGCCTAAAGGCGTTAGCCGCGCTGTGTGACCCTACCGCGATTCGTATAAAAGTGCTAGCCATATAAAGGTGGTAAGGGTTAAAATGGTCCAAGAGTTTGCTGCACACGTTTATAGAATTTTTTTTAACCCGTGGGGGTTTTTAGGGGTGATGTGCTCCGAAATCATATTTTATAGATTCTTATTATAAATAATTTATCATTAAAATATACTTTATCTTTTCACCATTAGGTGTAACTTACGAACGAACATTTTAGAGATTTTAATATCTGATGAGATAAAAATAGTTGGTCAAAAGAGGAAATGCCCCTTCATAACTGTTGAATGCGTTAATTGAGGTTGACAGAACATAGTATTCCTGAAATGTAATGAAAGCAGACTTTTTGGTGCGTATCACTATTTATGCAACTATCTCCCAGGAATTGACTATTTTTGGAGCAGTACATTATTTTTATATTTAAGTCCCATCGAGTGATACTCCATTTTAAAGGACTTTACAAAATAAACTGAATTATGGAGGATGTAGGTGTTAATCTAAAGCAAGTACAAAGAGCAAGCATTTACAAAATCATATGGAATCATCGCACTTAAGATAAATAGATTATAGAATTATCTTAGATGAAGATATGTAAATTAACTGAGGATGAAGGTATTAAGACGCGTGCATTGACTACATCCAGCCAGCTTTGAACGAGCCCCAGAGGCCAAATATACATAATTGTTTTTTCGTTAACTGTGCTCCACTCGGATTTTGTTATCTAATTATGTGACGGTAAACATGACGAAGAATATTTCCTTGTTTTTGGTTGTAAGTAGCGGTCCACCCACAGCAAAATCCACCCCAGAATAATTAGCTTTGCTAAGGTAAAAAAACACCTAGCGTTGCAGAGGTTTCCAGAATTCCACATTGACACATTAGACTGAAGTAGGGGAATGGCGAACACCAAAGGCATTTTATTTTCAGATCCGATTTTATATTTGTAGATTCGTAATGGCAAACAGTGTACAGTGTACGTCATCGTCACAAACTGGTCCGACACTTTAAACGATACCTCGTGAACAAATTTATTTACTTGAATATTTGAATTTGGAATTTATTTACTTAAATTCCAACAATGTGTTGAGTATGCATATTTGACAACCTATTAGACTATTAATTTAAAGTGAATTATATCGTATACATACGGTACATTAAACTAAGATGAGGTGTTCTTAGATCAGAAGTGACAGAAATACACTTCCCAACATTTGTAGTTTACATCTGTTTAACATCATAAGTTTCACATTAATCCCGCTATAGTGCAGTACCCCAAGGGACTAAGAAATTACGCGGTTGAGGTGAGAATGGGATGTATTTCGCGCTGTTCGTTATTACCCTACCCTCCCAGAATCATGTTTGCAATGTGCAAACACGGTATTTAAAGGAATATATAACTGTTATCTGGCCGGATTACCTTGTTACAGTATACAATTTCAGTTAGGCCTAAAAGTTAAAATAGTTAACCATTATTTATTTTGATCAGAACCTTGTACCATAGTGGGTACAATTATGAGTTATACTCAACCAGATCCTGGTTACTATGGTGAAATATGTTTAATAAATCATAATAAATAAATCAAATTGCCTTTATTACTGAGCGTTTTTCAGTTAACAACTGCTTTACAGAACAACTCTCGTCACTAATCTTACCCTATTATGAATGACCAATGTAATAATAAAAATACAACAAAAAATAGTAACATTAACAAGGAAATTTTTATGACTAATAAAAACTGTAACATTTAAAAACAGATATGCAGGTCTTAATAATTATAAAATCTTTTTGCATATTAAAAATTAGTTCTAATTTTTGTTGAGTTCTAAAACTCTAAACACTTGAGCGAGGACCCTTAACAAAGACTTGGCCACGACAGAGAGGTAGACTGACTTTGTTGGCATTGAATTGAGTACTAAACCTTCGTCATAAAAAGCCAGCAGCTATATTAACTATTGAACTCTATAACCTCACTAACTTTGAAGATTTGGCACTTCAGATATATTTAAACTCTTGAGCCAATATTGATTAGATCCAATCTCATTTAAAGTTCAATATCAATTAAAAGTTCACAAGAACTATCCCTTAAGTTTAACACGATTTTATATTAAATTCAAAAGTTAATTAATTTTATTTTCTAGTTGAAATTACTTATTAGTAATTAAATACAGTACTGCTTGCTTCTTTTAATGAAATACTTTACAACATTTTATTCACATTTCGTGTTTTAATTTTTGTACATAAAGTGTATTAGAACAATAAAATGTATTCACAAACGATAAATTTAATTTTGGTTTATTAAATATTTCATTTAATTTATTTGCAGAGATTTTTTCTTTATGCAATATTTATTGATACGAGTATATTTTTGTTTAATTTAATATCTACCAAACCATTTTTAATAAACGCTGTTATTCTTCACAATAACTTTTGAAATTTATACTCCGTTGAGTTTGTCATCATATAATGTAAGGGAACACAATATATTGAAGAAACATGTTATACTCTTGGGAAGGGGTAACGTTTTGTTTTCATGTTTAGTTTGAGTAGGTTTTCTTTTTTTATATACACATAGTTTATTCTGTTCATAGGTTAGACGTAGGTGCGGTGAACATATGTTTGTAAACAGCTACCACAAGCAATATATTGTGGCCTTGGGGTCAGCCTTATTTGGCTTGGCGCTTTTTTAGGAGCAGTTGAGTTTAGTTTTAATAGGCTGGGAGGGTCAGTCAGTGTGTCGAGTAGTCGGTTCTGGGGAGAGGTAGAGTTTCGCAGAGAGGCTACCTTTGGGTAAGTGATTCAGCTGTTTCGGTTCTTGGAGTTAAGAGATAATTTTATTTGGGGAAATTAATGTTATTCGAAGGGGTATAAATTATTATTTACGTAGGATATTAAGAATCTGCATCAGTGGTAGCCATCTTGTATGTTAGTCCCGTAAGAGCAATTTTAACTTCTGGCGCCTATATCTCCTTGACCTATTGTCATAAATTAACGGAAGGGATGTCAAATTAAAGGCATTACAGTCCTCCAGGGCACCACCATCTTACAGAACTTCTTATTTTCGCTCTCAATAAAAAAAAATAAAAATGATTTATTTTGTAAAATATTCCTGGATTTTAATTTTTCATAAAAAATCATGCCCTTGAGCCACATCTCATCAATGTACTTCCAAAGTTTTACATTGATACTTTGATAATTAACGCCACTACAGACGCCAAAGTGAAGGTATGTTCCGCCAGAATTTAACATTGCTCTTACGGGACTAAAATTCAAGATGGCTACCACTGATGCAGACTCTTAATGAATTTTAGGATGAAGTAAAAACTCACGTCTTCCAATACTACTTAATATATTTACACATATATTGTAATTATATACAAACGGTAAATATAAACAAAAGTTGTTAAATCGGTGATCGATTTCGTCCAGTCACACCGAACATCATCAGGACCAAACGGAGACTGAATGGTCTAAAATGGCGTCCCTGCTTAAATACTATTGGTTCCTGTCATGGCATCGGATGTAGCATTTATTGGCTGGCTGAATTCCGGAAACAGATTTCTACACGTTCTTGAAGAATCAACGTGTATTTTGTTCATTTATTAATTTTTCTTTGTATTTACATTTTTGTTTATAAAAAAATAACTCTTCCCATGCATTCATCCCATTTCCTTTTTTTACAAGTCTTGATAATGTTGAGGTCTTCATCGATTGTTGATAGGTTACGTCCTTTTTCCAGCAAGGGTTTTGCGATGTTTGATCTTATGTTTGTCTTATCTTATTGTGATGTTGATAATACATACTTAATAATTCAACTAAAAACCTGTTTGTAGCTTCCAATAATAGAATATAATAATGAAATAGAATAGCTTTATAATTAATAAACCTCTTCTCAAAGAATAATTAAAAACATTGAAATTGAATCGGAAAAATCACAAACATGTGTCATTATGATTTTCACAATATAAAATAGCTAATTTTCAGGTTGTTTATATGCTATATTCATTTATAAAATTTTGACTTCACAATGTTTGTAGAATTTTTTAATATTAGCCGAACATTTCATAAAACTAATAGGTGGGTATTAAAATATTTCACTTTTAATACGCGATTTTCAAACTGAAAGCTTTAACAGTAATGGAATATGTAAAAAAAGAAACGAGTAGCTATACTATAATATGGTATAAGCAAAGTGACAGTAAATCTTGATTACACATACATATCTATATAGAATTCATTCAAATTAAAAAAATAAATAAACAGGTGTCCATGAAAAACGTTTCAGGACATCAGTGAGTGATTAGGCACATTAAAAGGAAGAAAAAAGTTCTAATGGAGGTAGGGCCTAAAACGCTTATTTTCTCAGATATCCATCATTTTGTATTTTTCACAAAATAGTTTTTATTTCAAACATTCTTTTACTGGTAATTTCAAAATTTGGTATTTGTTTTACACTAGTAGATTACTATGAATAAAAAATAACCAGCATGATCCAAGCTCAAAATCTAAAACGGCGGCCATTGTATTTTTTACCGTTTTCAACGTATTTTAGTTTTAAAAATTTAAATGGCAACAATTTTGAATTTTGAGCTTATGCTAGTTATTTTTTTAATAATAGTAGCCTACTAGTGTAAAATACATACCAAATATGAATATAATCCGTTTAAAAATGTTTGTAATAAAAACATTTTGTGAAAAATACAAAATGGCGGATATCTACGAAAATAAGTGGTTTAGGCCATCCATACCTCCATAGGAACTTGTTTCTTCCTTTTAATGAGCCTAATCACTTATCGAAGTCCTGAAACGTTTTTCATGGACACCCTGTATATCTATGACAAAAATAATTAGGTAATGAAAAATACAGATTTTTCTAAAATCAACTTTAATAAAAAATCGTCGGCACGTTAACACTTGCAAGAGAGGACTCAGCATTGTCAACTGATTTTTAGGTCCAAATAGGCAAACCATTAGAGAGCAGAACTCTCTAACTAACTACTTGACAGGATAGCAATGAACATGTTTGTAGATGGATGACATGTTCATCAACTTGGGGCCATGGCTACTTGCAAACATTCCGTCTCCAGCATACTTTGAACATAGTACCGGCTAAATGCGAACTTGTTACAGTCGAGAAAAAATACCTCGTTTTAAACAATATTTCGTTAAAGAACGAATTTTGTGTACTCAATGTCAACTTAAATATTATACAAACAAGTATTAAAGTAACTATCATCGTTGGCATATATATACGTCAAACGCACACAAGTGACTAGCATCGTTGGCATATATATACGTCAAACGCACACAAGTGACTAGCATCGTTGGCATATATATACGTCAAACGCACACAAGTGACTAGCATCGTTGGCATATATATACGTCAAACGCACACAAGTGACTAGCATCGTTGGCTATACCAACCTTAATACAATTTTATATTATCTTGTTTACTACACGTTGCTCATAGAGTTATTACGTTTCAAAACAGGCATTTTCGATTATTCGTGTCTGGGGTGGAATGGATTTTAATTGGTGAAAACCATAAAGAGACGTCAATAGAGAGACTAAGCTATGAAAATAGCTCGGTTTTGTTTTTAGCGAATTTCCCATAGGGAAGAAGCTATTACCGTAGGTCTCATGGTAAGACTTAAGCCCGGGACCATGTTATTTTTTCGTCTTTAGGTGCCCAGAGTCCAAAAACAATAGTCGTTAAAATTTATATATATATATATATGTATATATATATATGTATATATGTATATATGTATATATGTATATATGTAAATATGTATATATATGTGTCTGTTAGCACGATAACTCTCGTAAAAATGGTCCGATCGAAACCAAATTTGGTAGAGACGTGTATTCCTACAAATGCTCGGACGAGTTCGTAAACCAGACATATCGGTCAATGGAAACGGGTAGTTTGGGGGGGTTTTGTACCCCAAAATGGGGTTTTTTGCGTTTTTCACATGTAATTTTTAAAATTTCTAATTTTATATTTCACCATCAGCATGAAAAACTAGATAATTAAGTCCCTTAAAGTTTTTCTCTATCTCCAACGGTTACCGAGATATTAAAAAATCTAAACACAGTATGTTGTATTGTGGGCCTCCAATGTTAATCTTATGGAGGATAGGGAAAAATTAATATTTCCCATATTAATCAATATTTTGGGATAAAACTTGATATTTAGCTTCATGTGTTTGAGATATATCCATTTATGCTTAAAAATCATAGTTTATGTGTTTATCATGACAGCAAACCTGCATACTCTTTTCCCATATTAATCATATAGGGAATAGGCAAACTCCTTTATTTATGGACAGATGTTGATGAAAGTTTGTATAAATGTTAGGATAAAAATTATTCATGGTAGAAATGACTTATTTTAGTGTTCCTCATAGCAGCTAACCTGCACACTCTTTCCTATGTTAATCTTATGGAGAATAGGCAAATAATTCTCATGTTTATGAACATATTTTTATAAAACTAGTCTTGTATTAAATTACTAATTTGGAAATTCGCTGAGTACGCAGGTCTGCTGTGACGGGGGTATTATTTTGTCATATAAACATTTGGATACATAATTGAAATTATGTGATTATTAACCTTTTCATTCATCTATATTATTACATTTTCACTACTTTGTAATAGCATTTTTGAAGATATTAGATTGGCTTTAAAGCCAGATTTTCCGGTTTAAATGTTTAAATTATAAAAACATATTTTTTAAGAAAAATTTACTTTAGATTATAAGGCATCATTCATGAAATTTTATAAGTGTGCAGGAACAGTGTTTTCATGAATATGAAACAAATTTTATTTTGAAGCATGACATTGTTTGCATATTTTCCTGTTGTGAAAATGTTTTCCCAAGACATTGATCCTCTGCTGAAAAATATTTTCAGAAACTGACAGAATATTCCATAACGGATAATATTTTTGTGAACACATTCCACCCAAAATAGTGAAAGTAGGAAGGAAAAATCTTTCCGTGAATTTTTTTAGATGTTTTCCGTTGATTTAATAATCATATTAAAATAACGGTAACGTTTTAAACCCCGACTAACACGTGGATATTTTATAAATAGTTCGACAAAGATAAGATCCTAACAAAAAATTGGTGAAATCCGCTTACATTATTTTCCTAAGGGGTTTTTAATAAAACATTTATTAATATAAATATTTCATTATGCTTTCATGCTGTAAAAATTATGCAATTAAAAATATTAATTAAATGAAAAATATTTAAAAACTAATTAATTATGTTACCAAGGACTTTTGGAGGGGGTTTTGTGCTGACAGAGAAATACTAACTAATATTCTAACCACCGCGCACCAGTTTCCAATCTAGACTGGTTCGTGATTCCGATCAGATCGTGGAAGGTCCTTTCAGACTAATCCGTGAAAAGATTTCTGTGCAGCTGGCGCCTAACCGTCTTTTCTTCTTCTACATTGTCAGAACTCTTATTAAAGTCCAAAGTTAAATACCCCCGTATACCCCCAGCATACCTGCGTACTCAGCGAATTTCCAACTCAATAACATAATAATAATTGATGACAAGTTTGATCAATTATCCTATACTCCATTTCTACCAAGTTTCGTCAAAATCTGTCCATAAATAAAGGAGTTTTCCTATTCTCTATATGATTAACATGGGGAAAGAGTATGTAGGTTAACTGTCATGATAAACACATACACTATGATTTTTAAGCATAAATGGATAGATCTCAAACCACATGAAGGTAAATACTAAGTTTCATCGAGAAATATACATTGATAAGTGAAATATTGATTTTTCCTTATCCTCCATAAGATTAACATTGGAGCCCCAAAATACAACGTACTTTGTTTAGATTTTTTAATATCCCGGTAACCGTTGAGATTGAGCAAAGCTTTAAGGAACTTATTTATTTATATGTAGTTTTTTCCGCTGATTCCAATGGTAACAGATAAAATTTAAAAATTTTTAAATTACATATGAAAAACGCATATAACACAATTTTTAGTACAACCTCCCCCAAAACTACCCGTTCCAATTGACCGACATGTCTGGTTTACGAACTTGTCAGAGCAAATGTAGGAATTTCAGACGGCACTACTTTATCATTGTTCGTTTTATGTGTCATTGTGTCGTGTTTTTTATTTCTAATGACAATTCCATAACAGATAGAACTGCCCAGTTCAAGGACTCGTGAAAAGACCACAGAAATAGCTTTATTTGAAAAATAATTTCGCAGCTATTTTCTGACTATTGTCAAGTCTTTGAAAAATAAATGGTAGCAAATAATCGAAAGCTGCAGAATGTTTGTGGCACAATGTGTCCGAGGTGTGTGACGCCTTCATCCGGACCGCTGTCTCCGTTCCGCCCTAGAACTCGGACCTTCAACTGATATCTCTTACAAACTCCCTGTTAAGCTATGTATATTTTAAAACTTAGTTTCTAAAAACTAACCACAATAGTACTGTTGTTAAGACCATTTACTTGATTTAATGTAAAATAATAACTTATTTCCAAATGCATGTACTACTGTACATAGTTATTATGGCTGTTACGATGCAAGATTAATGAAAAATTAAATAAAATACAAAATACTTGCGTAACTAGTTTCCAATTACTATCAGCATTTGAAATCACTAGTTACAAATAATACAATTAACAGACTTGTTGCTATTATTAATTTTTTTATTGGACTTTTCTAACGTGTCTGTGTATTTAACTACACAATGTTTCTGTAGGTGGAGAAACTCCTTCGTTTTCAAGCAATAATCTAATAATTTACATTAAAAATTGAATGTTACAGATCTTAATTGTATTATGTTTTCAACAATACTATACATATCTATCAATTATTGCGCAAGGCAATATTTGAGTATTGCAATTATACTTATAAATTATTGAAAACATGATATCATTGATATCTGTAACTTTAAACATTAAATTTTTAATGTAAACTATTAGGTAACCACTTGAAAACAGGAGGAGTTTCTCCACCTCCAGAAACGTTGTGTAGTTAAAACACAGACGCGTTGAAAAAGTCCAATAAAAGATATTGAATAGTTAATAACCATCGCCATTATGCATTTTAAATATTCTGTTCTTATTATTGTTATACATTTTATTATTTTACCCCTTGCTGGGAAGTGAAATCTTCAGTGGCTAGGCTGAGATTGTCACCGAAAAATCAACCTGACATTATTGACACCGTCTGCGAAATCTTATGTTTGAAAATTAAACCAGTAATAGACCAAGTCAGAAACTTCAATCCTAACCCTAAAGTATGTACATTTTATTACTTCTTTAGATGCACTACCTACCTACATTCCTCATACATACTGCATATTACAGTACAATAAACTATTACAATAGTTTTGGCAGTAAAAGAATTCTGACTTGGAGTAAAATGGGGTTTTATAAGACGAGTGTATAATTCGCTTTTAATGCATTGAAAGGCAACTAAGTAAGTCCTGGAGGTAGTTGATGAAACATTTTAAAAACCTAACATTTCATAACTGGTTAAATGACTGGAAATTGGTTACTAAGCCTAACGATTTTCTCTTGTTATACGCGAAAAATATGTTCAACGTATTATTTCTAGCACTTCTATGTGAACGATCTTGTCAAGAGTATGTTTCACGTGGGCGCTATTCCCCCGAAGTAATATACCGTATGAAGTTATGCTTTGAAAAAATGCAGATCTCACAAATTTATCTAGCACACAGTCTTTTAGCCTCTTAAACAGTTGCATAACCCTAGATAATCTTGTATACTTGACTTGTACTTCCAAATTTAACATAATACCGAGATTTATAGCAAACATTTAGCACTTTCAAAATTTTCTTCAACGAGTAAATCTCTTAGACTGAGTACTGCTTCAATTGTACCTTCTTATTCACATTTTCCGCATACTGACGATTATTCTGTATGTCAGAAAAATTCTAATGAAGTTCCTTGTAGTGAAAAGTAAACTTAATGTTTCATGTTGAAAAGTTAATAATTTATTACTTTAAGGCTTTTAATTGCTAAATTTGGTGAAAGCAATGAATCTAATTACTCTCCGATACCCCCATAACTTTAAATAATTTATAGACAGTAATACCGACCAACCAACCATTGAAATACATGACTAACAATGATAGTAAGACAATAAGGGTATGTTCATCCAATGTTAAGGGCAGTGAATGACAGTAAAGGCTTTTGTAGCTCCGCCCGCTGCCACCACATGACAAGCACTACATCACAGCCAGGACTAATGAACCTTCCTGCACAAGGCTAACAGGCTACTAGACTACTAGTCGATAGAGGGACAGTTTAATTGCGTAAAAATATTTTTATGTCGATAGCTCTGATAACAAACAAATCTTTATTATTGCTGGTACCTGAAAGAGAAGTTCATTTTTGTTCAAACAAAGTGGGAATCTCACGGAGACGCGATCAGCGCAAGACATTCAAGTAAATTGTGCTCTTCTAAAAGCTCTTCAATCAAATGTGTTTAATCTAATAGTTAGCACCACTGTGGCTCTGACTAGTTTTTCACACCACTGTGCTGTGGCTCTGACTAGTAGTTCGCGCCATTGTGCTGTAGCTCTGACTTGTAGTTTGCACCACTGTTCTGGGGCTCTGACTAGTAGTTCACACCACTGTCCTGTGGCTCTGACTAGTAGTTTGCACACTGTCTGGGACCTGTCTGACTTGTAGTTTGCACCACTGTTCTGTGGGTCTGATTGGTAATTCCCACCACAAACCCAACTTTATACATTTTTTTTGTAAAAGTCGTCTATTTTGTAATCGTGGTTTAGTAATTATTTTTATTTCGTATCTTCGTTATTATATATGGGAGTTTATTTTGTCATCAAATATAAAAAAACATAATCGCATCACGAACAGCCAAAATTTGAACCGTGCTCTTTGTCTCATTATTTTGGGCTTACATGCCTTTCTGCACTTGTAAAACAGTTTGCGATCATTGGGTATTATTTATATGAATATATATTTTTTAATTTCTAATATTTGAATGTTATTGTATCTGCATGTAACAATTTTAAAGATTACCATGGGACGTACATAGTCTTCATAATTATTCATCTTTTGTATGGTAACTAAATAACTAAATACGGCTTGTATTTCATAATTACATTTTGAATTCAATATTTACTTTCTTAAAGTTAGTAGTAATGCAGTCTACTTTGGAATTGGGTCGAAACCAAATTCCTCCAATCATTAGGGTCTAAAAAAGTCTCCTCTCCTTAACAGAGGTAACAAATATAGTACACGTACTATCCAAGTTAGATAGCTATACAAATTAAGCAAGAGACATAGGATCAAAAATCTATTCTGACAGTTTGATCTCGAACAGTCGATGGCGTAATGGCTGTGGGATTACTGTCGTTTGGATTACTGTTTCAACTTGTTTCTTGTAACCACTTTTACTTGCTTACCCTATTAATAGTAAGTACCTGGTGACCGAGCTTTGCTCGTTTAGAATAATACATCTATTATAAAAATTAATTAGAAAAATTAAAACACATTTATTACTCAATGAAAACATTTATGTGGTTGAAATAAAACCGATTTAATACACCATAATTAATATAGCACTGAACAAAAAGTATCGCACCTGGTGGGGATGGAACTCGCGACCTACAGTTCTTGAGGCTGACACGTTACCACTCGGCTACGGCGTCTGTCAAATGAGCGACGCCGTTTAACGTCTTTTAGCCAAAGCCGATCATTTACTGTTTAATTATCCATACAGTTATTATTAGCCTGTGATCAACTGATTTTGTTATAAACGGAATGAGGATTGAAAAGCAAAAGAGAAATTTGATTTACATCAATTAATTGGTTTGTTACAGTGTGGCTTCAAGCAATACAACGAATACGTTTTTTATCAAAACACGGAAGATTTTGGAAATACTTTTTTCTGCTTTTATTTCGCACAGTTATGTTATCCTTAAGTTTTTACAAATTGTTTAGTAACCTGATAGTTTTGCATTTATTACATACATAAAATAAATATTTATGTATAACCTCTATATTGTTCCCCGCCGTCTTCAATCAAGAACTGTCAAACGGTTATAAACAGCTGTTTTGGTTTGTATTGTTTACATTTGATTCTCCATAAGCGTAATGTTAAATTTTTAGATTTTAAACTTAATATTACACGAAAACACGAATTTTCCTGGACATTAGACCTATCTAGAACTTATTTTCTACTCGGAAATTAGTTATTTCTAAAATTTAAAGAAATTCCTTAGTGCCGTTTTCGAGATCCGTGTGCAAATATATATATACAAACCTTGCTCGTATTATAGTATTGGATATTTTGTTCCTTAAAAATTTCGAATTTAAGTTGATTGTTGAAGTATCCTTTTTTGGGCCCCATGAATCTAAATTTTTGTTGTTGTTTTGTGTAGGCTGTCAACACAAATTGTCCGATTTCCATTGCATTTGGTACAAGAGTGTATTTATCTATATCTTTGAAGTTATTTTGAAATTTTTATTTTTAATTCAACCTGTAGCACCTCTAAAACGACAATAATTTGAATTTCTCATAAAGAGCTAAAAGTTTTTTATTTACCTTTATGGATTGTAGTGTTTAATAGTGATAATCCTGTGGGATTCATATTCCTTTTGATGAATTTCGCCTACTAGCCATACGTTTTATCGTACACCTTAGTACAATGACTGGTATTTGGTTCACACGTTTACTATGTTAGCGCTAAAATCTAGATCAGATTATAGTGATTAGAGTTCCAAATAATAAGATAACACCCACATGACTGAAAACCTGAGGGATAAGTTTTAATAGGCTTTTTCATATAAAAAATATTCTTTGGAATTCAAGGAATTCAATACAATTTATAAATTCATTTGACAAGAGGATTAAATAAAATATATTTTTAATGTCAGTAATTTTCAATATGGTGGTCGAATATTTTTGTTGTTTTAGTGTTTGAGTGATTATTACTAACATTTAGGTATATCTCGCTGCTCGTGGCAATTTACAAACATCTTAGCTACATATTTTGAAACATTTTCAAAGACATTTTCCTCATCACACTTACATGTGTTTCTTGTATAGTGTACAAAATCCCAATTGAGGCACTGTCGTAAATTAATTGTATTTGAACTTAGTCGCTCTGTGGCTTTTACACGCTTGGATATATAAAAATATACCTAAGAGTCTTAAAATTATATTAGCTATATATTTTATATTAAAACAAAGGAATGTTTACCATTTATAGTTTACGAAATCCGAATGGTGGCCCAGTTAAAAAATACTTTTTTATATTAAATATCAAACCTGTATTATTGCAGTTTATTGTATGGCAACCTTGTAGCTATTAAAATAGTTATTAAAGGCAAGTTCAGTACACAATCTGTACTAAGTCGGTAAAAAGCTGAAAATAATCGTGCCATCCTGTCCCATGTGGTTGATTTTCCAACTTTGCATCCCGTAACCTAAAAAGGACAGAAGGCAATCAGCAAGCCACGAAGCTATTAACTCTATCAAGTCCAGGTGAATTTTCATCAATCAGAACAAGGAAAAATGAATAACACCCTGTTTATGCTTATATTTTGTTAATTCAATAGTTAACTGATTAATAGTTCAACGACCTCTTTATTTGTTAAATTATACAACGTTTAGATAAGTCCTTTCATTATTATTTTAATATTTTACTCGTAATTTCCTTCATAATTCATTTGTATTTTGTACTTAATCCTCATTATTGCTGTTCACTTTATAGACTCCTGCTTAAGAGAATTTCCAAAATTACTGCTTTATTTATATCCGGGCTAAAATTACTTACTACTTTGTATGCAGATGATTCACAGTTGCACTTGTCCTATGAGCCTTCTAGCATTGACCTGGCAATTCAAATGACTACCTTGGACCTTGAAAAAGTCCTAAGCTGGTCGAAAGCGAATGGGCTAAAACTTAACATCCTGTGTACTGTGTTGCACTCAGCACTAGAAGACCTAATACAGTTCCTCAACGACAATGGAGTTAATGTTAAGCTCGGGGGTGAGAGGTTGGATGTGTGTGATAGGGTAAAAACTTTGGGTGTGGTGCTTGATAGCAATCTTATCTTTTCGGACCATGTCACACACGCTTCTCAGCGAGCATTGGGTAGAATAAAGGGACTGTGCAGGTTTAAAAGCTTGCTCTCAGAGTCTGCTAAGCTGCACATTATGCAGTCACTAGTCCTTTCGGTCTTCACATACTGTTTCCCAGCCTATGAAAACAGTATTTCTGGAGAAGACATAAGCAGAATGCAAAAGCTGCAAACTCTGCTATTCGTTGCATTTTCTGCTTGAAACGCTGTGATCATGTCTCACCATTTAGAGATACTGTTGGGATGTTGGTGGTGGATGCCGTTTGTAGGATCATGACGTGCTGCATGGTGCATAAGGTTCTGCATCAACAAGAACCTCAGTACCTTTGTGAGCGGCTCTCCTTCCGGGAGGTCTCTTAACGTAGTACCCGCCATGTCCCCTTCACTCTCCGAAGGGTAGGGTTGAAGTGGTAAGGGGAAGTTTCTCATATTTCGGTCCCAATTTGTACAATAACCTCTCCTCTAAACTTAAAGGTAGTGCGGGCAAAACTTTCAAAAAATATATTTTAGAATTATTAATACCTGCATAACTGCTTTTAGATGTTATGGTTTTTATTAGTCATAACATTTTTATTATTATTGTTAGTATTTTTTATTGTTTTATTTTTATTTTTACGTTAGTAATAGAGTAAGATTAATGACGAGAGTTATTCTGTAAAGCAGTTGATAACTGAGAAACGCTCAATAATAAAGACAATTTGATTTTTATTATTTGTTAAAATTAGTCATAATTGCAGAAAACTGCAGTTGTTACTACAAAAACAGTAACTCTTACATTCATAACCAATATCAACCGTCTCATATGAATCGACAATCAATTAAATGCCTAATTATTTAAATAGAATGACGTAGATGACTAGGCGGCAACTCCACATCTGGCCCTCATTACCTAATGAAGCGGTGAACCAACTCCACCCTTGTGTTTACCCTGCACACCAGGGCTGTTTGTTTCAATATCTGCACTCATCAATATATTACATAAATAATTGGATCTTCTTGTACATCAGAGGTTCATTGAATTTCATTTTCTCTACGTGCCCTGACTGACGTGTTTAGTAATTTTGCAAACCATAATCAAACAATATAAAAATCTAAATGTTTTACCACAGTTTTCAACTTTTATTGAGATTAAAAACAAGTTAAAAACAAGCGATTTTGTTTTCAAAACTTTCACTAATAAATATTAACTGCTATGATTTACTAATGAAAACTGACAAGCTTAGAGTATTTTATATATTTTAAATAACTATAAAATATAACAGATTTTCAATTTGCAACATAGATAAAGTTTCTATTCTTCCATAATTATTTACTTTAAATTCTTTTTTCAGTAATGGTTTTTCCTGTTTAGTTATATAGTAGAGTTTAAGTTTAGATGATGCAATACCTCACAAAAGGGACATAGCTGCACAAAATATCTCTATTCATCCTGGGATTTAATATTCGTGGGTACTTTAATACATGTAGTTTTGGTTTGTTAGTTTATCTATTTATTTATTTAATCGTGGTCCTTGTGTCTTATTATTGTTTTTAATATTTTCCTATTTATTCATGGTAGGTTATTATATTTTGTTATTTGTTGTTTGATTATTGTTTGTAGCTTATTATTGTTGCAATTAAATAAACCTATATTGTTTCTGAAGATCTGCCTTCGTGGCCAGCCACAGTGCATTTTGTTTACAGACACTTAGAGGAAAAATAAATTCTAACAATGTAATATATAATTAATTGTAGAATGTTTGTAGAGTCCACACAATGGACCCCACCAACAAGTTATACTTAATAAATAAACTTAATGAACTAAATGAAATGAAAATAAAATTAGCTTAATCTAGAACTAATGTACGTAACTTATCAGTGGTAATAATCAAATATTTACCGATTTGCTCCAAATTTCCCTTTAAATGTACCTTTTTTGCCTAAAATCTACTGTAAAATTTTTTATACATTCTGCATACTTTAAAAGTTTAAGTTAAAAGTTTTTGTGAATAAAATTTTATAAGTGTTGTATCATGACATAGCCTTCAGTCAAGTTTTAAGTTTTAATTTGATAACGACACAATAAGTGTCGTGTATAAACACGAAATTGTTATAATTTAATCCTGAATTATTAAAAATACTTAAATAAATAAACTTAAATCTTAAATATGTTAAACTGTAACCTTAGCCCATTTTAAGTCATCGACTTAGCTATTTTATCGTCAAATACTTCCACTTATTATATTTAATTTATTCCTATCATAAATATAACTAGGCAAGGATAGTTTTTTTATATTCCTTATCCCCGGAATGGTAGGAGGTTTGCAAAAAATATATATATTATATTCCAAAGTAACAAATGAATATTTGATACGAATAAATAAAAAGAGTCAACTTGCGTATAAACGTTAGAGAAAACTCTTACACCATTCAAACATCCCGAAGCACTGATTGCTACAATATCCGTAGAGAAATAAGAAAGAACATTACCTTTATTTCCAACTCGTGTTGTCCTCACTAGAAATCTCTTTCTGTTTATGAGTATTCTTTTAAACACTAAACCTCCTTAGATTAGATTATTGAAATGGTGACCCTACAACAAGCTATGTATTTTAAGCCAAGTATGAATTAGGATTGAGTGTATGATGATTGTGGCGCGATCTTTTAGTCTTAGATTAGATTACTTGAAATGGCGACCATACTACAAGGTGGGTATTTTAAGCCAAGTATGAATGAGGATTGAGTGTAAGAATTAGGTGTAAGACTTGTTACTGACTAAGGCTGATATGTTCCTTAGACAGGACTGTTAGTCAATAGCCCATCAGCCGATGGCAACTAAGAGGCCTAAATTTTAACGTGAAGTCCGAACCACTACCTGTTAATTACGAACTGGTCTAATTATGAAAATGGTCTTAGCAGATTAACGTAGTATTCAATAGTGTGGACGTTAATCCACACAAAAGAACACTACACCCACCGACCATCGCTCACAACTATCCACAATTCGTGATATCCTGGATTACAGGAGCTGGATTACAGGACGACACCATCGTCCTAGTCTTTTAACCAAACGCATACACCAGACTTAAAACTGCTACTTCAGACTTAAAACTTCATTGTCTCTCCTGTCTGCACCATAGTTCCACCGTAGAGTCATTTACCTTTTGCGAGGGGAATTGCCCTAACCATCAGGGAGGAGAGCGGTACACTCCCCGGTGTGTGGGACTCGCACCCAACTAAAACCCCCCGCCTCAGGCTGCAGACCACTTCGGAATGGCCTATTAAGGCATTAACCTCAAAATGGAGCCTCGTATTTAAATCACAATTAGTTACCACTCTGATTTAGCCTTCTGAGGGAAGATTGAGGATGTTACGGATCTTCAAGATTCTTTCTCTTGAGGACTTTCTCCTCTAAGGACGTGATGAGAGTCCAGTTCTCAAGAGATGTCACAATTTTTTCTACACCGGTCTCTGGCGAAAACTCTCCGATCTCCAAGAGAAGCTGCCTTCTTAGAACTGCCCACCGGTCACACCGGAAGAACGTGTGAAAAGCGTCATCGTGAGCACCGTCCCCGTAAATGCAAGCAGGACTGTCCACTTTAGCCATCTTGTGAAGATAGGCTCGGAACAACCCATGTTCGGTGAGGAACTGCGTGATGAGGAAATTTACTTCCCTAAACCCACGATCAACCAACATAGACAGGTCCGGAATGAGTCTCCGAGTCCAAGCCGCTCTAGACTCATTCCGCCACCTTTCTTGCCACTGGTGCATAGAGGCCTCCCTGGAGCCAAGTTCGGGCTTGGTGTTATAAACACTTTTCCTTTCCTGGGCCAACAGGTCGATCGGTACAACACCAGTTACCACCAGTGCAGGGAGTAATTTACCTTAGTTTCATCAATTGTTGGTTTATTGTAAATCAATGGCAATGCCTTTTTACATGCAAATATAAAATGTGAAAATGTACATAATACATAAAAACTGTGAAATTGAAATACATACATTATTGGTACAAATATTTAAATTTCAAATAAAGAATTGCATATAGAATTGCACAAAGGAAATATAACTTGGTTTTATATTTCAAATCATATCTCTTTATTGCCATATAAACGACTTTATATTGCTTCGCAAATCTGATGTTTAACTTCTTATGATGTTACTAAATTCAATATAAATGTATCAATAAATACTACTTTTTAATTCCAATTGAAACGATTTTTTCATGGAAAATTCATTCTGTTTCAATATCACCTTTAGCGTGGAGTGAAGAGATTTTAAGCTTTTAACCAGAACTAACAGAGCATAATTGACACGTGTCAGTCTGGCCACAAGGGCGTTATATCCTGTGCCCACAATTGCACCTGAGTATAACTGATAATGTGATTAGCTGTCCTGATCTGCTAAGAGGATAAAGCCATGTCACATTGTTCAGGGATTTGTCCTTATTGTCGCCCGACGTGTTTCGCAGTGATTTTGTCCAGACTGGCGAGTAATTTATATATTTTTTAAATCACTGTGATGGTCACTTTATGCAGGGTGTGTGAACATACATACATACACATATATGTGTTTGTGTGGTGATATATGGAACCAGAAAAGTATGAAATCCAAGAATTCTATGTCTATGTATTTGTATGTTGTAAAATGCAACATACTTAGCGGTTTTAGGCAAAGTATAAAATTGAGTTATAACAAAATTAAATAAACACTTCAAAAACAATTATAAAATGACTTTTTTTCTGATTTTATTGAAATTCCTACAAGGCTATGAGGCAACGTATTAAATAAGAAAATATTGTTCCCAAAAGTTTTCTTTGATAATAAAATACTATAAGTTTCAATTATGTATTTTCCTTTAAAATAAAATAATTAGTTTTAATATCCAAGCAAACAATATTCACCTAAAAACAAGCCATTTTTCTACCAAACTCAGCAATTTATACGAGAGAGTATGAAATACGCACCAAAATAAGAAAATCCAATTAAAAATAATGACCGTAGATGAATGAGTTTATGTATCCCCTTTAAACAATCCATGGTTGGGTTCGGAGCCCCCGTCAAGTGGAGCGGAACGGAACCATAGATGAGCTCCAAGAATGGAAGTTGAACGTGCATTCATTGTAAAATTCGTATTGGAAACAAGCCATCATTCTCCAACCATAAAATTACTTCCTTACCACAACTTGAACAGAATTGAATTTATGTTAAGTCAACATGAACTATATTCTTTTTAAATTAAATATTTAAACTAGTACTTCTGACGAAAATAGTCTTGAACATCTTAGAGGTAAAAACGGTATCGTAATATTTTAAGAGGAGTCGGATGGTTGTATCTTGTCCATGTTAATTTTGCAATATTTAAGTACATTTTGCTCAAGAACCTTTAGTAGTATCTACATAATGATTTTTATATTTTATTCCTTAGTTTATTAACATTATTTAGGCAGAAGATTTCCTAAAATAATAAAAACTTTTTTAATTATAATTTTTTCCTCAAATGAAAAAAATAATTTCAGAATAATATTTTGTAATAAATTAAAAACAAATCATAATTTTAAAATTCCCTCTTCTTTAAACAAAGTATTAAATCTTATGTACAAAAAAAATAAGTAGACATATTTTTTACTTCCTGAGATAAAGGTACAGAAACCTTAAAACCCTTAATCTTCGAGAATCGTCAAAATAAAACGTGTGTTTGAACTGCGACCATGCTCATTTAGTGAGATGACCGTTTTATAAAAACGCTAGTAACTTAATAAAAACTTATCCAACCTGGAAGAACTATATATGATATTAAAGGTATTGAATTGGATTTGGAATTGGAGGTATTGATTTTAAAAAAATTATAAAAAACATCCATATTTTTCCAAAGAATCTTTATTGTTTCAATAATACATTACAAATATTAAATATTAGAAGGTAATTTCGTACAACTGTTGAAACTAGGCTATTACATGTGTTGGTGGATTGAAACACGATCACGGATCACAGCATTCGAAGAGAAATGGTGGGCAGCGAACCAGTCAAAATATATTTACATAATAAATGAGACAGTGTAAAGAATCAGGTTTATTCCTGTGTCTTAAAAATTTTACCTCCATTTAAAACATACCAAAATAAAAAAAACTTGAAACCAAAACGTTAAACACTAAAAACAGTACAATAAGTTATCGACATTATCTCTTTCAATTAAAAATGTTGAAAGCTGTTTGGAAACCTCAACATCAGAATTTTTTTAATTTAGAGGGAAAAAAGTATAACATTTAGATGCAAGATACAAAAAACTTTTTTAAATGGGTAGTTAATACTTTTGACCATATTAACAACCCGGAACCTCTTAAGATTTATTCAAAACCTACCCCGACGGAGTAGCTGCGGTCGAATGAGCAACGGCATGACAGACCGTTGTGTAACGTACAGCCGGGTATCTGTATTGATCTCTGGCATCGCTGTGAGCACAAGGTCGTTATAGCTCTTTCTAAAATTAATCATTAATAATTTCCTTGTTATTGATCCTGGAAAATACTCTCCAGAATCAATAAGTAATAGATCGATATAAAGATATGAAATACACCGTCACAGCAGAACTCAGTGAATTCCACCTCAGTAATATGGCAATAATAATACAAGTATATGACAAGATTGATCAAGCTGTTAAAAAATAAGAGTATTTACCTTTTCTCTGTAACATTAATATGGGAAATAGTATGCAGGTTTTTCTGCTTTGAGGAATACAGAAAGTAGGTATTTTTACATTAAACTATTTTTATTTTGACCATATACCAAGTTTTATCAATATCTGGACATAAGTAAAGGAGTTTGCCTAATCTCAGTAAGAATAACATGCGAAAGATTATGCATGTTTGCTGCTGTGAGGAACACATAACTATGATTTTTTTAGCATAAACGTATGGATCGCAACCACATGAAGCTAAACACAACGTTTCATTCAAAAATATTGGTTAATAAGGGAAATATTAGTTTTTCCTTATCCTCCATAAGAATAGCATTGGAGCCCCTAAATATAATGTACTGTGTTTAGATTTTTTAATATCTCGGTAACCGTTGTAAATAGAGCAAAACTTTAAGGAACTGAATTGTGTAGTTTTTTATGAAATTGGAAATTTTAAAAAATTACATGAGAAAAACGCAAAAAACATTTCTTGGGTACGAACCACCCCAAACTACCCGTTCCGATTAACCGATATGTCTGGATTACGAACTCGTCCGAGAGAAAGTAGGAATATACATCTCTACCAAATTTATTCACGATCGGACCATTTTTACGAGAGTTATCATGTTCACAGACACACATATATATAAATATATATAAAACCTTTAACGACTATTACTTTTGGCCTCTGGGCACCTAAAGACGAAAAATAACATGGTCCCGGGCTTAAGTCTTATCATGAGGCCTACGTTAATAGCTTCTTCCATAAGGGATATTCGCTAAAAGGGGTAAAATAAGTGAAAGTAGAATAAGTCAAATCAGTGGGCTAGCTCATACTTTCTCACAAAAAAAATTTAAAATGACAACCTTGAAAAAACGTATCTTGTTCTTTAAAGTTGATCCAAAAATCGTTTAAAGAATTTATTGTTTAAAAAATAATTATCAAATTCCAGAAACTTACAAGAAAAACAAGTTACGTAAATCGACTTTTTGGGGGTGGGGTTCAAACCCCCACCTAATACCAGTTATTTTTGAGTGAATGATGATAAGTCGTGTGACCTTATATTGCATATCAAGTTTCGTGGAAAACAGATGGGAAGTAAGGAAAAAATTGTTTTTTTATATTCTATAAAAGAATAAAATTGGACGCTCTCTGACAACGTACTATGTTTACTTACTATGGTCAGTTTATTTAATTTTTCTCTGGAACCGTTAGTCATAGACTTATATTTCAAATTACAAATTTATACAGTATTTAAGCTGGTTTTAATAGTGATAGTCAAGTTATACTTTACCTTTATTTATTTACGAGGAAAATTTAAAAAAATTAAAAAACTTTTGATCGTCAATTTTACAGACATGGGGTGAAATACCCAAAAACGAAAATATTAGAAAATTGATACGGATATATATACATACCAAATCGCATCAAATTCGGACCAACGGGGTAGGCTGTGGCTCTCTACACATCCAGACAAACACACACACCCAGACATCACGTCGAAACCCCCTTTTTTGCATTTTGGGCACCCCCATAAACTGATATATCCACTCTCCACTTTTATTCAAACCGTTGTGTAATGTACGGGTATCTGTATTGATCTCTGGCATCGCTGTGAGCACAAGGTCGTTATAGCTCTTTCTAATATATGCATTCCCTTAATATATTAAATGCATTCACTTAAAAGGTCTTAATTAGTTATTCCTCAACCAATAAGAGAAATTTTGGCAAAATCGTTAGTAATCCCGATTTTCAATTATTGCTCTGTTGTTTTTGTAAATTATAAGTCCGTTGAACTTCATATAGCCTACAAAGAGCTTAAAATTATTACGTAAGATCCATCATAAATTTGAGTCCTGATGATTACATTACACCAACTTATCATCATTTAAAGTTGTTGAAACTTAATGAAGCTAGGACGTTTAAATTATTAACTTTTTTGTATAAAGTAATTCGTACTAAACTTCCAAAAATTTATTTTTCCTAAAAGACAATAGTAGAAGAGGTACTTAGAAAAGGAGACACTAAACTTTCGATCCCACAACACAGGACAGTTATGTACAATAAATCTTTTTGTGTCACTGGTTGTTGAGAATAGAATGCCCTCCCAGAACCAATCAGAATAGAACAAAATTACCTCAATTTTGGTAAATTGTTTAAAGAATTATTACTAAACAATTTAATCATTTTAGATGAAGATGTAAATTAAATTTATATACAAATGTCATTCGAACAATTTAAATTAGCCTTCAAAGTTTTTTGCATTTGAATTTTATTTTTATATTTTCTTAAATTTGATTGTTAAAAAGAGAAGAAAAATTTACATAGTAACATTAGTTACCTCATAGATTAGAATTCACCTCGTTCATGAGCCTCCTTAAATGTTGCATTATTGAGCATTGCTGCATTAATGACCTAAGATTACCTAACGTTCTCACACGAGTCACCTGCCACTTGTTTTGTGCCAGCAATGTTTGATACTGGGAAGGATATTACCACTGAACTTCCACATATGCAATTACTCTCACAAGTATACTATATACCGTATATAAATTTAAATTTAAATTTTTTTGCATCAATTTTAATCTTAATCTACTTTGATCAAAATAGTTTCGAATATTCTCAACAGTTACTTCATAGTTTGATTGACCGATTTTTGTACACCAATACTAGTTTTAAGATTACGGTGATTTTTCTCCCAATATTCACCACAGTAGTGATAAAGCTGTATTTGTATATTGAACAAAAACTACTAAAAATCAATATAGGTACGTTATAGTTTTACAGTCACAGCGCATTCTTTAGCTATCTCATAAACATTGTTCCATTATGAATTGAAGCTAAACTGAACATAATTACTGCCCGGTAAATAGATTCCAGATAAACGTTATTTGCAATGGAAGAGGTAAATTCAAAGGTAAGTGCTCTCTGTTTAGAAGCTTTGTTTCTGCTAATTAATTCAACAATTGATCATGCCTAATGACGTTTTCATCGTTCCACTAAACTAAAGTTTATTGGCTTATGGTTCACCTATTAATCATTAATAATTCATACATTGATAAACAAGTGCTATGTATATCTATTAACAATTCTTGCACAAATTATCTCCGTTTATAATTAAATTAAAATATTTATCAGTTCAAAAACTTACAGCAATTAACATACCCAATACAAATTATATTGCAGTAAAATATGTGGTTTACTATACGAGAATAAAACCATTCGTGCAATGCATCATAGTAACTAGGCGTTCGGTATATTAATAACCTTTGATAATTGCCAATATATGAAAATACTGAAGTTGTTTTTGGCCATCAAACAAGAATGATAATGATCATACGAATAAAACAATAATTTATCTACTTTACGCAATGAATTCTACATTGCATTAATTTTCTGTTTGTGTTTGTGTACTTTGCAGACGTATTCTACCACTGTGAACGTATTACAGGACTATAAGTAGTATATAAGTAGTAAGTAGTTTATAAGTTTTAGGAGGCAATGATCCAAATGTAGCAACAGATTTGTATTGGAACATTATTATGTAAAAGTTTTAATTTTTTATTTAAATATATATAGTTTAAGGATATGGATTCAGCTGCTGATTCAGTTTCGTTTATTGTAAATAAATACTTTCCCTTCCATAATATTTGAAAAAGTTAACAATATAGACGAAAATGGAAATTAAAAGTTGCAAAGCTAGGTATCTAAGTACTGCCTGCCTACACATGTTAAATAAAGGATGACAAATTAATTTATATTTATATATACTAGTAAATCCCACATATAGATTTATA
Organism: Nephotettix cincticeps; assembly: GCA_023375725.1. Classification (NCBI taxonomy): domain Eukaryota; kingdom Metazoa; phylum Arthropoda; class Insecta; order Hemiptera; family Cicadellidae; genus Nephotettix; species Nephotettix cincticeps. Next base: position 16,731,567 of record CM041784.1, read on the forward strand.
ATAGTTATAAGCGTAAAAAGTAAACAAAATTGTAAGGAGGGATAGTAATCCAATTTCAGAAAGAAATTTAAAAATTATTCAGAGCATATATAGAGTGAAACATTGTAAGCAAGCTAGCGAATACAACAGATATTATGAAAGGAACGTGTTAATCTGATAGTAATTTAATGCTACAAAAAATAATGTAAAGCAAATACATGTGTGGAAAAGGGTTTAATTACAATCCATTTTTTCAATCCTTTACTGGTTCTATGCACTAATATTAGTAGCGTTATTACACGAATGAAATCATTGCTTTAAATATCATGTTGACTTTTCTACTGGAAAATTTAAAAGAATGATTAAAGATTATTTTTTCATTACACAAATGTAATTCAATTGTTCACAATGCGAGCTCTGGAAAATCGTATCCTATTTTCTCAGATATTGAGATCCTCGACTGGATGTTATTCCAAATCAAATATCGAGTATTATGTTTCCTTGCCAAGTTCTATTGGAAAACCATCATTACAGTCTTTATTTGTGTATCTTTAAAATCTATAGAACGTATATACTATAGATACTTATAAAGCTATAGAACAAGAATCTATAGAAGTAAGTATAGAACAATGAAACTATTCTAAATCTCTTTTCACGCTAGAGCAACAGTAGTAAACCGGCCCCTTAATGTGCATTCTTTGAAAAGTACTTGATCATAATGACTGTAGAGCCATTAATACTAAATAAAGGAGGAAAAATTTGATTCTAAGGTTGACTAAAGTTAACCTCGTGTAATTAAATCTATAGAATGTGGACAATAAAATCATCATTCTTGTACCTTAAACCGGAATGTTAGAAAAACATATTTGGTATATTTGCATTATTCAAAAATATTTACAAGTCCCGTGAGTGGCGGTTTTTGCACAAAAATCAAGTGTAAGATGACAACCTCTGATCTGCCAATTACGTTGCTGAAGAGACACACTGTGAAAAAATATAATAAAAAATCCTGTTTATTCCAGCCGTGATAGCGAAACAAGATTTCGAATAACCTTTTTTAGAACACATTAAGTGTCCTAGCAATGTGGAGTAAACAATATTTGAGGGAAGATGGAAAAATGTACCTATGCTGGCATGTTATATTTATATATTATACATAAACCGAATCCTCAGATTGAACTAACGTAGAGATTATATATTTTAAATTGTAACGCCAACTCTTTTTATTGAATGTGAATATGCCAGCGTAGGTATATTTTTCATTTTTCTATCAAATCTTTTGTATGTGCATTGACAACGCATTTATTTCAATCAAAAATATGATTGATTGAACACGTTCTCCCCATCTTGACACTCGGAGGTGGATTTTAAACCTTACCTCAAGAGTTCAACGATTACTGAAAATTTAGTGTCGTGAATGAAAGTTAATATTTCCATAATTTGAAAATCATATAAATTCTTTATAAAGTGACCTGCCGCATCCTTACAAAAACCATTAATATCGGATATAGAATACAATTTATAATGATGGAGGAGAGCGAAGAGTGACCCTGCGAGTGATGGGGACAATAGATGATGATGGAGGAGAGCGGAGAGTGGCCCTGCGAGTGATGGGGACAATAGATGATGATGGAGGAGAGCGGAGAGTGGCCCTGCGAGTGATGGGGACAATAGATGATGATGGAGGAGAGCGGAGAGTGGCCCTGCGAGTGATGGGGACAATATATGATGATGGAGGAGAGCGGAGAGTGGCCCTGCGAGTGATGGGGACAATAGATGATGATGGAGGAGAGCGGAGAGTGGCCCTGCGAGTGATGGGGACAATAGATGATGATGGAGGAGAGCGGAGAGTGGCCCTGCGAGTGATGGGGACAATAGATGATGATGGAGGAGAGCGGAGAGTGGCCCTGCGAGTGATGGGGACAATAGATGATGATGGAGGAGAGCGGAGAGTGGCCCTGCGAGTGATGGGGACAATAGATGATGATGGAGGAGAGCGGAGAGTGGCCCTGCGAGTGATGGGGACAATAGATGATGATGGAGGAGAGCGGAGAGTGGCCCTGCGAGTGATGGGGACAATAGATGATGATGGAGGAGAGCGGAGAGTGGCCCTGCGAGTGATGGGGACAATAGATGATGATGGAGGAGAGCGGAAAGTGGAACTGCGAGTGATGGGGTCAATAGATGATGATGGAGGAGAGCAGAGTATGCGAGTGATGGGACAATATATGATGATGGAGGAGAGCGGAGAGTGGCCCTGCGAGTGATGGGGACAATAGATAGATGATGATGGAGGAGAGCGGAGAGTGGCCCTGCGAGTGATGGGGACAATAGATGATGATGGAGGAGAGCGGAGAGTGGAACTGCGAGTGATGGGGACAATAGATGATGATGGAGGAGAGCGGAGAGTGGAACTGCGAGTGATGGGGACAATAGATGATGATGGAGGAGAGCGGAGAGTGGAACCGCGAGTGATGGGGTTCATCATTACACGCGTCAAAGGACAACCAATTGATCAAGATCAGACCATTAATATCGTATATAGAATAATAGATGATGATGGAGGAGAGCGGAGAGTGGCCCTGCGAGTGATGGGGTTCATCATTACACGCGTCAAAGGACAACCAATTGATCAAGATAAGACCATTAATATCGTATATAGAATAATAGATGATGATGGAGGAGAGCGGAGAGTGGCCCTGCGAGTGATGGGGTTCATCATTACACGCGTCAAAGGACAACCAATTGATCAAGATCAGACCATTAATATCGTATATAGAATAATAGATGATGATGGAGGAGAGCGGAGAGTGGCCCTGCGAGTGATGGGGTTCATCATTACACGCGTCAAAGGACAACCAATTGATCAAGATAAGACCATTAATATCGTATATAGAATAATAGATGATGATGGAGGAGAGCGGAGAGTGGCCCTGCGAGTGATGGGGTTCATCATTACACGCGTCAAAGGACAACCAATTGATCAAGATAAGACCATTAATATCGTATATAGAATAATAGATGATGATGGAGGAGAGCGGAGAGTGGCCCTGCGAGTGATGGGGTTCATCATTACACGCGTCAAAGGACAACCAATTGATCAAGATCAGACCATTAATATCGTATATAGAATAATAGATGATGATGGAGGAGAGCGGAGAGTGGCCCTGCGAGTGATGGGGTTCATCATTACACGCGTCAAAGGACAACCAATTGATCAAGATCAGACCATTAATATCGTATATAGAATAATAGATGATGATGGAGGAGAGCGGAGAGTGGCCCTGCGAGTGATGGGGTTCATCATTACACGCGTCAAAGGACAACCAATTGATCAAGATCAGACCATTAATATCGTATATAGAATAATAGATGATGATGGAGGAGAGCGGAGAGTGGCCCTGCGAGTGATGGGGTTCATCATTACACGCGTCAAAGGACAACCAATTGATCAAGATGACCATTAATATCGTATATAGAATAATAGATGATGATGGAGGAGAGCGGAGAGTGGCCCTGCGAGTGATGGGGTTCATCATTACACGCGTCAAAGGACAACCAATTGATCAAGATAAGACCATTAATATCGTATATAGAATAATAGATGATGATGGAGGAGAGCGGAGAGTGGCCCTGCGAGTGATGGGGTTCATCATTACACGCGTCAAAGGACAACCAATTGATCAAGATAAGACCATTAATATCGTATATAGAATAATAGATGATGATGGAGGAGAGCGGAGAGTGGCCCTGCGAGTGATGGGGTTCATCATTACACGCGTCAAAGGACAACCAATTGATCAAGATAAGACCATTAATATCGTATATAGAATAATAGATGATGATGGAGGAGAGCGGAGAGTGGCCCTGCGAGTGATGGGGTTCATCATTACACGCGTCAAAGGACAACCAATTGATCAAGATCAGACCATTAATATCGTATATAGAATAATAGATGATGATGGAGGAGAGCGGAGAGTGGCCCTGCGAGTGATGGGGTTCATCATTACACGCGTCAAAGGACAACCAATTGATCAAGATAAGACCATTAATATCGTATATAGAATAATAGATGATGATGGAGGAGAGCGGAGAGTGGCCCTGCGAGTGATGGGGTTCATCATTACACGCGTCAAAGGACAACCAATTGATCAAGATAAGACCATTAATATCGTATATAGAATAATAGATGATGATGGAGGAGAGCAGAGAGTGGCCCTGCGAGTGATGGGGTTCATCATTACACGTCAAAGGACAACCAATTGATCAAGATAAGACCATTAATATCGTATATAGAATAATAGATGATGATGGAGGAGAGCGGAGAGTGGCCCTGCGAGTGATGGGGTTCATCATTACACGCGTCAACGGACAACCGATTGATCAAGATCAACGTGAGAGAATTTTGATCCCTTGTTCATGAATCAATTTAACAGTCGCCATCCCAACTCTAAAATAGATTTTTTATATAGCTCTTACTCAATATCACGTTATTCTCTTCTATGCAGTGTATTTCAGAACTCTCTTACTACCTTTTGAGGTCCAGGGACAGTATAAAATCTAAATACCACATCTAAAACTGCCGACGTTTGGTTTTTTAATACTTTATACAAAAACTATTATAATGTTTCTATTTGACATACATTATAATAATAGGGTAATTTATTTCCTATTATATTTTACTAGGGACATTTTTAAAAGGCTGCTATTTAAGAGTTTCAAATCAGAATAGCTTTAACTGTTTTACAAAAATTACGAGGGATTTAGGGTTTGGACTGATAGACTTTAGAAAAAATACAACAGGTTGGTAGAGCGTTGTAAAGCATCATATACATATATTTGATTTTTAATTAATCTTGTGTATAGTAAAATTTACTATTTAACAGTTTAGTATTTTGTGAACAAAATAAAATCTAGCGTATCAAATGTTTATTTAAACAAACATATTTAATTTACCCTTGGTGGTCGTTATTAGTTTTATTTTTACACTTCTAGTGATTACACGCAATTATTTACGTGTTTCATTCATATAGAGTAGACAAGAATTCAGCCTCTTAGAACACATACCTTTTCTTTTACTTTTATTAGTTCATATAATGTAGAAACTGCTAATGTTATAAGATGAATTCTAAAAGTTATGTTTTTTCTCTGAAATCTTAAACATTAACATCATGCAATGTTGAAATGAATATAATCTATTAGATATATAATACTACTGTTATAGATAGTAATGGATTTAAATAAATAAAAACCATTTATTATAGTAAACATGTATAAAAATCTGTGAATTCAGCTTTGAAAACAAGGTAGCAAAATGTAAATTTACTTATCGCATGAACAATTATCTAATTTTTATTAAAATTGTTCGTGATATCAAAGTAATTGTATTTTAGTAATAAGCCTAATTAAAGAATTTAATTTGATTTTAAAATACCTACTCACGAATATAGAGTTTGTCTGACATTTATTTACAAGGTTCAAGTTTTATTTAATGAAGTGAAAATTCAAGAAATTATTATCCTTGTGCCTGATGATGGCCTAATTAGGCCGAAACTATAGTTGCGCCACTTTAACTACTAAGATTGTTATAGAGAGGTATATAAACCATTTAATTTAAAAAAAGGCTTGAGAATATAGATTTTTTTAACATATATTTTAATAAACGGATACATATGAACAGAATGTTTCAAATGTGGTCTCGGCTATTCAAGGCTAGCAGGATTGAATGTCCCCTTCCACATAACCAATGAAACGTTGGAGCCAAACAAAGCCCTATGTACTCAGTCAGTAATTTTGTTTGTAACCACCAAAGTGCCAACCACGTCTCCAATGTGCTTTATACGTTTAACAGAATTCGGTTACGGTCTTAATTAATTGTACAAATAATTTGATATTGAATGTTGTCATTGAATGTTGAGCCCTTACAATACAAATATATAAACAATAAATGAATAGTAAAAATTCTAAATAATACCTGTATAAATTGGTTATTCATATAAAAGCAATGCAGTTCATTGGAATTATAACTCACAGACACAATATTATCTGAGTTTTAGACATTTTCTCTATTAAAATATCATACTTTTACTCTCTGTCAAAACATTCAATAGCATCTGATGGGAATGAAATTAACACTGAATTGTAAGGAATGAATACTAAAAACTATACAAAAGTTCGTTTTAATACACGTAACTGGGCTATATACCTCTATTTCTGTCAACAATTCTATTGTTTCATTTACGTAAATACGTATTTCGGAACTTCAGTTTTATTCAGAACGTTCAAAAACATCCTCAGATTTTGATTCGTCATTAACACTTTAATTCGATAAAGTTCAGCATTTAGAACACTACAAAAATACACAACACAACACATAAACCTAACATACAAATATTTTAAAATACACATGTTGTGCCGGCCGGTGACACCGACCATTGCGTAGTGCTGTGTATTTTTAATAATAACAAATAAAGTACAAACTGTCTTTTAGGTTTGTTTAAAAGCATAGTAGGTTTAGAAAATTCAAGCTAGCGCTCCCTGACACACACTGCACCGGGCCTTCAATATGTTCCATCCGCCATTCACCATTTGCCATCCGCTATCCACATCTTCCATCCACCATTCATCATCTGAAATAAATCACCCACCATCTGTCAACCGCTATCCGTCACCTCCTATCCACCATTTGCCACTCGTCATCTCAAAACATTCAATCATCAAAACATACGTTTAAGAATTCAGTGCTCACAAAATCATTTTTTAAGAATAATAACAAAGAGTACAAACGCGAACGTTCGTTTCATTATTCATATAGCTTAAAAAATCAGTTAAATATGTATCTTTTCAATGTTTTAAGACTGTTTATGTCTGAAGTGGAAACACTAAATTTAATCAGAAATATATTAGGCCAACTGGACGATTTCGTCAAGGGTTATCCGGTAAGGTCGTCCTGCTGCCGAGGGTGAACAAATCACTTTTCAGACATTCTTATCGGTACAACGGACCCTGATGTTTCAACCAATTACCAAAGGAAATTGGAAACTTTGAAATTAAAATAATTTTCTTCCAAATCGAAACATTGGCTTCTCTTCAATGTAAACCTAGAATTTTAAAATATTATTTTTGTTTAAAATCAATTATTATTCTTTTTCAATTTCTATTAAAACTACATCCTAATCCATCAACTAACTCCTTCTGAGAAAATTTTAATATATAAAATTCAAATAAATATTAATTTCCAATTCAACTTGAATTTGAAACACAGTGTACAGTATATAATTTTAGCATTAAGAACTGCATTTTTATTTAAGGTATTAAAATTGTGTAAATAGCTTTTAATTTTTATTAAGGCGCCACGGAAAGCAGCAATTGTTTTTTTCGTTTAACTTTACTCAATAGTATATAATTTGTTTTTATTTTTTCGTTCAACTTTTGTCATAATTACTGCAAAATATGGCAAACGTAATTTTCCAAACACATTGTTTTATTTATGAAAGTTTTAATGGTCATTATTAAAACAGTCCTTAATATATAATAATATTCAAAGTATTAATACAATTATTAATGAAAGTCATTATTTCATTTCATTTCATATGTACCGTAATTTTCCTCCATCCATCTTCTAAAATCTACCTCTCGAACCTACCACATTCCACCATCCTTCTCCCTCCATCACATACAGTATTCTCTGTACCCAAGTGCCAGAGAAGCGTACGAGGACCACTGCACTACCATGTCGGTGGGACAAAGCAAACTTTCAGCATCTCTAACAGCAGAAAGAAAAAGAACCATTGTTAATTTATTAAAAGACATTTCGAGTTTATCGATAAATTGTTAAGCGACTTGAATCTGTGATTTACGAGGTGATTTCAGCAAGACTTTAGTTTAAAGTTCGTATCTCTACTTGTAGGAATAAACTATTAGCAAATAAATACAGGTCCCTTCTTTTAGACGACTGAAATGTTTTCTTTAATCAAAATAGGCTCGAACTAAGGTAATTGGCTATACAAAGACGCAGGATTTCCTCTCATTTTGATTCCTTTGTTTTTTCTAGATATTTGTATCTAGGCTGGGCCAATGTAACCGGACTTCGTATAGAGGTGGGCGATAATATCTCCCCTGTTCGCTTTTATTGGAAGTTTTCAGAAACTAGCACCTGAGGGAATTCAGTTGAAGGAAATAACTGTCTTTAGCAATTATTATCTGTACATAACTCCTTAACAATATATAAATTCTAAAAATAGACCTAAATATTCAGTGATACTGAGCTTTTAATCTATCAAAGGGCTATCTACTGAAAGTATGAACTGGATCCATGAGTTTGTTGTATAATGAACTTAGCACTACTAGCTTTAACCATTGTTCCCTGATTGAATTAAGTCTCCACTTTGGCCTAATCCTGGGACAATTTCGTCCACGACCCCCACAGTTGATGACGTACATCAACACCTTTAACGTGCAACAAACTAAAATAACGGGAAAATGACTTAATCCCATAAATAATGTTCACTGATACTAAACTCATTACTTCAGAACTTATATGTAATATGAAAAAAGTAATAAGTATAAATTTGTAAAGTTTTTTTAATTTTTACCTCTAATTTTATATAATTTTGTATGACAATAATTTTTATAATTTACTTTAAGGATTCATTCAAAATTTCGCTTTAACTTCATTACTTTGAAATTTATAAAGGCGTATAATATCTAATTTATCGAGTTAATTTCGGAATTAAAAAAAATTATTATTTAATTTAGCTTATTAAGCTACAAAAATACTTAAAAGTATACTTAAAAGTTACTTACAAAGCTATATAATATAAAACTTTGTAAGTAATGTAAATGAAGATATAGTAATGCGTATGTGATGTCATAAATGAGAAGGTAGTTCTGAGTTGCAGCAGGACAGCGAACTGCCATCACTGAACACGATTCCTCACTCAAGCTACAGATGCTGGCTACAGTCGCGTCTCTCTGTCCTCCCAATACCACAATCGCTTTAGACTACCCACTAACCTTTCACTTCACTTATCTCTCATCGGTTAACCTCATATAACCTATAAGAAGAAAACGTGTTTTATTTTCGTGTTAGGATATAATTACCTTGTTTTAGATACTTTGAATGAATAAAATACCCCCCTCGCAGCAGACCTGCATACTCAGCGAAATCAATAATATGGCAATAATAATACAAGTATGGGAGAAGATTGATCAAGCAATACCTGTTGATAAATTAGAGTATTTGCATATTCTCTGTAACATTAACATGGGAAAGAGTATGCAGGTTTCCTGCTTTGAGGAACACTAAAAGTAAGCAATTTTACCATAAACTATTTTTATTCCAACCGTATACCAAGTTTGATCATTATCTGGGCATAAGTAAAGGAGTTCCTATGTTAATCTCCATAAGATTAACATAGGAACGAGTATGCAGGTTTCCTGCCGTGAGGAACACGTAAACTATGATTTTTTAGCATTAACGTATGGATCCCAACCACATGAAGCTAAATACAAAGTTTCATCCAAAACTATTGGTTAATAAGGGAAATATTAATTTTTCCTTATCCTCCATAAGATTAGCATTGGAGCACAATGAAGCAGCAATGAAGTACAATGTACCGTGTTTAGATTTATTTAATATCTCGGTAACCGTTTGAGATGGAGCAAAACTTTAAATAACTAAATTGTGTAGTGTTTAAGCTGATTCTAATGGTGAAATATAAAATTTTAAAAAATACATGGGAAAACTACAAAACCCCAATTTTTTTGTGTCCCCATATTATCTGTTGCGATTGACCGATATGTCTGGATTACGAACTCGTCTGAGAAAATGTAGGAAGTGTTTTTACCAAATTTCAAAAAAATAACATGGTCCCGGGCCATGAGTCCTACGATAATAGCTTCTTCCCTATGGGAAATTCGCTAAAATATGTGCTACTATAATAACGCGTACTAAAGCCAATAACACCAATAGCCAATAGATGGGGCTGGTGCTATTCCCATCTACCATCTTGCGTGGGAGAGACTGGCGATCCATTTCCGCGGTACCGAGGCAGGCAGAGAAACTATCGCCATGGAACAGCGTGTTCGCAGCTTTTACTATTAGCATTACAAATGGGAGGCCGGGTCGAGATGACGTTGGAGCGTATGTCAATCTGCTAGTAATGTCCTAAATTTTACTTCCGTAAATTAATAATTGAAAAATAAAACAACCTCATACACACATACTTGTGTGTTCTTATTTTAACTACTATAATGAACTCACTAGTTTAACAACATAATTTATTATTTAATTTTGTGTCTGTGTGACGAGTATTGCTAAAAAGTAGGCACTTAAAGATGTGAAGAATGAGCCGCGTAGGCTTACAATTTTCCAATGTTGTGAACATGACGTAATGGCATCCCCGCGCTCTGGCCTCACTAAGAGCCGATCCATCTATCACCTGAGAGGGGTCTTTATATTATGTTTGGGGGGGATGCTTATGAGAATAACTGTGGTAGCTGTGGGAACCGATAACACATTCTTCGTTGCCGTAATGTATTACATTACACTTAATTAATTCAGTTCATTTAAGAAAAAAACATTTTACACTCAAATTAAATATGTAATTTAAATGGTCACATAACTGATGTCTAAATTATTTAATAAACATACTATACGATCTTTAAAATTCAGAATGGCGTTAGTTACTAATTATTTAATATATTTTATTGGGATTTTTAACGGTTCTGTGTTTTTAACTACACAACGTTTCTGGAGGTGGAGAAAATCCTCCGTTTTCAAGTGATTACCTAATAATTTACTCTAAAAATTGAAAGTTTAAAGTCCATCATGCGCAAAAACTATTAAGGTCGCTCAACAAATAACAACATTAATAGTTTACTTTTAGATAAAAGTTGTATCTTTTATTACATTAATACAAAATAATTACCTTATAACAATAATTTAAACACATACCACTTGGAGAGTTATGAAGCAATGCCAATAAAACGGTGATTGGCCAAACTTTGGAGACTGTCAATAGCTATGTGGAACATTTCATATTCACTCTCCTCTTTACAGCCCATTCCATTTGTTTAAGTCATAACTTTAGATTGTTTATTTGACTTTACCGAACTAATCAATCACGAAACTACGCTTTACGATGGGTCGTATCATCTTAATGAATAGTCGAAATTAATTTTTGAAATTGAAGCCGAGTTCAAATCTTCTGTACACATTCTAATACATCAGGGTTGCGCAGACAAGTTGTAAAACATAAAATCCTATAATACCAATTTAAAAAAGGATTTTTTAGGCCATTGTCACTGAAGACTGCTTGTATTGTTTTCAAGTCAAAGAAAAAATACTGTTAAATAAAGATGTACTTTAGGCATTGCCAACTTAACCTAAATAATTAAAATATTAAAAATATTAAAATAAACATTTAAAAAAACTCAGCACTTGACTGCCAGTGACACTGTATCTAACTACTACTAACTACAGCTACTACTAACTACTACTAGTGTAGTTAGTGTACTAACTACAGCTAATACTAAAGCTAGTAGCATTTTGGTTTGAAGAGAGTCGTATTAAATCGTTAGTATAGGGAATGGGTTTGAAAGAGAGAGAGACAATTGGGGTGGGTAATTTCTGAAAAGACGTCTCCCTTACTTAAACTAAAAGCCTGCTAAAACCTGTCTACCTGCAACAGGAAAACATTTAATGAAAAACTCTATTCTATAGGGGCTAATAACTTTTAACTCAATCGAATACAACAAGGATGGATATCATTTACAGAGGTGAAGAAGTTAAGAAATTGTTAAACAACAGCTATACATCGTAATATATATAACTGTGGTAAGTCTTTACTCGATGATAAGAGGTCTACAATGACTTAGCCATTACGTCTGAGATGGGTTGAGCCGCCTTCTGAGAGAACTAGCACGAACATCCTTGTAATTCATGGCTTTACTATCACTTCACCACAATCAACTACGTTTAAGCTGTGTTTTACGTTAGTAATTTGTGTGTTGTATATTTTTCACTCAAAAGATTTTGATTATTGCCATTTAGTAGGCTAACTTCTTTTTCTTTGAATATGTAGGGTGTGAAATTACAGTGTTAATTCGTCTACCATGTGCAATTTTATCGTCGCGTAAATGTGTGTTTTTAATTTTTGAAAGTTAACAATAACTGTTTACAATGTTTTCAATCAAGATAGATTTTTCCTCCATCGAAGATGATACGGATTTTTACTATTCACGAACCATGAATAGTGAAAATATATATTTTAAATACTGATTAATGTAAGATAATCTTTCATTAGTTTATATGATAACGCCATAAAAAGAAAATACTAAACAGAACTAAATTAAAATATATTATTATTTTTACTTTCAGTTTTAGCTCTGATCCCAACGATTTGGTTATGATATAATGAATAACATATTTCAACTGAAACATTTTAATTACAATTCTAAATTAAACTATTGGTTTTGATTAAAACAATTATTGCATGTTGGATAAAACGAAGAATTTGAATATTGAATATTGATCGCTGTAATTTATTCCCTAGGGAGTGAGGCAGTCCCTGAGGAAACCGATCTCCGGTTTGCGCAACTACTCTCTCTGAATGAGCGAAAATGATTGTACGGGTAAACAACCTACTTCCGAGAACCGATTAACTCTTGTTTGTCTTAAATTGGTATTAAACTTTGATGCAGTAGGGAAATATGACAACATACCTTAAGGGCACCAGTTGCTTGTTTAATAAAACTCATTGGACCAAGTACGAAATTTTGTTTATTTTGTAAAAGCATTGTTGTGTTACAAAATGTATATTTATAAAATAGCGTTATCTGAAAGAGTTTGAAGGGGAGAAGATAGGTAAACTTCAAAAAAATCAATTTTGCGATTTTAGCCGAATCATATTTTCTGTTCTTTTCTGAATACAGTAATATATAGTACTTGATATAAAAAAAATATTTGAGTTTGTAATTATGTTTTAAAGCCGCGGTTACACCTAATTTTACTTCCACTAAGGACGGCGAGCTCATGGTCGAGTGTTCAGTGTTCATACAGTATATTGCATTGTTATATTTGTTACTTTTCACTTTTCTCTCTTAGCCTGTCTGTAGTGAAGCCAATAGCATATCAGAAGCAGACAGCTGATATATGAGTACTTGTTATTGTTGTGAAAATGGAAAATAGAGTGAGGTTATGTTATTACATTACTATTACGACTTTAATCGCGATTTCCGGAAAAGTGTTTTTTTATGTTGCTTTATCTCAGCTTCGGGTTTTTACAGAAGGCTAGAATATTTACTGTTGTTTTATAAATGTATATTACACATACCATACCAAAATAATATTTATAGAGAGTAGTTATTAAAATAAAAAGTATTTTGTAAAAAAATAGTTGAATTTATTTTTATAACATTTTTAAAGTAATGAATATAATGTTTATTTTTTGTTGCAATGTTTTAATTTTGGCACAGTGAAATTATAAATTGGTAGTCAAGATTCAGTAAAAATTTCAAATCTGTAGCTTATGTAGTTTTATCGCAAAAGATACCTATGTATAGTTATGTGCTCCCATTAGAAACGCATTGGGGCGCTCCGAGAGCCTTCTCCCCTTAAAATTTTAAAATCTTTGAAGTCTACGAATATGTCATCCGATAATAACTCCTACTAAAGATATTTAACGGAAAACAGACTGGTTGCTATGATCACAAAGCGCGTTGAGTCCTTACTGTAGACTTTGCAACCATCGACGATGATAATTTTGAGATAATTTAACTAAACTGTTTGCATAATACTTAACATAATGAACGACGAATATAACATTTACTTTATTTGAAATTCATTGTTACCTGTGGTGGGTTTATGTTATTTCGATTTTTATTTCGGAAATTTTTCATCACGATTGGTAAAACAATAAACACGACATTTCGAGATCTGGAATATGACGAGATTGGTTTGTAATCCAGACCAAGTCGGTATAAAGATGAAAACAAAAATTTAAGCAGTAAAAACTTACAAAAGAGACGAGCAACAAGGGTCACGCACAAGCAACAACGAACGTCCGCACAAGAGCTTCAGAAGCACTCTTGAATCGAAACGTGGTGGAAAACACCTGTTTTGTAGCACTCAACTTTAATTCGTATCTACACAATTATCACTACTAGATCGATATAATATCAAATAAGAGTAAATACCGAGAAGTAGCTAATACGTATCAATTATGGTAGATTAGATTAGATTATTTGAAATGGCGACCATACCACAAGGAAGGTATTTTAAGCCAACTATGAATTAGGATTGAATGTAAGATGATTGTGGCGCGATCTTGTAGTCTTGTTACTGACTAAGGCTGACATGTTCCTTAGACAGGACTGTTAATTAATAGCCCAACAGCCGATGGCAACTAATGGACCTACAGTTTAACGTGGAATCCGAACCACACCCTCTGAATTACGAATTGGTCTAATTATGAGGATAGTCTTTTGTGGATTAACGTAGTATTCAATAGTGCGAACGTTAATCCACAATAGAGAACACTACACCCACACTAAGAAGATTAAGAAGCATTTTGTTCTTATATAATTCTAAGTATTTTCAGTATACCAATTTTATTTAGGATTCTTAATAAAGTAAAAGAATATTCATTTGATAATAGTTGTTATCATATTACTTAAAATTAATCAGCTTGAACACATTCGACCGTAAAAAATAGCGATTATTTTAATTGAATACAATTTATTCGGAAGTAATACTAAGTACTAAACAATACCTCTGATAAAAACAGTATTACAAATCAATGGTCTAAAAAAGGCTGTCAATCTAAAAAGTCCAATATCACAAAAAAATAACGAATAATAAATTTGGACTTGCAAAAGCGTAAAGTCTGCTTAAACATGGAAAAATGTACTTTTATAACGCGTTTAGAGACGATAGCGGCAGAACGGCGAAGATATTCTCCAGAATATCTCGGGTTAAAACGACGTTTGTTGGAGTGAGTTAGAGTTTAATGAATACATAAGCAAGGCAGTTCATTTTATATATTTTTTTAAACTTGAAAAATAATTTTCTTTTTTCTAAATTGTTGAATTTCCTAGTGTGTTAACGTCCATGCACTACGTTAATTAGTAAAGATCATCCACATATTCATACCAATTCGTAATTCAGAGGTGAAATTGTGGTTCGGATCTCACGTTTACTATAGAATTCATTGATGCCATTGACTGATGGACTATTCATCAACCGTCCTGTCCATGGAACATGCCAGCCTTAGTATAATATATACCAAGTATATATATACCATATATAGTATATATATACCAAGACTATAAGATCGCGTCAAAATCATCTTATACTCATTTGTAATATTATAAAGAAGAGGTAGTTTCTGCATGTTCGTGGGTTTGTTTGTTGCGTTGATCCCAACAATTAGATTAATTAACCTCGTGCCTCCCGAATTGGTCCAAGTTCAATTACAGTATTCCTCTCTACGAGATGGACGACATGGTTGATCAAATATTTGGCCCCAAATACAATCTATAATATTATAAAGAAGAGGTGGTTTCTGTATGTTTGTTTGTGGGTTTGTTTGTGGGGTTGTTGTGGCAAGTAAATGCAAAAAATACTGAACCGACTGGTTTGAGATTTTACACAAAGGTAGATCTTAAACTCATGCAACTCATAGGCATATTAATTTCCTTAAAATCCCCTTTGTCTACGCCCCGTGTTTCAATGTTTACATTTTCAAAGAACGTAAACATAAAATTACTTGAATGTTAACAGCTGTGAACACTAAAATTTGGCAGTTAGGGAAGCAGAAGACACGGTTGCTGTAAATGTCCTAGGTTTCAATGTTTACAGTTTATAGTTTCACCATTTGTTTACATTACTTTTTACAGTACAGGAAGCAGAAAAAGAGAGTTCATTTTTACAGATAAACTGCTGAATCTAAATTAATTTTGCCGAAAATGGTAGACTTTAAGTTTTCTCCCGATGCCTGTCTCTATTACGTTATTTCTTATCCTTTCCCAATATTAGTTAACAGGTGGTACTTTGTCATGATGTTGAAACTCGTGTTTATAAATTTTTGAGATCGTGTTTAGTATAAAATACTTTTGTAAATACCTCTTTTAATGTGAATAGTACTATAGCTCAAATAAAGCTTTTTTCTTAATCGAATTTTCATGTTTTAGGCTAGAATATTGATTTCATGCAGAGGAGAAAAGGTAACCTCTCTCAAACCTTTTTTACCCGTGCGAAGGACGGATACTTCCGCTAGTTTCTTATTCATACTTGGCTTAATATACCTGGGCTGGTCACCATTTCAGAAACGTAATAATAAAAGGTAATATGCCATTCTAAATATTATGAAACGGCTAAAAATGTGAGGCACATGACGTTGAACGTAATACGATCACGTGACAAATATGCGATGGCCTGACAATTTGAAAACGAACTTGGTAACTGTAATAACCCTTCTTATCTATTATTATTATTTATTCATTTATCATTATTTGGAATACGGATCTATTACGTTATACGTATACCACTTTTTAAATAGCGGTTTAATTGTTTGCTGGTGTAACAGAACCAGTGGGTTTGTGGTTTTCTGATGGTGTTATTGTACAATACATTTCTCTGAATTTTTAAAGTAAAATTTTTAACATTTTGGCGTAACGTTATAGTAAATTTAAAAAAAGGCTATTTCCGTATATTTCATATTTTATAATATAATTTCTTATTCAAACTATTGTACCTTGTTCCTTTAAACTGGAAAAGACTCTTACAATTGTTAGTTTTCAGTTGTAAATAGTTATACGAAACTCATATTGCCATCTCTGGTGTCATTAGCTAATTTATCTACTTTTCTGTGAAAATAAATAAAATATACTGGATACATATTGTTACATTATTTTGTACGTTGAGTTCTTTTATGAAATACGAAGTCCAGGCATTACAGGATTTTAGATTCTTCAAGGCTACATAAATAATTTTTTGTACATTTTAAAAGTCATAGAAAGGAAACCTTTTACAAATAGTTTAAGGGCTTTGACTAAGCTGTGCAAGATTTAACAGTCACAACATTTGTTAGATGAGTTTAAAGCAAACCAATAAACTAAAATTATAGATAAGAAATTTAGTAAGCTGAAATATTATATCTAAGGAGCGGTTCTGATGGGAAGTGTATTCGAGGAGAGGACTCTAATTTCATTATAAATTCATTTCAAAACTAGGAATCATCGATAAAAACTATAATTATAGTAGATCGTCAGGAGTTGACAGTGAGTGCTTTTTTGCAGGCGAGTAACTTGATGCAGTGGTTTGATGAAAATCTCCTCAGACTCAACTCGCAAAAAACTCAATTCGTGGATTTTTCAATAAGAAAAGTCAGTAATCAGCAGAACTTCTTGCTCAGTGAGGATGAGCTAGAAGCCACTGCTCAAGTAAAATTTCTGGGCCTTTTGGTTGATGAAAACTTGAATTTCAATGTTCACATAGATTCTGTTTGTAGAAAAGTTAGTTCCGGAATTTTCCTTCTTCGACAGTTGGCCAAGTTTGCAGATCATGTTCTGTTGACAGCCTATTACGGTGTTATCTATCCCCATTTGGCCTATGCTGTAGCAGTGTGGGGTAGTCAAAATGTAAGAACATCTTTCCTCTTTCGCCTGCAAAAACGAGCGATAAGAATCATTCATGGCCTACAGAGAAGACAATCATGTAGAGATGCTTTCATAACATCAAAAATACTCACCTTTCCGTCTATTTACATTCTAGAAGTTCTCACTTTTCTTAAGCTCAACTTTTCACAGTTCCACAATCCAAATTTTCATGCGTATTCACTTAGAAACAATTCAAACTTAAAAATCCCGCCCCATTCAACCACTTTTTTTAAGAAACATCTATTCTACAATGCCGTTCAATTATTCAATGTACTACCTCATAATCTAAAAATTGAAATTGACCCGGGTCGCTTCAAAAGGCAACTTAGGTCTATTCTTGTTAATAAGTGCTACTACAGTGTCCATAACTGCATCGCTGGCGGACTATAGCTTATGTCTTTCTAATATTTTAATTTTAAGTTTTGTTTGGTATAAGCTATATTGTAATATTTTCTTGACCTGGCTAATACAATTGTACATTATCATTCTGGCTTGAATAAAGAGTTATTGAGTTATTCAATGCTTTACTTGCATTGTGTCTTATATCTTTTTTATTCTGAGGTTTGCCTATGAGTTTCAGTAAAGTAATATAAATGAAGACAACTGGTATAGAAAATATTAATTTGGTCTCCATATTGGGAAATGATGGGATATGACTCACATCCCCTCGTATGTCAGGCACAAATCTTTGTTTTTTCTTTGTTTGAATTGATATTGTTTTTACATGGACATTTACACGACAATAATTGTTTTTTTAGTTATTTTTTATTTATATATTTGTTTATTTATTTATTGAAGCTATGGTTAACTGTTTCAAAGCACTAATTTATATAGTGATATGTTATATATTGTTTTATTTATCTATTAATGTATTTGTTTATTTATTTATTGAAGCTATGGTTAACTGTTTCAAAGCACTAATTTATATAGTGATATGCTATATTGTTAAGTGATTATGTTTAGGAGAGGATTAAGTAAAAACTCACGTCTTCCAACACTACTTAATACATTTACACTTGTATTGTAATTATATACAACGGTAAATATATACAAAAGTTGTTAAATTGGCGATCGATTTCGTCCAGTTACACCGGACATCACAGGCCCAAACGGAGGCTGAAGGAAACAAGATGGCGTCCCTGCTTAAATACTATTGGCTACCGGAAGTTCCTGTCATGGCCTGATGATGTTCGGTGTAACTGGACGAAATCGATCACCAATTTAACAATTTTGTATATATTTACCGTTGTATATAATTACAATATAAGTGTAAATATATTAAGTAGTGTTGGAAGACATGAGTTTTTACTTCATCCTATAGTAAAACCAACACGTATAATGCTAATCAAGAAGTTATTCAGCTTGGGAGAGGTGCATGTCTATTTATTTATATCAAGAAATTCAACACTACCAACCTGAATGAGACATTTAATGTATTTATTCAATTATGTATGTATCGTGTTAGTTCTATGATATATCTCTTGTACATCAATAAATAAATTAAATTCAATTGAATATTGGAAAATAACAAAAACATTTTATTAGTAAAATACATTCATAGATTCAGCTTAAATATATAGGATTTCGTAAAAAGTCAAACGATAGTTATACCTCAATCAAGTGCTATTCACGTACGATAGGCAGGATACTTTTAAATGTATGTTGTAAAGACGGTTTAAGTTAATGTATTTTGTTTTCAAAATTTTTTTCAACAGAGGGATATTTTGTTTCAGTGTGCAAGAATTAATATAAATGGAAATGCCGCCCATATTAATTGAATCATTTGGTATTGATGTATGCTCGCATACCCGACAGTTGCTGGTGTTAGTGCACCAAGCCAAGCCGAGGTGTAGTCCATAAAATATTCCACATCCAAAACTACAAAAGTCAACTAATATTATTTTTAGATTTAACTCTCATCTCATTTGGAATGTCGTTGCTCGTATTTCACACTGTGCCTATTTTCTTAGAAAGAGGGTGCCATTTTCTTTAACCTATTTCTGAGAAAATAGGCATTTTCTTTAGCCAGTATGTGCTGAATAGCCTTGTACTATTGAAGGAGACTCTGGACAGATTTGATAGCAGAAGCGCTCAGCACAGCTACGCCACATGCAAAGCTAAAGATCTGGTCAAGCCTCGTGGCCGTCTTAGTATCACAATGAAAAACTACCCGCGCTCGGCTATCAGAATCTTTAACACCTTGCCAGAGAGAATAAGAAATCTGGAGTCAGTAGCCTTCAAAGAGGAAATCCGCAGCTCCCTACTGCTGAGGCCCCTTTACAGCCTCCAGGAGTTGGTAGAGTCTCCTCTTGTAGCGATATAATGTAGGACGCCCGCTACAGCCAGGTGTTAGCTCTCTAGTTTTAAGTATATGTTTGTTGTTGAATGTTTTTATGTAATGACGCTATCTATCCGGGAATCCCCGGTCAAAGTTACAGGATTCAAGTATTCAAGTAAGTAATCAAGTATACAGGGTGTCTGTAAAGTCCGTCAGCGAACTTCAAAATGTCGTTCAAAATAAGCAAAACGTTCACATGTCCATAATACTTACCATTTGAATTTGCATTTTTTATAGAATACTTTATATCTCATTCATTTTTCAATGGCTTATTTTGAAACTTAGGTTCTTAGGTGCTTGAATGATCCCATGAATCTATTTTCAAGTCTGTAAGATGTGTGTGAGTTGCGTTAAATGAGAAAAGTTTTATCAAGAGAAAGATGAGAAAACTTTGGTGGTTCAGTAATGAGGGACATGTTTCAAGAAGCACATATCGTTTGATGAAGACTTTTGTTGAACTCATATGAACGTTTATAAAACCTATGGTGAACACATACAACCGTTAATGAACACTAATCACGAAGGCATACGACTGCTTAAAGTATACTTATGGTCAACATATAATAATAACTATATTTAAAAAAATGGATGTAATATATTTACAACAGGTTTCATACAATAGCCTAGGTATAAGTATTATAAAATATGATTGTAATTTTTAAACCAGGCTAAGCTTGTTCCATTTCAGATGTAGGTGTAACTATTTTGGCCTCCCAGGTAATGCCTGTTGGGAGATTCCTACTTAAATAGTTTTCATTAATTAACAACAATGACAGGAAATACTAATTTCCATACATTAAATTTAAGTTAATCCCAAACTCCCAAAGTAATATGTAGATTTGTGTAGCCTAAAATTTATATAGACTTTACACTCGTCACATACACACACATAAAAATGCACACTGGTGTATATACATTGATATTAAATATATAATAATACCTAATAATAAATACATAAACAGTATAAATAGTGAAATATTCTCCTTCAATCCAAATATGTACCTTGCGATCTGGACACCCATACACATGTACGTACACTTACACATACCAATAAATAAAAAAAACTATCTTCAACTATAAACTTAGGATGTTAAAATACGTCAATTCAATGTCTTTAATAATAAACAACCAATTTCTCAGCTTCTTATAGATTTATCTAAATTCAATTCTTGTCTTATATCTGATGGATTTTGTAAATATTTTTGGAGCAAGAAAACTGCATGTTTTCGTCAAAAATGTGGTCTTAGGTCTTGAAAATCTTGATAAAGGGACAATAAAATCGCCGAGAATTCTCTATTTTTACTGATTTTCATAACGGAACCCACTGCTTTTAATATAGAATATGACCTGCACATCTGACTTTCTAAATATGAGAAAATTTCCAAACAACAGTAAAAATAGTGTCACAGTCTTAGGCATCATACCCAGATCAAACGATTACCATCTTGCTTTATTACACACTAGATTTAAAGGTAAGATACATTCGACCGTTTATGGTGGTATTTTAATCCTCGATACGTAAGAAATTTGAAAGTAACTGCCGGTGAAGTAAATAATCGTTAATTAACATATTGAACAGTAAATTAGGGCCAGTTTTTCGATTATCATTTTAGGAAGTGTAATTTTGACCTACAGGTAATCAGCAATATTGTTGGTTAAACATAAATGTAGGGTAAAAATCACAAAATGAACTTAGTATACTTATTTGTATACTAACGATTATTCAAAATTACATTAAGGGATTTACCACAAGTTACATTTTATTTTAATTTTGTTGTATTGAATCACCCCCAATAAGTATATAGGAATCACCCCAACTTATCTAGGACACAAACTGCAACAATGAAATGAGGTTTTTAACTTTTAAAGGTCCATAAAAGTTGAACATCACCTGTGGCGTCATCTTAAACAGATTTCGACTGTCGTTTAAAAAATGCAGATAAATCATTTAGGTCCACTTTTGGGTTTAGAGGAATCTAGTGAACTCATGCAGAACACAAGTTAAATAGCTTCTTCCCTATGGGAAATTCGCTAAAAATGAAGACGGAAAAAGCATTTCTCCTTTAGAAAGTATGAAACACCTACCCGGGTAATCTAAAGGTAATTTTTATAACTGACTCCAAACCTTATGAGAAATTGTTTCTGGATTTATAAAAATATCTAGATATAATATTTAAATTGTCTGAAACTTCTCAAAGTGACGTCATTTTGTTTTTTTGAATAAAAATTACATTTTCGAAAACCAAAACACGTATAGTTCTTAGATGTGGCAAAATGTTTCATACTAATTAGGATAGCTTATGAATTTCTTTGGATAGTAACCTTGAAACAGCTCTTTTTTGTATATGTTTGTGGGTACGGGTAAATTAGATTTTTTGAGGGGAGGTATTGGTACACGACCAATGCCCTCAACTTCAATGAAACTATCACATATTGTGGACCTTCATCAATAGCTAATTTTGTTACCTAATATTATTATATTATTGATATTACTTAAAATTAAAAAAATGGTCTAGTTAGTACTTATTAAGACTGTTTGAAAAATGTTAAGTATACATTTTATAAAAATACCACTTATAAAATTATTGAATTTTAAGATTTTTAAATTTACTCCATTCAGATGGAGCTTTTCTTGAATGAAAAATTTAAACTAAATTTCTAAACACTAAAACACGTTAACGTGTTTATGTAAATTTGAAGTACGCCCCTATTTCATTTGCTTATTATTTAATTTGTGATTTCTCTTTTAAAACAAAACCCTCAGCGTTAATTTAAACTAACAGCTCTGAAGCTGTGGCGGAAGCATCAAAGGCGGTGGTCTCAGTGGCTAAAGTGAGGAAATATTAAACTCTGCATATTTGAGAGGTCGATGCGGATCATCAACAAACCCGTTGTATCTGGTGCATTAATTACTCTCTTACCAACACCAGTTATCTATAGGGGTAGCAATTTCAGGAGCATTTGTTAAGATCAAAAGCATATTTTACATTTTTTCTTAACTATATTCCTATAATAATTTATTGTTCATAGTTTAAACATGTTTGATTATTAGACAACAATTACCCTCTTAATTAGCGAAACTGAACTTTTATTTAATGTCTTTTAGGGGTAATCTTGTTTACCTCTAAAATGTTATGGCCACACCTTAGATTGAGTTTTTCTAATCCTATAACCCTGGGATTGAACATATTGGTATATTATTCCCAAGCGTGAAATTCCCAAAGCGTTAATTTCTAGAATATCCTTCAAATTCTATCAAACGTAACATTTTCAAAATGGCAAAAATCTTAATATAATAGTGAAGATAACTTTAGAAATTTAGTTTAAATTTTTCATTCAAGAAAAGCTCCATCTGAATGGAGTAAATTTAAAAATCTTAAAATTCAATAATTTTATAAGTGGTATTCTTATAAAATGTATACTTAACATTTTTCAAACAGTCTTAATAAAAAACTAACTAGACCATTTGTTTAATTTTAAGTAATATCAATAATATAATAATATTAGGTAACAAAATTAGCTATTGATGAAGGTCCACAATATGTGATAGTTTCATTGAAGTTGAGGGCATTGGTCGTGTACCAATACCTCCCCTCAAAAAAATCTAATTTACCCGTACCCACAAACATATACAAAAAAGAGCTGTTTCAAAGTTACTATCCAAAGAAATTCATAAGCTATCCTAATTAGTATGAACCATTTTGCCAAATCTAAGAACTATACGTGTTTTGGTTTTCGAAAATGTAATTTTTATTCAAAAAAACAAAATGACGTCACTTTGAGAAGTTTCAGACAATTTAAATATTATATCTAGATATTTTTATAAATCCAGAAACAATTTCTCATAAGGTTTGGAGTCAGTTATAAAAATTACCTTTAGATTACCCGGGTAGGTGTTTCATACTTTCTAAAGGAGAAATGCTTTTTCCGTCTTCATTTTTAGCGAATTTCCCATAGGGAAGAAGCTATTTAACTTGTGTTCTGCATGAGTTCACTAGATTCCTCTAAACCCAAAAGTGGACCTAAATGATTTATCTGCATTTTTTTAAACGACAGTCGAAATCTGTTTAAGATGACGCCACAGGTGATGTTCAACTTTTATGGACCTTTAAAAGTTAAAAACCTCATTTCATTGTTGCAGTTTGTGTCCTAGATAAGTTGGGGGTGATTCCTATATACTTATTGGGGGTGATTCAATACAACAAAATTAAAATAAAATGTAACTTGTGGTAAATCCCTTAATGTAATTTTGAATAATCGATTAACTGATTCCATGATTTATTCCGTTTTAATAGAAGGCAATTTTAATCGTTAGTAATTAATTAAAAACTGACATGCCAAATACAAAATACAATATTATTTTTCTTTTGTCTTATTGTACAAAGCACATTGTTGTCTTTTCAGTAAGTTTTAATCAGCTGGACTGCTACGACAGAAGCTTAGACCTGCATCGCTGGTCTTGTTCAGTACAACCATTGCATGGGTTGCACATTAATGGGTAAACAGAAAATGGGTTTTCAAGGTTAAAAAGCTTTTATATACCACCTATTATTGGTAAAATGGTATCGGAAGAATACATATTTATGACTAATAATGGATGTATTTATGAGTAATGTTTATTAAATGTTTATTAAAGTATACCCCTTTCTACCAACGAGAAATAGGCCTACACGATCCTAATATTTTTACATTCTACCATTTTACACCACAGTTTAAAGAGAAAGTACGGTACTTTTTCCGCCACTATTTTTGATTTTGAGCTTAGAGTATTTTTGGGCACTAATTTGTAATAATCAAAGTTGAACTAATATCTAAAACATAACTTAATTAACACATAATCCGGACTAAGCCGTTATAAAGCTGAAAACATAAAAGTTTAAAGCAGTCAAAAAACTTACAAACAAACCGCTGCAAAAACAAAACGACTGCTTTAAACTTTTATGTTTCCGACTTTATATCGGCTTAGTCCGGATTATGTGTTAATTGTGTTATGTTTTAGATATTAGTTCACCTGAGGACGGGATCAGATTCCAGATCCCGAAACGTCATGAAACTTTGTTTAGCAAAAAGTCGTTATGGAAAATGTTCACAATAAAAATCTAAATAGCATAAAACCTTTGGTAAGCGTTATTCCTTAAAAGTAATTCTTAATACGTAGGAGTTTGTTACTACCTGTAATTATTACAGAGTGACCATTAAGATATACAACAGATACCATTAATTTCCAAGTACCAAAAATGGGGAGTAGCTTCATATGGTTGAATGATTACCGAATTAGATCCATCTTCATAATTTTAAAACTGATATTTATGGATAGATCTCTTACAAATTAAAACTAACTTAATGGAAACGTGAGTGTTAATTTACAAAAACCACTTTAAACCATAGATTAATATAGTAAAATATAATCAGATAGTATATAATTGGTTTTGAAGCGCCAAAAAAGTGTTTTCGTGAACCCAACTTCAGTGCTCACCAGCCACTATCGGGCGACCCACTACCTGGCAGTGGCACCTCGTTATCTGTAGCGAGCTGGCCAAGTGGATTAGACCTTCCAGCTAACAATCTGATTACCGGAGTTCGATTCTGTAATAGGTTATGTTTTTTAAAACCCACGACTACGATATTTACTGGGCAAAACTGGACGTGAAACTAAGTGCTAGCGCTTACACAGTTTTTGTCAAAGCCAAGAACTAACCTATTATTTTTATACTAGCTGACCCGGCGAACTTCGTAACGCCTAACAGAAAATACATGTTAACTTTAAGATTGGCCATGTTCTGAAGTCAAATAGCATTGCGGCTTCATAAACCTAATATGTATAAACATTGTAATTATCTATTTGTCAAACATATAAACACGTGACTTTTAATCATACAGAAAATAAAAAATATAAATACTACATAATTCCCAAAAACCATAAACTATTAACGTGGTGAATAATGCTGTTCATTTTGTACAGCAGATATTTACTTCATAGTTTTACATTAATGAATGATTCATATGGCATTGGATAGTAAAGACTATTGTTAACGGAGAGTAAACCAACAGCTGTTTTAAGAAATCAAATGTTTTGATGGTATATAATTTGTAAAGAAACTTATTTCCCATAAGGTTAACATTAGAAATTTAAAACGCTAAACCATAGAAACTAATTGAAAATATGGAAACTGAATATGCCTAAAGCATGACCGGAGCAAGACGAATCAGAAAAATCAAAGATCATTAAAATCGGTCCGGCCGTTCTCGAGTTATAATGCGTGTAACTAACACGACTTTGTTTTATATATTTTATATTATATATAGACAAGCCCAAAATGTAGTATTGTTATTGTGACAAAACATTAAGTGACCATACCAAGTCACACAATTGGAATATTATTTTAAAGTAAATATATTTGTAAACACTTACATGATTTAACATTGTAGTAGATGCAATATGGCGGTTATGCAACCGAATCGGCACGTTTTTCCCATAAGAATAACATGGTGTCCATTTTTTGGACATCTGGTGTCCATTTTTTGGACATCTGGTTTTGGACAGTTCAAAATGACCCTTATTCATATCCAATCTACTGTCTGATATTATACAACATCATTTTTATGAAAAATATAGTAGATGCAATATAGCGGTTATAAGCCCGAATCGACACGTTTTTCCCATGTTATTCTTATGGGGATTATTTTTGCGCAGATTAAACAATTTGTAAAAATCCCACCTTTATTCATTACCAATCTATTGTATGATGCTATACGACACCATTTTCATTAAAAATAAACAAATATTTCACAAAGCACACACCTTTCCTAGCCTCGTTGTTCATAACACAAAAGTAAACAATCTGTAAAACTCCCGCCTTTATTCATTACCAATCTACTGTATGATGCTATACAACATCATTTTCATTAAAAATAAACACACAGCCACCATGTGCCAAGTCCCACTCTTATAAAACGACCAGGTTTTTTTGCAAAATAATTTTGGGTTACTATTTTTCAGAAAAAATGTGCCAATCGATGCACCTTGGTGAGATTGAACATAATTAGGAAGTGTTGATATCAAAAGATTCTTAGTTTCCGAGATATTACATTTCCGCGCTGCGGTTTATAACACAAGAGTAAACAAGCCCTTATTCATTACCAATCTATTGCCTGATGCTATGCAACATTATTTTTATAAAAAATAAAACCACAACCACCATGTGCCAAGTCCCACAGCCACCATCACCTCACACTAACTTATAATATCAGTCTTATTAATCCATGATCTGCTTGGAAATCCTAACCATTTAACGTAATAACGATCTCCGCTACGTTTAATTACCTTTTCTACTAAATAAATGTCCTTATAGTTTGTCTTTAACAATTCTTCCTTATAAAATCCACCTCTAATTATATTACCTCTATAGTTTTTTTTGGTTGGTCATGTTTGTCATCATTTAGTTTGTCTTTATTATTATTTGTTGACTGTTATTTTAGCTACTTTATTTGTTAAGAGATGAAATATAATGAAGGACCAATTGATCCAAGTCTTGTGGGCTTCTTAGAGACTAACTCCCGACTTTATTTGAGCTTAGATTACTTGGTGTGTAAAAAAGAAATAATGGAATAAAAAATAAATAACAACATTTGTGTTCATAACTATTCACGCCAGCGTGCGGGGAGCGATCTCGGTTTTTATTTAATGGAAATTATCGTTTTGTGAAAACCCCATAGGTGAAATGAATGAAAATATATATTTTACGTAAGAAACTTGTAACATAATACTTTATAAATTTAATAAATAATTATATAAACTATGTAAAATTACTAATGTAAGTTATTTATTATTAATTATACGTTCCAGGAGTTTGAAATTAATTTAATTTTTAAATTTTAATTTAATTTTTTTCGTTAACTTTTATGTAAAACTTAACGACAACTCAGTTTGGTCTAGACTGTTATCACGCATCTTATATTGTATTTTTATTATTACTTATAAAAGGTTACACAGGTACTACTAGTTATGTCGGTATAATTGTGCGTGGGTGCTTAACCTTCCTATAGTATTTTAAGAATTTTGACTAGCGGTTGTGGACCTGTTTATGAAGCTGAAACACTAGTTTCAGCTGTTTATGTAGCTGAAACATTATTTATGTAGTTGCTTTTAGTTTGACACAAGACTAATAAACTCAGCAATGACTATCCTGAAATTAATTTAAATAGATTGTTACATAAAAGTAACACAGTCACTTTGCAATTTTGACACGATTAAAAGTGGAGTTTGACAAAAGTCACATAGCTCTTGAGTTCTCTGAGCATGATCTTGATAACCTAAAAAATCGAATTCGAAAGTTTTGACGTAAGCAATTATTTCTTCCTATACCGTTGTATAAATGGGGTGAAATACGAAAAGGCGCATTAAATAATTGACCGAACATTTCTAAGCATACAGTATATGTTTCTGAAAAAAATTCATTGAACACAAAAATTTCATATAAAGAGTATGTTGGTATCAGTACAATGAAAAATATTAGTGGATTCATTTATCTGCCATATGAAATCTTTCATAACTTTTGTTATGATACGGTGGGATTAGGAACGACTAGTTACTCCAAATACGCTAGAGTATGTATGAAAACCAAGCAGAGATGTCAGAGAAAAAGGAAGTAATGGTGCCAGTTTGTCATTTTCACATTCCTATTCCAATTTAGTCGCATCATAATTTTGCATCCACGTCATATGTTTCTCGTACTTAAAACATCAAGCATTTCAATCGTGAATCCTTCACAGAGACTGTGGAAGGAATTGAACCCATTAGTCATTGTCTCATTGATCTCATTCATTCGTCTTTGTCTCATAATACTTTAATTCCAACTAAAAGGTACATCATAAGTTATGTCTCCCTCGTAGGTCTGGATGCGAAGCCGACCAAACATGTTACGTATATTTGTCACTTCCAGTTATAAGCTGTTATTAGCCCAGTTAATAAAAATCCAAAATGAGTAGGCCTAGTAGAAAATTAGGAAAAGCTGGATATTGTACTACAAGAGGATCATTTTTGACAAGTCACAATTAATTTATCAGACAAGAAATTTTCAAAGAGATTGTACTAAACACAATATTTTGGTTAAGAGCGCTCAATTTTATTCAAATAGGAAATACTAAAATTCAAATTATTCTTATCTCCCAGCTCTTTTCAGCTTATGGTTGCATTATCTAATAAAGCCCCCTCAAAATATATTATTATTAGCTCTAGAGGGAAGGTTATCGACTCCACAAATCTCATATAAACAGTAAAAGTGTTTCGTGTTATGTTAAGCATTTAAGAATGAAGTAGTTTTATTTAATGAATATAATTGTAAAATTTGTTTTCCGAGAGTTGACAGTATTTATATAAATGTCGTTTAAATAACTACTGTATTTTTCCATTTATTTTACGTGGTAAATTACTTTACTTATACATAGCCTACTTTTAATGATTAAAATGCAGAAAGGGGTCGTGAAATCAAGCACATTTATGACCTCTATTTTTTCAGTTTATTACTTTGTTATTTAATATTGCTATTCAGGCTCATTCAGTGTTTCAATTCAAAACTGTAATGGATTTGAAGTGTCAAATGAACATAAGATGTATTGCAATATATCAAAATGTAATGATAATGTGATACAGATATACCGAGTGTCTGGGTATAAAATAAACCATTTCCAAATATTTATACATATATACTTTATTTTTAAGATAAGAACAGAAATAAAATATTTTAACTCTATAGTAGTGGCACCCCTTTTTTCTACTGTTCAAATCCATTACTGTTAAAATTTTCATTTTCTATCTGGCATGTTTTAGTCATTGTTGTCTTTGTACCATTTAATAGTATGAAGTAAAAACTCACGTCTTCCAACACTACTTAAACTTAATGTGTGTTCTGCGTCCTAAATGCTGTTGAAACTCCTACAATATTTAGGACGCAGAACACAATGGCTACTTCAGAACAAATACTCCACACAAAAATTGAGACCACCAATAAATTCAACCAACCAGGAATATACAAAATTGGATGCAGAGTTTGCGATAACATATACATAGGCCAGACCGTCAATTTTATAAAAAGTTATAAATATCACATATCGGCATGGAAGAACGGAAAACCAGAGAGATCAAACATCACAAAACACTTACTAGAAAAAGGGCTTAACTTAACAACAATAGATGAAGACCTCAAGATTATCAAAACTTGTAAAAATGGAAATGGGATGAATGCATGGGAAGAGTTATTTATTTATAAAGAAAAATGTAAAGATAAAGCAAAATTAATAAATGAACAAATACATTTTGATTCTGCAAGAACGTATAAAAATCTATTTCCGGAACTCAGCCAGCCAATAAACTATACATCCGACGCCATGACAAGAACTTCCGGTAGCCAATAGTATTTAAGAAAGGACGCCATCTTGTTTCTTTCAGTCTCCGATTGGGCCTGATGATGTCCGGTGTTTGTACCATTTATAGAGTACTATTTTAAGAGTACTATTAGACGATTATTTTGGCAAAAGTCTCCAAAAATCACATTGTTAAAGTTTTAATATGCTAGCTTACACTAAATGACTCTATTTCCAAAACTAATTCATTGAATTTTCCCAATATACATCTTAGTTTTATAAAAAAATTAGGAAAAATGTATGAGGATGTGTGTATTAGGAATTTTCAATGTATAAATGAATTTTTTACGTTATCTTTCTAAGTAAGAGTTTGTAGTTGACATGTCTAAAATGCATGATTGGTTAAACCCACTGGAAAAGTGGAATTAAACAATTTTAAGTATGCTGCATAAGAATACTCCTATGAAACTGGCATTTTTCACATTTTTTGCTTTGTTATATTATTTCAACACTATCAATTACAAAATTCTATTGAAACTCGTTGCAGGCTTTTTGTTGATAATCTCGGATCTTTCAAATTTTAAAGAGGTTCACAGGGTGAACCACCCGGGATAAGTTTGCCTATCTGCTGTGACAGGCAGAGGCCTTTTTGCCCAAAAAAGGACGTAGCTTTAGAATCAGAGGAAAACCCCTCTCACAAATCCTCTCAGTTGTACACGGACAATTAATTTTTCAGGCTTACTCTGTCAGTCCGGCTACTTAAAGCTGTGGTCATTAGTTATTCGTTTTTCCAAGCCTAAGTTTAGGGACTTGGTACTTGTTTGGTCAATATAAAAAAGTGTTTATAGAAATATTTTCCTCATCATAGCAGACCTGCATCCTCCACGAATTTTCATGGGTTTTATAACTATTTAGATCCTGGTGCCCGAGCATTGCTTGAGGAAATATATAACCGCGTATCACAAATAACTCCCACAAATACTTCAACAATTTATTTTTATTAATTTAGCATTTAAAAAATATGCATTTACTGGTGACATTAACAATTTGTTAACTGATATTATAAACATGTAATAAAAATTATATGCCCCGTCCATGTATAGAAGGCGAATCTTCAGTAAAGTGAAACTGTTCTGATGAACCTAAAATTGGTTTTCGGATTAAGACTTACTAGGACAAAATCGGCCTAGGTCTTACTTACAATGAGGACTACGGTAAAAGCCTTATTTCTCATGGAAATTCGCTGGAAAAATACATTCTTAGGCCAAGTAGTTTAAATATATTTTCGTCATATTACATGGGAACACAGGTCTTTCAATACTAACATGCGGCTGGTAACTTTCGGTTTACATTAAATTAACATGTGACTACTTTACTTTGCTAAAATTAACTACATGTTACCCTTAAGGCGATATCCTTTTTTTACCGGACAGTTCGTTTACAGAGCATATGTAACGACTGACGGACATTGTTGTCAAAACATTGGCCAAAGATAAACTCATTCTTTTTAAACGTACGTATAGTTTCTGTATTAAAGCATTTCGTTTTTGTGTGGTAAAATAATAGTAAAACACTACCAACACCAATTAAATAAATACTCAGATCGCAAACAATTTTAATTTGGATATTTTTTTACAACGATGAAGATATTGAAGTGAGTAGAGTAAACGAAAACACTGAAAGAAATGCTCCTCAAGTCTAAAACTGTTAATTTGGTGCAAATTCACTGCCAAACAATGGTATAAATATAATGAACAATGACGCTTGCACCAAAAAAATCAATTTAAAATTGTTCCACTATAATACAAATTTTTATATATATATTATTTGCACAGTTAAAACGGCACGAGGATTTTCTTTAAATTTTGGAAATAACTAATTTCCGAGTAGAAAATAAGTTCTAGATAGGTCTAATGTCCAGGAAAATTCGTGTTTTTTACTGTAATATTAAGTTTAAAATCTAAAAATTTAACATTACGCTTATGGAGAATAAAATGAAAACAATACAAACCAAAACAGCTGTTTTAGTTTGACAGTTTTGATTGAAACTGCAACATTCTAGAGGTTATTTAATATTTATTTGATTTTTAAATAAAAGCAAAATTTTCAGGTTACTAACAATTTTAAAACTAAAGGATAACATAGCTGTGCGAAATAAAAGCAGAAAAAAGTATTTCCAAAATCTTCCGTGTTTTGATAGAAAAATATTCGTTTATTGCTTGAACATGTAATGCTAGATTACTTTCGCATGTATACTAAGACGAGCGCGATAGTGTACTCGGTGTGCTCGTGAACACTGTAGTTCGATCGCCAACATTCGTGTTTACGCTCGCTATTTTGGCGGTCTCCCGCCACGGATCAGGAGACGAACAATGCCGAGCGCAGACAGGCACTAACTGAGCCAGTACACACTCGTATACATTCGTGTTTCACGGACGCACTCTGTGTGTAATTTTCGTCTTTGTGTGTATATACATAATTGAGGTAAGCATAACTATATAACAGAAACACAGCGGCAACTTCAATTCCCGTCCATTACAAAGTTTGGCGCGAACGTTTTTTGCCGCAAAACGCATAATGTTACCGAAGTAGGATGGTGTACTTGGTTAATTCGGGAGGGTTCGTGTTGCACATTCGTCAACATTCGTGGTCGAAATCTGACCCGAACATTCGGCGAAACATTCGGGTGAATGTTCGGCGATAGTGTACTGCTAGCATAACAAACCAATTAATTGATGTAAATTAAATTTCTCTTTTGCTTTTCAATCCTCATTCCGTTTATAACAAAATCAGTTGATCACAGGCTAATAATAACGGTATGAATAATTAAACAGTAAATGATCCTTTGGCTAAAATATTAAACTGCATTTTGAAACGTCGTAGCCGAGTTTAGCGTGTAAAAACTATAACATAAATCGATTTTTGTGCAACGATATTAATTTGGTGTATTAAAATCTATTTAACACATGAAATGCATTCAGTAAACTGTTAATTTTGCAATTCACTGTAAAACAATGGTATTCTATTGCACCAAAAAAATCAATTTAAAATTGTAAATGATAAAATTAAATGTGTACAAACAATTTGAGAACGTGCATGATAGAATTAATTTTCCTTTTGTTTATAGTTATATGATTTTTGTAGTTTGACTAAACGTTTCGTTCAATATACGTCCGAAAAGCCCTTTACCAGTGTTCGATCTAAATTCCGTGCTCGACTTACGATCTCGCACTAGTAAAGAAGGTTTTTCTCGTCTAGTAATGCAATATACTATTTTAAAAATTAAAACATAATAATCATAGCTTACCGAAGTGGTTTCCTGTTGAGTCAAACACTACTGGTTCAAAACCAGAGGCCTGCGACCTGGATGGGTTATATGACTAAGTCCACTACGATACTCAAACGTCTTAAATTGAGTGTAAAGCCCTTAGGAATATAGTAAACAAGACATCAGGTATTTTTGGAAAAGGAAAACGTTATAGTTTAAAAGATTAGAGGAGTCGGAAAGTGATGAAAGTGAAAGTGATGTGAAATTAGAACTAAAATAATGTCCTTTTGTTTTACTTGGAAGTTGGAAAACATGAAGGAGATAAGTTTTGTGCGATTCCGCTCAACACCAGATATAGGAACCGGCAAACGAGTTCTGTTTAACTTCCGGGGCAGATGTAATCGGCCACACGTTTGCAGATGAATGTTTGTTTTTGTGGCATTTCCGTTTAACTTCCTACAATTCAAAGTGGCAACTTTGTGGTACCGGTTGTACATAGCGTGAATGAATGTTAAAGGTATTATGCTTTACTATTTCAGTCAAACCGTCTAAACAAAAAGAACAGACAGTTCTTCTGTCAGCACGTATGTTCATTGCTATAATATGCCTCTCTTCAATCAAGAATTTTTAAACCTAAACATAACGGATTTTTTTATTAGGATTTTTATATAAAAATATTCATCAGTGATATAGGTGATTAAAATTGTAATAATTCTAAGATTTGATAATGACACCATTGTTGTCGAAACGAGCGTCATCTAATAAGGACTTCACCAGGATTCACGTGGCAGCTAAGAAGGTATATAACATATTATTAATTCTACTGACTGTGATCCGTAGAAAAATAACATCATTACGAAATCAATATCTCTGTTTAAAATGTGTTAGTTACATTGTTGTACAGCTAATTTTATGCCAATGCATTATCATGTATCTACTGAGTAAATGGAGAAAATTAAACTCTAATCAGATACATCGATTTACATTATAATCCCCATACAAATGACACCAAGTATCAAGCAACTGGTTAAAAAACAACATTACAAAGATTGTTTGAATATAAAATTGCTCGTATTGGAAAAGAGAAAAGAAAGCACAAGTATTGTAGACCTACAATAATGTACTGTAAATGATATATCGATATATGATATATTCTAGCACTCTTAACCCATGTACTACCAAATAATTATACATTTTCAACCACAAGTTCTGTATGTGTTTAAGATAAACTAGTGATGTACCCGAATTCACGTTTGATAGACACGGTGACAATTAAGTCTAAGGACGACTTTATAGCTAACTTTAAAACGAAAATAAATATCTCAATAAAATTTGGTGTATCATTACTGCTAATCCTACGCTAATTTTCGTGTTCATTGTGATCGGCTGTCAGCTAAGGGGGATGATAGCCCATAGGTGATGTTGAACTAAAAACAATGCCTCAAACCCAAACCCTTTGAGTGCCGAGCGTCTCGGATCGAGACGGTCATGCCCGTGAAAGAATGCAGATGTCTCGCTCCAAGACTCTCAGAAAATCGCTGTTTATAGTATCTAGCAGTTATTGTAACTGGCTTAAATTACACCAAAAGCTCCAGAAAGAAATAGGCTTTATTTTTATGCTACTCTATGCTTACTCTATGGTGGAATGCTTTCTGAGATCGTGATC
Organism: Nephotettix cincticeps; assembly: GCA_023375725.1. Lineage (NCBI taxonomy): Eukaryota > Metazoa > Arthropoda > Insecta > Hemiptera > Cicadellidae > Nephotettix > Nephotettix cincticeps. Next base: position 16,766,841 of record CM041784.1, read on the forward strand.
AATCCCACGATACGGCGACCAATAACAAAAGTCAGCTCATTTGTATAACATTTTAACATTTTAATGTTTATTATTGATTTATTGTCTTTCATAACACCTTATAAAATAGTGCCTATTGCAAAGACTAATTATAAATCCAACCATTTTTCTTTTCTTTTTTACACCAAAATATTGTACTTATGTACGTTGTTTGATGCACAATTTTATCCTAAGTATAACAAAGGAAACAGAACAAAGAAATGTTAATAAATAAAATGTTAAAAATGGTTTTACTAAACGCTTGCGTTTTACGTGAAAAATGCCGGCAATTTTAGCACATCGAGACGCTCGGCACTCAAAGGGTTAAACAATTTATGGAAAAATGGTGACCTGATCTGGTTTCAGGAGTTGTAGATTTTTTAAATAATATTAATAATCATTGTAGGTTGTTTAGCAAAACTCGGGTGATACCTCTTAGATGATACTTGAATGTTATTTCTAAAAAATTAAATGTTTTAATAAAATAATCAAAAATAAATCGGCTATAGTTCTCAATCATTACTATAATACGATGGTTTACAAAGACCTTGTCTCTGCTTGAAATTAATAATTTTACTGTTACGGCAAACATTAACGTCAGCTAATGAGCTTAAAGAAGTTTCTTAAGAGAGACGCACTTTTTGAGGTGGCAAAATTTAAAATCTGGTTTAGTGGCTGAATATACATGAGACATTCTTGAGACAAAAAATTCTCGCGAGTTTTCACCTAAAACATTGAGCTTTCAATATATATACAAAGGAGCTATGCTATGTAAGCTACTTTTAAATGGAGCAAGTATGTGTCTGTTCCCTACCCTACATTTCAACCCAAATAAGCAGAGTTTCCTCAAACTAAGCTCAGCTTTAAACAATGTCTTGTAGTTATTTTCCTCAAACCTCTCTTAACCCATTTATTCCTTGAAAAAAGTTATTAAAAAGTATAAGAAATATTTTGAATAGACAACATACTTTTCCCTGCCTCTAATTTCTCCTTCCAAATAATGCTATATTTTATATAAATATCAAATATCGTTTTCGGAATATTATTTAAAACTTCTGCATGGCTAGAGATCGGATATAATTAATAAATTTTGATAAAAAAAATGGACTGGAAGAGAAGTCTATTTTAACACTAACCATACATAGACGAATCAATAAAATCATTATGAAGGCATGGATTAATATTCTAATGTTTTGTGATATTATACAAGAATATTCTAAGGAAGTAAATCTTATACAATTATTATATGAATGTGATGATCCCCAGACGAGCGTGTGAGATGAATTGCAATGAGACAATGACAAATGTTTTCATTTCCTTCTCTTGGTACGTTACCGTATTGAGCTACTTTGTATAAATTTCACAGTGCACATATTTTCAGGTCAATTGCCCCCGAATCACTACAGTTTACCAAAATAAGATATGAAACTATCTATTGTTTTCTTGATTTAATAGTCCTAAATATAATAGTATCATTTTTGTTAGTGTGAAATTAATATGTTGAAAAAATCGTCCAACCAACATGGGGTACTTAAAAGAAATATCTAATAATATACTCGATTATTAGATAACAACAACATTAGACAACAATTTAAAAAAAGCTAATAAATAAATGACCATAATGACCTCTAATTTACGTTATCTACCATATCTTTCAGTAATTTTAATTTCAGTTTAATTTTGTATCCAACCAACCAAACTAACTAGAAAATCTGCATTGAAATGGAAAATAGACATTTGGTTACTTGTAATTCTTTCATTAGTATCATTATTTAGTGCTTGTTAAAACCAGAATTATGGGTCAACTCAAAATTATTGTTAAAATGTGAAGGCCGACTAAAAAAAATTGTTTTTAGTTTTATCGTGTAATGTATTTTAAACAAGAAATAGTATGACATAAAACAATAGTATGATTATTGACTAGGTATCCTGGAATAAATCCATATCCAAATCTACATGGATAATTAAACAATAAAACTTGAGATGAAAATGATACCTTTATATAACTAAATCTGCATTGTCAAGGTGCTCATGAATTCGCAATTGTAATCAAGTTTCTGACAATCACTTAAGAGCCCTGAGACACAGTCTAACGCTACCGGAGAAATGGACTTATCAATAATGTGATATTCAAGCACTTTCGCGTTCAGCCCTTAGTAATGTTCTTGACAACCACTTAATGCTACACGCAGAAATAGCTCACAACTTAAGTAGCAGAAATAGATCTTAAAAACTGACACTTAAATGCAACAAAGATCCACCACCTTCTAACAATGTGCAATATTACAACTAGATTTAAATTACTTAGTGCGAAAAAGCCAAAAACATAATTATTAATATCTTCATTCCACAAATGTCCATGTTAAATAAACCGTTTTCTGTGACTGATATTAGTTTAAAAAATGCATAATCTACTGTTACTTATAACCCCATTAAGCCCATTATCAAATTAAGATGGCCGATATATTCTGTGGGTATATTGATTTGGTAACTATTGGTGGGCAGGATACCAAATACCGCTATGGTTGTGGGTATACGTATGGTTCTTTCTTAGTCTTACTAGCAAAATTAGGAAGCTAAAAATTATGAGTATTTACATAATTTCATAGGTTTTACTTAAATATGTGAAAGAGAAAGTGTTAGCTTCAACGTACCAAATAATTTTGTTTAATATAAGACAACTTTTATTAGTTTAGATATAAATATAAATTATTTTTAATCATAGAAATACTTGTTTTGCTCTATTGGTATAAAAATTTGATAACAACCAAAATATAGCTAGTCAGGAAGAAACTACGCCACAATACACTATTGAATCACATATTGGTAACATAATCATATAAGAATAAAAGATTAACAATTAATTGTATATAACAGTGAAATAAATTAGAATAATGTAACTATCTAGGTACCTTAGCTACGCTGTTAAACGATTTGTTTGCCTTCTGCAAGGACTACGATAGTAAAAGTTATTTCTACCACCACCATTTCTAAGATTCACTAAGATAATTTACTAAATTAGATTATTATGACAAGTATATGTTAGTAGTTTATTTACGTACTGTGCAACACGTAGAACTTGCAGATTAATAAAACTTATTAATCTTGATTAATAAAATACCTGTTAGTTAATTACTGAAATGTCGAAATACCTACCCAGGTAGGTATTTTAAGTCAAGTATGAATGAGATATGGGTGGAGGGAGGTTGTGGTGCGATCTAGTAGTCTTGTTACTAACTAAGGCAGACATGTTCCTTAGACAGAACTGTAATAGCCACACAGTCAATAGCACATCTAATGGACCTACAGTTTAACGTGGAGTCCGAACCACTACATACCACTACAATTTAGTCTAATCATGAGGATGGTCTTCGTGTATTAACCAGTATTCAATAGGGCGCACGTTAATCCACACAAGAGAACACATCCACCGACCATCGCTCACAACTATTCAAATTCGTGACCTCGAAGTAGCGGGATTAAAGGTCATGGTCCCATCGATAGATAGATTAATAAAAGATGTAGATTAAACGAATGGGATATGAAATAATAGAATGTGATCCGTATGTTCTCATGTTTTGAATACATGCATTTGACGAGTGAATTTGGTAAATAGTGACAGCACTGATCATGACTGACTTAGGTAGTTAACTGACTCACTCTTTTTCTTCCTGCCATTTTATCCATTTTTATGCTCTATTTCTATTCCAAAAGCTAGCTTCATAGCAACTAAATAGTTTTTAAGTATTATTATCGTAGACGATGTTTCATTACATAGATGGTTTTAGAATTCTCTACTAAATTTTTGAGGTATTGTTTCTTAATTAGGACAAAAAACATTTCAGTAATCCAAAAGTCCTCATGAAATCCAGAAAATATTTTTTGTAAAAGCAAAATGGTGGCTCTGTGACTAACTGAGGACTCACGGGAAATTTAAATGTTATATTTACATTTTATTTTAACCCAGAAACAATGTCCCACAAGGTTGGTAGAGAGTTTTGAACCATCCTGTCGGAGGAGGCTTACGAAAAGTAATCGTCAGCAAACTTCTTCATTATAAATACAAATTTTTTAAACAAGGCGTATAATATTGGTATATAAGTTTTATTATAACCATCTTAAATGGTCTGGAAAGAAAAAAATACGGGAATTCTGCTACAATGGAGGGCTTTTAATTTATTGTGCAGGATACATCTAATCGTAGACGAGACTTTGAAGATGCAAAGTGAACAGAATTTTAAAAGGAGAGATTTCTAATTAGCTGTTACACAAATTCTTAAATTGTGGAGTCTCATTGACGAAGTATGATACTTATAATTTCGTACGATTAAATATTTTTGTAACGTAAAAATAGGGAATGTGAAAATAAAATTGTAAAAGTATGGCATTTAATTCCATTTAGGTTTGGTAGGCTTCAACACCTACCAAACTTGTGATACGGGCTGATGTCCTCATAAAACTCCGGATTGCTGTGTGTTACTGTCATTATTTATTTGGCAAGCAGTTTCTTGAGGTGGAGTTACGAAGACATCTGGGCCACAAAAATCACCGGCCGGCTTCAACCTCTACTGAGCTCGTGGAGCGGGCTGATGACCTCATAAAACGCAGGATTGCCGACTGCCATTGTCATTAGTTATCGGGCAGTGAATTCGTTTTCACGGAGATACGCAGACACCTGGCCTTCTAAAATTAATCTCATTCATCATCCTGCCTTCATTCTTCCATATTTTCATTGCTCTACTCGATATTTCAATTAAACAACTGTGATAAATGTGAAAAGTGTAATAATTTATAAGTAATTTATGAATATTAAGGGTTTTGGTTAGGATAATGTACTATTTAAATTTAACCATCGTAGTGTTTAATATTATTATTTAATTATTTTTATTAACTAATAAAATAAAAACGTTGATTATAAAAAGGAATATAAAGAATGAATTTTGAAAAGAACCACGTATTAAAAACTGCTCATGAAAATATGAAATGAGTGTTGAAGTCACCGCTAATAGGAAATACGTGACGATATTAACCACGGGTTCACCGATTATTTTTTATTACTGGTAGATTTTGTTGCCCATTCATAGTTTTGTAGCTAAAATATACGTAATGTTATCACACGATATTCTTGGATCACCAAATATTTCGTATATTTACTATGTCTCCAAAACATTCTATATTTTTTATAAATATGTTACCAAAATTTTGTTCTGAAAATATGTCAAGTGTGCAACTGTAAAAGAATTAAGTACTCTTAAAACAATAATTTTTCCCATAAAATTAATGTTTTATCAAATACAATTTTCTATTCACTTGTAATAAGGCCCATAAAATAAAAATAGAGCAAAGATACACCTCATATCTTTTATTTATTTTTAATCATACATCTTTATATATATGTACATATGTGTCATACTAAGCCGATTGGGCAGCCTATACTGGAGACTGGGATAGTGGATTAGCTGAATGTACTATATTGAGATGTGGCAAAATCGCACTTACCTGTTGGAAGGCATTTGTGTGATGGCAGAGAATCCAATTTGCATTCCTCAAACCCGAATTACCACCATCCCGCTAGAACTAAATCAGGCAGTCAATGTAAAATTTCTTATATCCTGTTGCGAGAATTTATTTATGGAGACAATTCCCTTTTGCCTTTCTTTCTATGTAAATTCAATGCTATTATGCATCCTAGAGTCAAATTTGATGAGACTTCACAGCCGATCTGTCCATTTCGTACTTTGAACCTTGTTAACAAATGCTTATTGGTATTTTACTCTTTTTTAGCAGGTGGTAACCTCTTTTACCTACTTTTTTGACACTCATATAGATTGTACGTTAACGTACAGTAGAACCCCTCATAACCGGCCTCGGTATATTTGGTCCTCGGAATATTCGGCCACTTCCTGGAAGGGATATCAAATTGTATTTCCCACGGCTTACGAACGTGCAAAGTCCGCGCTGGATTTCTCTACTCGACTGCTGTTACGGTTTTCGGAGACTGCTACTCAGTTGAGCTACTATACTAGTTTTAAAGATCGGGTTTTACCAAAAAGTTAAACCGTTGACTTAACCTACAGAGGCTAACCTACAAGGTCTTGAGTGATGGCATACATCTAGCTATGTGATCAGTGATGCGTTAAACTGTTGGTGATCAAGCACCTCGCATTATTTGTAGCTGAAAAGAACGTTTGTTTTTTTTGCATTGAAATACAGCAAAGACTTTTTACACAAAAATATCAAACTCCTTTATTTGTCGTTCATAGAACTGTTTTCCTCATAAACACTGGAGTATTTTTCGGTCATTTTTACTTGTTCATGCCAGCCAATGTTATGACAGCTCATTGCCACCCCGATTTGCCCTGAACTCTCGACTTGTTTTGTCAAGAACTTTTGTGCTGCGTGTCGTTTTACACTCGGATTACTGAACAGAAGTGTGAAAAAATAGTCAAAACGAAAACGTAACGTAGTGACAGTCATTCAAAATCTTAATGCGATCGAACGTATTGATAAAAACGAATCTGATGTAAAAATATGCAAGGTACAAAATGTGGGGTTAATGCCTGACGTAGGAATGGAAATAAATAGAGGGTAACAAAGTATTACCCCAGCAATGATACTTAAGAAAACTTAACTATGACATGGTTGATGACGCTCTGTATGGATTTTATAAACTTTTTGCCGAAAACATAATTATAGAAGATATTTAAACCTTAATTTACTACTACACTAAAACTATATTTATCAACTGCATATTATTATTAGGTAAAAATTATATTTTTTAAAATAGATTGGTTTATCCGGTCAAACCGTTATTCGACCAAGTGCTCGATCCCAAGTTGGACAGATAGAAGGGGTCCTACTGTATCAAGTTAAAGTAAAATAGGAGTGAGCTAACACAGTGCTATGTGGACGGTAAAGATACAAACTGATTGACCACTCCAGGATTTGTGCCAAGGTCAAAAGTAATTCAGATTCGCGGTCCGTCAAGCTACAGACGACCCCAACCGAGCTAACACCATCATGCATCAGTGCATGTGACATACTTTACTTAACCCTAACTCAAAACCTAACAATGAAAATACTGCGCGTTTGAATTTGAGCGTATGTAAATTTGAACTTTGAATTGTATGCACAAAAAATATCTGACGTTAGTATGTATAATTGAAGGAAAAGAAAAGATTTTATTCGATACTATATTAGTCAGTATTATTTTGGATGGAATAGAAATCAGTTCGTTTTTATCTTTTATGATATAGCCTAAAATAGTGATAAATTCTCTTATGATTTTAAGATAATAATTGTAAGCTATCTATATTTGGCACTTTCAAATCAAACCGAACGCTCTCACTATGTTGCGTGGCTTCAGAATTTGCACCAATGATCTGAGTTTAACAGAGTTAAGTTAAGATGGCTGTTGATATAACAAATATTACTTCTGTACTATATATGTATAATACGGATTATCTACATATAAAGCAGCATGACAAAACATGCTTCACAGGCAATATAATGGTAAGTAAAGATACGTTTTACGGTAAGGGATGACATAAAAGTAACATGTATTCTATCAAAGTAAAATAGATTAGACTGAATGACAGATTGTTTAAATATTATAGAAGTTTTTTTTGAAACATTACACAAATATTTATCAGGCATATGCCCTGAATAAAATATTTTTATTGTTTTTCTGAAAACGCTAAAACTAGGAAATTAATAGTATTGTTTAACTTAACCCCCAACTGACTCATTTTAACACAATGATCGCAAGAGATTGTTTTTGAAGATGACAAGCGAATAATGTGGAGATGAAATATAAATTATTAGCCAAAATCATTTAATTTTGATTAAAATATGGAGTTTGTAGGAACAATTTAAGACGATACCGATCGTAGTTTCAACTGTAGCCACAATAACGTATTAGCAATAACCATACAAAATTATTCAATGAAAAAGAAACTCAAGCCATACATTGGATTGTTGATTCAAAAAGTTACAATTTCACAAATTGGGTGTCAAACGTTCTTTCTTTAAAAAAAATTAAACCGGAAATACTTCGCTCAGTTTAATAGTAAATTATTCATTGATTTTAAATCTTTACTTAGTCATAGTCAATAATTTTGGTGCTATCCACATAGATTGACATGTTTTCCCTTTGAACGTTTAATTATCGGGGTTATTGAAACGGCTGGCAAAGTGTTTAATCTAGAGGAAACTATGCAGCCATTATAGATCGATCAGTTTTCAAATCAATATCTCGATTTGTTAAAAAAAACTTGGAATCCAAACAAAGTCCCGGCATCGCTAAAGCGAGAGCTTTGTTCGCTAAACAATAGGCCGATTATATTCGACTCTGGCATTAACAAAGGTGCCCGTTTTGCATCTGTAATCCTGCCTCATAAATTGATACCTCTAATATTAATATTCTTATTAAACGAAATGATTCCCAGGTGTCTAATTTCTCATTTCTCATTTAGAGTCATCAAACTTATACGTATTTAGGTATAAACATTTTAGATAGTAAATTGTGATTTTTCTTGTATAAAGCTGTATACAGTAAACTTACCATTTAGGGACTTGTTGGTGGTGTGGTGAATTACAAATCTCAGTCAGCGGTTGCTTAAGTTCGGATCTCGGAATTGCCAACCAGCTTTTAACATTATTTATTCAATTTTTTGGACTTTTCCTTCCGCGTCAAGTGTTTAACTACACTACGTTTCGGGAGGTAAGGAAACTCCTCCCGTTATCAAGTGACCTTAATTAGAATCTATATTATTCTACTTAACCTACATTTTTGGGGTTTTATTTATTATTATAATATACTTATATTAATACACTTAATATACTTATATTAAGAATTAATTACACACAACATACCTGGGAACATGTATAAACGAGAACTGGGACACAACTTAAAAAATCAAATCTCGAATTGCCAAAGCAACAGCTGCTTTCAACAAAATGAGCAAGCTCTTCAGAAGCCATGATCTCACTCTTGAAACAAAAATGAGACTTCTCAGATGTTACATATTTTCCGTCCTCTTGTATGGTACAGAATCTTGGACACTCAATGAAAACATTTCCAAGAGAATAGAGGCCTTTGAAATGCGACTCTATCGAAGAATGCTGAGAATATCATGGACTGAACATGTCACTAATGCAGAGGTACTGCAAAGAATGAATAAGCAGACAGAAATTATGAGCACCATCAAGGTCCGAAAACTGCAATATCTGGGCCACATCATGAGGAATGACTCCAGGTACCTTTTACTCCAGATAATCATCCAAGGAAAAATCGATGGAAGAAGAGGTCCCGGCAGGAGAAGATTATCTTGGCTGCATAACCTCAGGAAGTGGACCGGGAAAACGTCCATTGAACTCTTCCGCATGGCTGTGGACAAAAGTAGGCTTGCCAAGCTGGTTTCCAACACCCGTAACGGATAGGAACTTCAAGAAGAAGAATTTATTATTATTATTTTTTTATAAACATCATACATTCATACATATGGAACACAAGTACAAAAATTCACACCGGTACATATACTAATTACGAATCTAAAAAACATGGTAAGAAATCACTCCAGATAAGACACGAAATTATTCGCCTAGTCTGGCGAGTGATGTGTGAGTGATTTATTACCATGTTTTTTAGTTTCGTAATAAGTATATGTAACGGTGTGAATTTTTGTACGCGTGTTCTATGTGCATAAATGTATGAATGTATTATGTTTATCAAAAATAATAGTAACGGTAAACGGACACTTTTCGTCGCCAAAACCTACTTCACCCTCCCCAAGGAACGAATCTCCTCATTAAACTATTGGTATATGGAAACGAAAAATTTATGAAACACATTAAAATGTATTATTATGGTTTAATAATATTTAAAATAACTAGATACCTGAGTACAAATTTTTTAAACGTAAAAAAGCTCTAACAGTAGCTCAAAAAGGGCTGAATATATATAAATATTTTGTTCAAGGATATATGAAAATATATAATTAATTCATTTGTGTAAAGACGACGAGGGAAATTTCTTGAATGGACTATACTTGTAGCCATATCAATTTATTTAAAAGTGATTTTTTGAATGATGAACTTACTTATATATAGTAGTTAATGTTCGCCTATGTATTTTTGATTGTATTTTGTGAGTGACAATATAAAAATAAGGATATGTTTATAACAAGTATATAGAAGGGGGCCTCGATTCATCCATTGACTTAAATAATAAGTATACTGCCCTTTCATTGTTGTATATGGATATTTTGCTTGTATTTCACATTCTTCCATGGACAATAAACATTTGTAATGATTACTCTGAAGTCGAATTACCCTGAAGCGAGTCAAGTACACATTTTAGTGTAAACAACTTTACAATGGATTTTCGATAAAATCCTTTTTCTTTAGTGGATGAAATCCTTTTTATCCTCCTTTATCGACATCCTTTTATCCTTTATCCACATATTTGGATATCGTGTATATTATATATTATACAGTATATTCAAAGTAGTGCTAATTTGTTATCATGAGAAATTTCAATTAGGGCTGTGTCAAAGTCATTGGAACTGTTCCGACTGATAGGGTTTTGGATTAAATGGTCGCTGTACATGACCAATAAAGCTGAAAGAGCCCAACAAAGCCAAATGTACTCGTCCAGTAACTTTATTCAGACCACCAAAGTGCTATTTCCATTGGCTATTAAAATATTGTTTCATACATTCTGATACATCAATGAAAATTGCTCTTTATGATCAGATTGAAAAAGAAATTATCCATATAAATTTACCTAAAAGTAATCATTAATTTTATAAATTACATTTTGAAGTCCCTAAACCTAAAATTGTTGTTTTATAGAAATGTCGTTTTATATGGAGTGACAAAAGAAGCGTAAAAATCTCGATAAACAGCTAAAAACTACTTTTTACAGTTTTAATATAAATTTTTGCAAAAACTTTTTGTTTTATCTTGTGTACTTTGTGTAGCATTGTGCAAAACTTTTATATACACCTAGGTTATTGTATGAAACGTAATTAGCTTGTTATTTTACGTAGTCTAAAAAAGATAACGGCAAATATGATCCTGCTTAGGTGTATAACAGTATTCTTCGGGAATGCGTATTATAAAATTATACGCGAACAAAAAGATCGTAAAAATAAACATTGTAAACTAATTTTAGCGAGAAGTAAACGATATATCTAAGACGAGTTTAAACATTTACGAGTACTTTTAAACTTTTAAACAAGTTTTCACGTATGTTATTAAAAAAAAATTGAATTAAAAAGAAAATTATAATAATAATCTTTGTCCTAAAAATGTTCTCTAGAAATAATAATGATGACGATAGATTAGTCATCGGTGAATGTCATAATATACTGATGACATTATCTGTTTACAGTAGTTCCTATTTAGACTTCGTGTTATGTGTAGTTTTGATTTAAACTGTATTATATAAAAAATTTATATGCAAAAATTGTTGTCCCTGAACCGTTTAGGCGAAATGAGGGTAGATGTCCCACTACCTGAACTCTGCATGTATACATGTTTATAAACCACAGCCTATTCAGACACTACGAGTCATGATGTCTCACTACTGGAACTCTAAAAGTCAAATGCTTCTTACCCTTTGCTATTGAGGTACACCAATTGATGTCCAACTAACGACATTTTGTATATGTACATGTATAGCCATCATGGGGCCATAGGGTTTTCCCAGAACGTCCTCAACTGGCTGAGATCTTATCTATCAGATAGACGGCAATGTGTGGAGGTTGGTGAGAAGAAATCCAACTGGGAGACTGTTACTGGTGGTGTTCCACAAGGATCAATCCTTGAACCCTTACTTTTTGTACTGTACGTAAATGACATAAACTCAACTTTGGTGCATTGCAAACACGCTGTCTAACCAACGGTAATTTGCGTATGTACATGTATAGCCCCAGTGCTATTCTGGAACCACGAGTCATGATGTCTCACTACTGAAACTCTGTGCGTCATCATATTTATAGCCCCAGTGCTATTCAGGCAAGACTAGTGATGAAGTCCCACCACCTGAACTCTGTATGTTATCATTAGTGCCAACAATATTCTTCTTCAACGGGTTTGGGCGTGCCACTACCTGAAGTTTGACGTTAATATGGTTATATAACACTTGCTCACTCATGAGGAGGTAGTATTAATCATTTCCAGAAAATTCACGGTTTATCGGGTAAATGTGACTGATACTGCTGTCAGGGTATTCAAACCCGTTCCAAAAAAGTAGGAAATTGAGGGCGGATAGCACAAACAACCCCTTTCTTTGTTAGTACTAGGTAAGAATGTTAAAAATAAAAATGTTTGAAAATATAATTTAATAAATTCATTTATTGGTATAATGGTATGATAGGTTAATTAGTTCATTCTACAACTCAATTGAAAAAGTCTTAAATTTTGATTTGAGCTTAATTTAAATATTATTTACGGCGAAAATAATACAAATCATATAAAAAATGGTGCATTGTATTCCTTTACTAGTAATCAAAGAAAGACTACTTAGTTGTTTGGTTTGAATTCCCTTTTATTGATATTAATTTAACTATATTTTTGATACCTTATTATCATACAAAGAATAATTCAAAGCGAAATTGCCTTAGAAATAATATTATATTAAAATATTAAATAACATATATACACTAAACATCCCCTGAATAAAATAATTTCAAATCACTGATCGGGGGAGGCTGGAATATGTCTCCGGCAGTCCACTTGGCTGTCAGTTTGCTTAATGGCCCTTTCTCTTCTAATGGGGCAGCTCTTATTTATTTGTCAACTTCAATTTGTCCTCTTTTATAGAACACCTTTTAAATACATAGTGGTATTTTTTATATTCAAATATTATATTAAAGTATATTAATTATATCCTTAAATTGTTGAAATTATAATTATATATATATACATTTATTTATTTATTTACGGTATGCTAGTTATATTATGTAGATGTAATAGATACATAATGTTAAATTCATGATAATGTTCACCACACATTAATTCTAGATCATTACTTTGATTATTATATTATATTGTAATGACCTGGTGATTGTCATGTATAACGTCCCAAATGACCCAACTTTTAGATTTAAAATTTAAGAATTCACATCCTTAAACTCCTTCAAATCTCATCTTGAATCTACCAAACGAAGTTTTATTTCTGGAGCCTAACTTTGTACTTGTCTAGGTGTATTATTGTTTACTGTATACAAACAACATTGTATGCAGTGAGGCGTGGCAATAAATTGTGAAATACAACTTATCAATGTAAGGTAGCAGAGTAGTTCACCAAGTGGAAGACGTAAATTTGTATAAAATAGATATCCTATGACACTTTGACAGTAAATTGTGACTCAAGTGAAATAGTAGAGAACAAAGAAAGATAGCAGAGCGGTCAACTATAAGACGTTAGTTGATATAAGATAGGTATCCCTTGACACTTTGACAGTAAATTGTGACTCAAGTGAAATAGTAGAGAACAATGAAAGATAGCAGAGCGGTCAACTATAAGACGTTAGTTGATATAAGATAGGTATCCCTTGACACTTTGACAGTAAATTGTGACTCAAGTGAAATAGTAGAGAACAATGAAAGATAGCAGAGCGGTCAACTATAAGACGTTAGTTGATATAAGATAGGTATCCCTTGACACTTTGACAATAAATTGTGACACAAGTGAAATAGTAAAGAACAATGAAGGATAGCAGAGCAGTCAACTATGAGACGTTAGTTGATATAAGATAGGTATCCCTTGACACTTTGACAATAAATTGTGACTCAAGTGAAATAGTAAAGAACAATTAAGGATAGCAGAGCAGTCAACTATGAGACGTTAGTTGATATAAGATAGGTATCCCTTGACACTTTGACAATAAATTGTGACTCAAGTGAAATAGTAAAGAACAATGAAAGATAGCAGAGCAGTCTAACTATAAGACGTTAGTTGATGTAAGATAGACACCCTTGACACTTTTACAATAAATTGTGACACAAGTGAAATAGTAGAGAACAATGAAAGATAGCAGAGCGGTCAACTATGAGACGTTAGTTGATATAAGATAGGTATCCCTTGACACTTTGACAATAAATTGTGACTCAAGTGAAATAGTAAAGAACAATGAAAGATAGCAGAGCAGTCTAACTATAAGACGTTAGTTGATGTAAGATAGACACCCTTGACACTTTTACAATAAGTTACAAACGTATTTATTTTGACTCAAGCGAAATACAAGACATCAATGGACGTTAGCAGGACAGTTAACTGTGTATAAGACGATGGTATAACATACATATGTCTTGAGAATTTGACAACAAATTGTGACTTGAATTGGCTGGATGAAGTACAATTGCTTAATAGAGGATTTTAGAAGACGTTACTTGGTATAAGATATACATGCCTTGACTGTTTGGCAATAAATTGTGACGCAGGTGAAATACAACCAATAAAAGTCAATTATCGGTGGGTAGGCGTGCTGCGGCGCGTCCCGATAGGCATTGTTAACGCTGTATACATAATAAACAAGTTTGTTACAATGATACAACGCAACTTATTACATATTCCACGAATCATTTGATGGTTCTGGCTGCTCGGAATACGTTTCTACTTACATATATATAATCTTAACTGAAGGAGGGGCGTATAAGGAAAATGATTTAAAATAGTTTGCTAACGAATACGTTTACATTTAGGAAACATTGTTTATCATAGTGGTACTATAGTTATATTTTATTTACATTTATTTGTTTTGAACACAATGTTATTAATGAGTTTGTAGATAGAAATTTATAACTGGCATACACCATAGCAATCTAATATAATAGACTCAATTGATTAAATAGCAGTTAAAAGCGAAAATTTACCAAACATTATCCATTTAAAATTACAATTTTGTCTGACCTCAATACTTGTCAATACAGTACCTCAATATTGTCATTGAGTGAACTTTCAGAGAAAAATAGTTATTAACTTAATAATAATGAGTAAACGAATATTAATGTTTATAACAACTGTTGTGTTTCTCGTAACAATAAAGAAAACTTCATGGAAAAGGTACATTTCAAGCTTCTTTGTTGAAAACATCGCATTGCCGGGGTGGGGAGTTTTCATTAACAAAAAGCCTCCAATGTCGGGGCGTGCCGAGCAATTCTCATCCGATACTGGTTGTCATGCGGTCCGTGTGCGTATAATGTATTACCCTCACAACCCTTATCCAACCCCCGGAACAAGTCAAATCAAGTCAAAATTAAATTGATTCCAGAAAAACAAAATATGTTAAAAATACATTTCTCGAATGTATACAGAAATAAATTTAAAACAGAAAAAATAACACATTTAAATAAACTTGTATGAATATACTTAAACAATATGTTTAAATCTACTACTTTAAATTACACTACACTTTATGTATGCGTTATTTGTGCATTTTTTTAGATCCTTGTTCCTAAACCTCATTCTTACTAAACGCGATGTATTGTAAAGCAGCATTGTTGGTGAAACACTCATGGGATGAAAACATTTTATTAAAATTGCTTTAAATAATTTAACCAACAGTAAGTGAGTTACATAATGGTTTAGTAGTCATTTATTTAAGAATAAAGTAGTTACCAGAGTGGCAGAGTAGCTTAAATAGCAATGAGATCGATCCTTGTAATAAAGACATTATTCAGATAACGACGCGTGACGTTATCTGAAAAATTGCTTGCTGTAAATTGAGAGATAAGTGATAGAGGGATTTGAACTTCACCAGAGTCCAGATAATCTGAGCCCTGGTAATCCAAACATCCAGCTAATCTGAACTGCCTTATGGAGAAAAAGGTTTCTGAGTTTAAATAAAAAACGAAGCCATGTCGTAATCTAAATTATAACACTTTGATCTTCAGCACGGTATCACTAATTGTACAACGTACACAGTGTTTATTAAGGACAATTACTTACTTTTAGGAACACAAGAATTCAGTTATCGTTTTTGACGTTACAAAGAAATCTTGTTAGTCAAAGCAAAGTCTCGCAGTGTCATAAACAGTATGTGGATGTAGCAGTACATTGTTGCTCGGGATAGCGCAGAGCTATGTCTAGTTACACCCGCAGTACATCACAATATACTCGAACTTGATTCTCATAGTCCGATGCTTAATCATCGCTTTTCGGTGAACTACTTTTCGAACATTTGAGTTCAACTAATTTTCGAACATTTGAGTTCATCTTCAGCACTGACCGAGATCACGTAAACATTCATATTATTATTTATATTGTAAGACTTAGTTTTACGTAGATCTAATAAAATCCTGAAATTCCGAATAGTTTAGGTTATTATACAATGTTTTCCAGTTTTATAGAGTGGTCCAAAATAACCACAGAGACATCCCATATTTTATAGACAAAATGAAAAAAGGTAAAAAAGCATTGAAAATAAAAAAAAGGTATGTGATTGAGGAAAAACAAATTAAAGAAACTCAAATGATGATCAATATATATAATAAGATTAAGAAGGAAAATTAGCTGCAACTACTATTAAAGTAATATATTTAATGGTATTAAAAATAATTTAAAAGTTCTCTTGATTATACAGATAATAAGACAATCCAAATAGTTCATCAATGACAACTACATAAATACATTCAAATTGATAAAATATATTGCAATAAATTGAAATAGAAGGCTTTAAACTAGATCCGTTGGGATTTGTAATATTATATAAGCAAACCATGTTGAGATAAATATTTTAAAAAACTAATACAACTCACCATACATCAAACTTATAAAATGGTTTAAAAGATCTACAAGTACAATATCTAAAAGACACGTTTTGATAACACGTGACCAGGCTGCGTTTCCCAGAATTCTTTTACACAGTAAAAAGAATTGGCCGGAGTCCAAGATTTAAGTGGCATTTTGTGACTTTTGTGGTGGAAGTCGCCTAACTGATAGTGAAGTGTTAATGTATAACCTATTTTCTGCAAACATGAAGACTGTAAATTACATCCTAACACGATTTCTAAAAATATTTGCATGGATGCAAGCAGAGTATTATCTCTATTATTATGAAGAGGCGGTTGTATCCAGTATTTACTTTATTTAAGAAAATGTTTATAGTAAGTTGGCCCAAAATAATTAAAAATAACTTGTCATTGGAGCCCAGTATGTCGTATTTAAAATACTATTCAATAACATGACTAAAAATTGGAACCATAAATTTAAATTAGCTATAATCAAGCTATGCTTAATCATTCTCAAGCCAAATAAATTCTAGCATAGTATTTAATAAGAATATACGAACATAATATCCACAAACAACAAAAATGACAATATCTTTAGAAAACAAATTATATGGTTTATATTTTAATAAAAATTTAAAGTATAATAAATAAATTTACTATCCTTTCAATAAAAAAGTGATTATTAACTGCAAAATCACTGTGTTACAACAACTATAGATCGTATATTATACTCAACTAGCAGAAAGCTATTCCTATGTGGAAACGAGGAATTCACTACCCCAGGAATTCGATACCCTATGTTAAAATGCCCTATCTCGAAAAGTGCTTGTTGATGGAGCTCCCAGACCATGGCACTCAATGTTGTAGCATTCAATGGTATTGGATGCCGTCCAAACGCTGAATTCAATAACCCTTCAGAATCTATAAAATTCATTGGTGTTGGTTATTAATTATTCAATATCTTTTTTGGACGTTTTTAACGCGTTTGTGTTTTAACTACACAACGTTTCTGGTGGAGAAACTCCTCCTGTTTACCTAATAACTTAAATTAAAAATTAATTAGTTGAAAGTTTAAGTTACAGATATTAATTATATCACGCTGTTAATAATACTATACTTATCTAATCATGCACAATACAAAAACTATATTAATAACGCAACAAATAACCACAACACTCCGCCTTCGAGCTATCGGAGCGACACAAGATAGCGTGCGGTCAGAACGAGAGTTGGAGCACTACGGTGTAATCCAAACGTGCGTACTGTATGTATGTATGTAACAGACTACGCAAAATGTCATGACTGTTCAAGAGTTTATGCCACATTGATCTAGCAAAACAATGTTCTCGAATCATGTATAAATTACATCAAATATCACTACAGATATTTCATTATGGGGTAAAGTAGCAATACTATGTTTAAAACTGGAGCAATTATTATTCCATTTGTTGTTATGAAATTAAGTCTCTAATGTCTGAATTTTCCCTCAATTTATCTTGAGCTTAACATGGTTTAGTGTCATGAAACATTCAGGATTTACGGAATTCTTTTAATTCATTCCAGGTTATAGCATACAAATTGTTTTTTCTTATTGTAAATATAAATTAAATATAAATTTAAAAAATATGTTGGTGAGACCCAAAATTCAAAATTCTAGGCCTAATGAACTTTGTAATGTCAAGAATAGTTGTAAACCATGCCACAAACCTTGATGTGGTATTTGAAAAATTATGTGTGAATCTACTGAATTTAAAAGTAGAGTGACAAATAAAGTTTACCCGATAGTTGGTGGATCAACTTGTGAAACCCATAATGTGGTTTACCAACTATCGTGCAAACATTGTCAAAAAGAATATATTGGACAAACATCTAACTCCTTACGAGTTAGAATGACAGGCCACCGTTTTGATGTGGTTCATAAAGATTTAAGAAAGCCAATTTTCAATCATGCAGCTCACCACAACCAAAATTTTGAGGGCTGTTATGAACTTAAAGCCCTCCACAAAATTCCACCACATCAAAACCTTAAAAGAAACCAACTTATTTTAAGAAATTCAGAATTGGCACACCAGTTGGTTTTAAAATTAAAATTTCCTCATTCATTCAGTACACAACTATACAATTTTTAAAGTAGGTTTATATATATATATATTATATATATGTATACTATACTATACTTATATATGTATTTTATTATAATACTTATTTAACATATTTTAAATTTAAATGCGCCATTCTTGCAAAACTTGCATTCATACTACTCTATATTTGTCTCCATCTACTGTACAGTGGGCCTTTTTTATAATTAAAAAATGAGAAATTTCCAAATTAGCGCTCCAGTAAGAGTTCAATCGGTCGTGGCTAGTCCGAGTATCATTACAGCTCCAAGGGGTTTTTGTTCAGAAGCTGAGATTTCACCTCCAAACATTTCACTTACATTCTCTCCTTTTTTGTTTATTCTAATTAACTTACATTTTAACGCTTTCAGCCAATTAATTCTGTATACAAAATTATATGCCATTTTATACGTCTCAAGCCAAATAGATTCCTAAGGTAAATGTTATTATGAACTATTTTTACAAACAGGAATATTAATCGTTAAAAACTCACACATTTTTGAAGTTATAAAGAACATAAGAAAATGGATAAGTTGGAAGTGTCATAATTTTCTGGAAGTGAAAATGTACAACAAATTACAAAAGTTCCTGTTTGGTATTGTGGCTGATAAGTTGATTTTTGACCATACTTTATAACTGCCTTCAGAAAAATACAATGTATTTCTTAGATGATTTTTTTTAATTCCAATGTTTCAATAAATTAATTCTCATTAAATATTGTTAATCAATTAGTTGTCTTTTGAAGGCTCAGATTTTATATTGTTTATTATTTGGTCAAATGTTTATATATTGTTATCTTTCGTGTTAAATTTATTCTAGATTTCTACACATTGTTAATGCAACTTTTGTTATTTTTCACTTCTCCATCAAGAAAAGAATCAGTTGTTCATACCAACGAGACCTATTGTATGTCTGTAAATACGTAATGGTCAATAGTGCCCTAATCTGTTGTTAAACAATCTTAGATGTCTGTCGTAATCTGTAAAAATTATAATTTCACAACTACAGTATTGTAAAACCTAATTTCACCCTAATGTAAACGTATTTACGATATTATTATATTTATGTGTATTACGTAATCACCCTAATTAGAAAATGTCACACCCCTTAGATTTCACTTCACATTTGTTAGTACCATGTACTAATATCCAGAATTACATTCTGACGATGGCCCCCTTCCCGAAAAGCTATGAATGCTTAGAATTGAAGAATGAATCCAAAATAGTTCTCTTTGGAGAAATAAAGGATATTTTTACAAATAAAAATCGTACTTGCAACGAAATATACTGCATATCAAATAGATATTTTAGGGCCGAGCGCTTTTAAATGAAATTAGCATAGGCTGGCATACATTAGCATACTTTCACTTGAGGCTGAAACTATTAATATATTAACAATTTTAGCAACGGTTAAAAACATCAGAAACGAATGAAGACCCGTATAAGTTTTATAAACAGTAATATATAATGTTTATCTATATATTAAATATTTTGTACCTATAAATGTTTTACGTATTTATTTACGATAGCATTGAGTATTAATTTTTTGACATAAAATGTTGAACAATTATTACATAACAAAATATGTTTACAATTGAACTAACTAGTTCTAACACAGTTAAACAACTCTGGGGGATAGTATATAGGGCCCGAGCTTTTATCTATAATATTTAAATGAATAAATCACACTTTTAGGCCTACAAAATTGTGATGATCAGTGATATGATATTTAATATTTTTAGAATTATTTAAACATGTTCAGTAGACAAGTTTGACAACTTTTCAAACGACCGGGGCTATAAAAATAAAGGATTACATAATATGTTTAAGGTAAAATATTTATACTTCACCAATCGTTTTTTATTCATTAATATTCTAATTGTCTACTTTATTATAGAGCTTCATACAAATATTAAATTTATATTTTTATAATTTCAAAAAGTTCAACTTGTTGAATTTTAAACCACAAAACTTTCGTAAGAGCAGAACCTTTCCATTAAAAAGATAGGAATTAAAGTCCAAATACAGTTGTGTATTTTTTTGGGTTGTTTTGGTGAACTATTACGTGAACGTTTTGTGAATTGATTAACTATTAGGTTATAGTTTTTGTCAAAATATAAAAATACAAATAGAATAAATATGTTTATTGAATAAAACTGATAAGTATAATACAAATCCCATTGACATTTTTTTAGTAATGATACAAAAAAATCTTTCAAAATCAAATTAACTTTTTAGAATGTTGTCTGTTATTCAGGGCATATTTTGCTTTACGGTAAACATAGTACGGTCTTTACATTATTAGAGCTAGATTTTTAGACCAGTATGACCTACTCAATCTCCAGCTTCCCAATTTTGTCACGGGGCTGGGTGAACCCCCGGGGAGATTTCATTTTTGATACTGACTGTCAAGAATGTTTAATAATAATAATATATTGCTTAGTGGTTGTCAGTTTTTTTAAACCAAATAATATTAAAAATACCCCCTCGGATCTGACCTGCATATTCAGCATAAATCAATATCATTAAAAAAATAACTGGCATGATCCAAAATGGCGGCCGCTGTATTTTTTCCGTTTTCAAAGTATTTTAAATGGCCGACATTTTGAATTTTCAGCTTGGATCATGCTAGTTATTTTTTAATGATAGCAGTCTACTAGGGTAAAACACATACAAAATTCGAAAATAATCCGCTAGAAAATGTTTTAAATAAAAAATATTTTGTGAAAAATACAAAATGGCGGATATCTGAGAAAATAAGTGTTTAAGACCATACCTCCACTGGAACTCTTTTCTTCCTTTTAATGTACCTAATCACTCACTGAAGTCTTTCATGAAACGTTTTTCATGGACACCCTGTATAATGTTATTAATTTAAAATGTAAACATTGTATTAAGTTATTTTATATTCCTCTGTAACTGACATTTGCCATTGATATGTATAAATAATTTAATCGATGAATTAATTAAATTTACAGCAGTACAAGTTTGCACAAGAATTTATGTACACCCTGTATAACTTAATGTAAACACATATTCTTCATAAATTCCAAATGACTATTACAAATACTTTAAAAAATTTAGAGTAGTGTACTAAATGAATGAGTGTCTTGATTTGCTAATTTTTGTTTTAATACAAAACGTGTTCAAGCAATGAAGTAACAATAATTGTGTACAGGAAAACAAAACATCTGTTATGTTTACAACCTATAACAGACGTATTTGATATCGACATAAGCTATTTTGAAACACTAATGTAAACATAGTATTAGTAGTGAAATCTTTAAATTGTAATTTTTTAATAATTTTATTTTATAATAAAACGTGTATCACTTTAACATAATGTTTTGGAAGACCGAATAAATGTATAAAATGTTTGAACTCCAAGGTAAAGCTAAAAGCGTCGGGAGTAGGGTGGTGCGTGGTTGAGGCGGTAGCTTGCGAGCCATCCGGCTTCTGTTTCAATGAAGCCATTCACAAAAACTGTTACTTTTTAGCTACACCATTAAATCCATTACATTCACCCTATTTATTATTCACTCATGTTTGCATTAAAACACTGTGGTAATTTAATTAGCGAATTTCCCATAGGGAAGAAGCTATTACCGTAGGTCTCATGAGAGCACAATCTCGTAAAAATGGTCCGATCGAGACCAAGTTTGGTAGAGACGTGTACTCCTACATTTTCTCAGACAATATCGTAATTCAGATATATCGGTCAATCGGGGTGGGTAGTTTGGGAGGGTTTTGTACCTCAAAAATGGGGGTTATGCGCTTTTCCCATGTAATTTTTAAAAATTTCAAATTTTATCTTTCGCAATTAGAATCAGCTCAAAACTTTTCCAAGCTGGAAAAACTCAACAAAAAAACAATCTATCAACACCAAAAAGATGAGAATACAAAAAATTAACCGAGAACATTATTTAAACCATTTACTGAGTGAAAATTGTTCTTAGTAAATTATTGGATAGTTTTGTTGTTTCCCGCAATTTTAGATTTATATTTTAAGTGTAAATTGTACTGAAATGTGTTGAAACTTGAATTCGACGAAATTAATTTTTTCTACAGCAGAACTCTTTAATTTAAATATAAGACAAACCGAGTTTTTAAAAGATCGGTTTAAAAATATATACGGTAACAATTGTTTGATTAAAATAGAAACTGGTGGGTATAGAGTATGGTGCACAAAGCGCTTTTGGAAAAATATATTTTATTTTAATATATTTTTACAATTTTTTTGAATATGGATGGCACTTATCTAATGGGATTATCTATTCTCTATTTAACTTTATTTCTAACATCTAATCATCCTCGAAGGAAATAAGTTCATAATCATGCAGTTAGTATTCATAAATATTCATAATATTCATAAATGATGAATAATAATCTTTCTATTCACGTAACGAAATTAGCATAACTATTGGATCGAACACTGGGGATGGAGTTGGTACGAATTGGGCAAATAAAATCATCCACATCCATGCGGGTAATTCAACTAGGCTCATGTCCGCTTTTGCATGATATCAGCGAACTCTCGTGTTTTATTCTTTACCAGAATAAAAATCACACAACCTATAACAGAGGTATTTTATATCCAAATAAACTATTTTGAAATACGTTTGTATTTTTATTTTGTAGTAGTGAAAGCACTACAAAACACATTGACCTAAACACATTGAATTTGTTGAAGCTTTAATTTATATTCAATCGCCAACCTGAATATGCAGAGGTATAGAATACCAAACTTAATCAATAATTGTAGCTGTTTAATTGTTGTTCAAGAGCCTTTATTCTATATTATGACTGAGACCGTGGCGTGTCCTGTAATACATTTACGGCACTGTAATGCAGGCACTGTACTGCAGGTTTAAATGCTCACTTGTACAGGG
This sequence comes from Nephotettix cincticeps, assembly GCA_023375725.1. Classification (NCBI taxonomy): domain Eukaryota; kingdom Metazoa; phylum Arthropoda; class Insecta; order Hemiptera; family Cicadellidae; genus Nephotettix; species Nephotettix cincticeps. Next base: position 16,790,604 of record CM041784.1, read on the forward strand.
CAGTCAGTTGCACCAGTACAATACCAGGGGCAGGGACACTTGACTTATCGACTCGGACAACACAGAACTGTGGCGTTTGAGCATTTGCCATCACAGGCTGGAGTCAAGTTCCTAAATAAGCTCCCTGACAGCGTCAAGCAGTCTCAAAACGAAAATCAATTCAAAACTCGACTGAAACGCCTCTTGGTGTCTAAAGTTCTGTACTCGGTTGATGAGTTCATGATGAGCCGCTGGGATATCTAAATTTTAGGAATCTAAATTTTAGGAGTTTACGCGAAAATAAAAATTTGGCACTGAAGAAAATACCTAGTTCTATAAAAATGACCTTTGCAATGCAATGTATATTGTTCTACTGCAATAAAGAAATTTATTATTTATTATTATTATTATTACTTGGAGTTCACGAATTGTGGATAGTTGTGAGTGATGGTCGATGGGTGTAGTGTACTCGTGTGGATTAACGTCTGCACTGTTGAACATTGCGTTAATCCAAAAACTAAATGTGTTGTAGTGAATGTGGCGGTTCACCTAAAAGTAAAATCTGACTCGGCACTATGAAATAATATACCAAGACAGAACAAGAAAACAACCGGTGCAAAGTTTAAAAATAGTCTATTTGATTACATTTGTTATGTTAGCAGTGAACGGCATATGATAGAAAATTGTACTCATCCAGATATTTTATTTAGATTTTTATTGCGGAAATTTTCCATCACGATTTTATGTAAGACAAAGTTTCACGACGTTTCGGGATCTGGAATCTGATGCCGTCCTCAGGTGAACTAATATCTAAAACATAGCACAGTTAACATTTAATCCGGACCAAACCGGTATAAAGAATCCGCAATAGAAATCTAAATAAAATCAATCCGCCATAACCAATAATGAATTTCAAAGTTCAAATTCAATCGAAAACTTAAGTTAAGCTAAAATAAATAACCAATTTTCGTCTTTTGCTTCCGATTATTCTGAAATGTTTTATATTTTAACGTAGCATACCAGCGTGAAAACGATTCTCTGTCCTCTATTATATCCTGTTGTACTGCGATTCTCTGGTACAATTTATTCGTGTATTCTGAAACAAGATTATTATAAAAAACTTTGTTTTACGCTAGACCAGTCCCTGAAAAGTAAAAAACGAACATTGGATATTTCTTCATGAGTACAGCTTAAATCTACGTTCTTTGAAACGCTTGGCGGCAATAGAGAAAAAGAGTTATTTTACAGTGATTTTAATGTGTAAAAAAGTGATCTTTGGATATTTACATGAGTACAGCTTAAATCTACGTTCTTTGAATTGCTTGGAGGGAATAGAGAAACTGGGTTATTTTACAATGTATTTGAAGCCGGGGTAGTTCTGCCAGGTGAATCCCGCCACTTTGATGTTTTGAGAGCACTTACGCCAGCTTCTATTTTAAATCCACACTGGTTCTGTTATGACAGTACTGCTTCAGGAGATATATATATTCATATAATTATTTATTTAATACTAGCAGTCCCCGGTCCCTCTACTCATAATTATTAAAATATGTGATATTATTATATCTATAATCTTTTACCATAAGACAAATGCTATTATTAACTGATTTAATGGCGTAGAGGTCCACATACAATAGTGGCGGTTTTAAAGTAATAATGACGACATTTTAAATGTTGTCACTTGTTTTAGGTTTATTCATAATCATAGTTTCTCTTAGACACATTTCGATAGTTATACACCAGTGTCCCTGTAATCCAAGCTGATTGGGACCTACCCCTATTTGGATTACCAAGTTGTTCGGATTATCTGGAAATGCAGTGTAAAGTTGCATTAAAAGTAAAAATGAATTCCAGTATTATAGATCCGAACTGCTGCGTACAAGTGTGCGTACAAAATGGAGTTTTGGTGGTACTGCAATAACTAAATCTTTAAATTTAAATGTAATTATTAGATAGTGACTTGAAAAAGGAGGGAGTTTCTTCAACTCCAGAAATGTGGTGTAGTTAAAACACAGACGCGTTGGAAAAGTCCAAAAAAATAATAGTATTAATGAATGACCAACGCTATCATGAATTTCAAAAATTCTGTGTAAAATATATCAATTTACATAATTTAATGTAAGAAGGAACGATTCCTTGTTTCCTTTAGGTAGTTTTGATTGAAACACACGTTTTCTCTCTCGTCAAAGTTTATGCAGCGCAGTTTCGAATGTGATATGTTCGGTGCTCGCCCTGCACGGTACACCGCGTCGCGTCTGACCTAGTTGTAAGAGCACCTATATTCTACCCCACTCTACTCTCAATCCATCAGAAATAACACTTTACATTTTACCCCAGTTGGATTCTATCTGACCTTTGTAAATATTGAAACCAATACTGGGAATGTAAATGTTATGTAGTTGTACTTCAAGTGAACATAGTTTATTCTCCACCGGGGGAGCTTAGTGCAGGAGTACGTTCCATATTGGGAGTACCTTGTAATGGTTTGAAATCTTATCCTCGGTTAACCTATTGGGGTAGACTCACGAGCTGACTGAAAAAATCCGAGTCAAAAAATCTCAAACTTTTCCCAACAGATGGTGTTTTCCCCAAAAGATATAGCACTTTCAAAACCATTGTTGTGCTTGTTCGGCCAGCTTGTAGAGCTGTCATTTGGCCATGTTTTGATTAATCAGCTGATTGTCACAACGTTAGTTAGTTCATGAGTTGTGACTTTTTTTATTTTATTTTTTAAATATTTTTTGATTTCAAATGCATAGTTATTATTTTCTACATAAAGTACTTAAGGAAATTTATTATTCGGATAATTTTATAGAACATTCCAATAAAAATATAACACATACTTAAGAAAAATTTAGATTTAACATGATCAACTTTGAACGTGTTTTAAATTAAATAAAAAGGTTTTTGGAAATAATAATAAAATAAATACCATTCCTTCGTATATTACCTGCAAATAAGGAAAACGATCTACTTATCTTTTTTACAATTTTATGCAACTTTAAGCGAATTACCCATAGGGAAGGAGCTATTACCGTAGGTCTCATGGCAAGACTTAAGCCCGGGACCTTGTTATTTTTTCGTTTTGAGGTCTCCAGAGACCAAGATCTTTCACCATTTAAATTGCCTTAAAAAACTACACAATTTAGTTATTTAAATATCTGTTATATCTCTAACGGTTACCGAGGTATTTAAAACCTCATCACAGTACGTTGTATTTTGGGGCTTAACTCTATAAGATTAATCTTATATATAAACAAAAACTTATATATTAACTTCATTTTTATTTAAAAAAAAAATCATTTATCCATTGCCTAACTTGCATACTCTTTTCCCATGTTAATTTTATAGGGAATAGGCAAACTCCTTTATTTATGGACAGATGTTCATGAAATTTGTGTATAAATGGTCAAAATAAAAATTGTTTATGGCAGAAATATATATTTTCAGTGTTCCTCACAGCAGCAAACCTGCATACCCCTTCCCACGTTAAACTTATGGAGGATAGGCAAACTCTCTTATTTAATACGGATATTGATGAAACCTGTTTTATTTTTTTATTGATTTGTAAATTCTCTGACTACGCAAGTCTGCTGCAACGGGGGTATTTTTAAATACTACAAAATCGGTAATTTTAATATCTACCTCAAGGTCTGTCCATGCTCGATACAACTACTATACTACATCATTGGGTTAAGGATCACTTTCAGGAAATTTTCCTGTGAGTTAAGATAAGATCCCGGCTTTTCCAGTCTGAATTTCCCAATCAACAACAACTTGACATTTTACATAGCCAAGTTAGGGTACACACCGCGTATCTGTTTCCATCACACCAGAGAGGATTTCATTTCAGCCCTTCCCCTCAGAGTATTAACAATTCCGGCTACTAATCCCTCATTAATTAGCATAGTAATTAGTTTCATACATGTCATTAGCCCTCAGCAGAGATGAATCTGATTATCTTCACAAGGTTCTTATAATTAACACCGAAGTATATCAATTATATTTGAGTAATTTACTTTTAAAATAAATTTATATTTAGATGTAAAAAAAAGTACAAGTAGCAAAGGACTTTCATTTTTATTTAATAATTAGAATGCAAAAAGTATTATTCGTTTCAAAAAATCGTAATTTAAAATCGTAGTCTTTACTCTATGAATTAATTTGTTTTTCATAACAAATCATATTTCATACAAACATATCTCTAACAAATAATTTAATTACCACAGTTAACCAATAATTAGACCTACATCTACACTGTTATATGAACAAGGTTTGTGTATATAGGTATATGTAAATAGTTATTTATTATATTTCCTTACTACTTGGTTATATATAAATTAGTTATTTCTAAAATTTAATGAAGTTCTGTTCTTTCATAAATAAAATAATAACATCCTTGTTTTATTAACGAAACAAGGATCTTAAAACTGCAATATCATAAAATTTTAATTTTTTTTTAATTATATACTAAAGTTTTTAAATAGCTCATTTCTAAGTAAAAACAAGTTCTTGGTAGGTTTCATGTCCTGTTAATTTTTATTTGTTTGTTAATTTATAAACAAAGAATTCGTGACCAGATTGGTAAATCCGGGTTTTTGTGAAATTATGCTTAAAATTTGAAAACTTACATTAGACACTAACATTAGACTTTGAAGCATCTGCTATAATATAAACAAACGAAATCGAAACAAAAACACGAACCAACATGATTAAGGGAAATCAAATAATCTATATATAAGAAATAGGTGCTGTAATGAAAGTTGTGTTATTCACATACATATTCTTAAAATATATAATGATTTACAATAGAGCTTATTTAATCATGGAGCCGTAGTCAGAAACAGAATATAGCTTAAAGCAACCTGGTTTGACATGTAACATTAATATCAGCTGACATGATCCAATTTCAATACACTACAGATGTTAAACTGAAAGACCTTTTAAAAAGATCAATAAATTTTACTCTGATTTGATAGGAATAAAATCGATACTGACTAATATCAAAGTATTTAATCATGAAGCCGTAGTCAGAAACAGAATATAGCTTAAAGCAACCTGGTTTGACATGTAACATTAATATCAGCTGACATGATCCAATTTCAATACACCACAGATGTTAAACTGAAAGATCTTTTAAAAATACTAGTAAATTTTAATCTGATTTGATAGAAATAAAATCGATACTGACTAAAATTAAAGTATTATAATATTGTAAATTTAAAAACACGCGAAACAAGTTTAATTCATAAAGAGTGAATCCATTATTTCACACTTCTGAAAATCTAAAAAGTTGCTTCGGGATAATTTTAAGGAAACGAGTTGAATTTTAAGCAGGTGGAACGTGATGTTTCTTTGAGTAAACAGGTGCGCATTCACAGCCCCCTCAATGCCGAGTATTATTGAAAAGGATTTTATTTATTCTTCAGCACTCACCTTTTTCCAGAAGGTTGGATTTTTCCATACAGATAGTAGCTATAAAATTAAATACTATAAATTGTGTAACTTAGTAGCTACTGTTTTATTGCATAGGTGATTGTTCTACACGGAATTCCAATCAAACAGGCTGTCTGAAATGTTATCCATGGGCTGTCCATTAAAAACTAAAAACACAAAAACCATTAAAAACATCAAAAAATTAGGGAAGAAGATATTACCGTAGGTTCCATGGCAAGACTTAAACCCGGGACCATGGTTTTTTCGTCATCAAAGATGAAATGAACCGTCAAAGTACGGTACTAAGTCATACAGTACTAATGAACACAGAACACAAACTCCTGGGATACGAACCTGTGAAATCACCTACCAAAGTTAACGCAAAAAAGCTACAACTTCTTCTTATTGTGCATGATTTAATAAATATAATAATCAATGCCATTTAAATATTAAGTATCAAAAATTAAGAGATACATGAAATAAGTTTCGTTGTTTAAAAATAATTTGTATTTTGTATTATTTTGATTCAAGAATGCGGAGGAAAGGCAATTAAAAAAGTTACAAGTAAAAAAGTTTAAAGATAAGTTGCAGTGGAGATATTATGGCAAGTTTTTCATCTTTCTCTAAGTTTAAAATTAATTAAAAGTTGAAATAATCCCTCTCGTTTGTCATGGCTGTCATTTTCTACACTTTGAAGCCCGATTCATCTGATTAACCCAATTGTTGATTAAAGAAATAAAGTAAAATAATTATTAATATTTATAAAAACTTTAGCTATATTACTGTTATCAGTTTTCATCCAGTTAAAAAGGACAGAATGTGCAAGTGTAACTTCAGGTATAGTTGTTACAGTAGAACTTTTTTAACTATAGACATGCAGATTTACTGTGATGTGAAATTGACTTAGTAAGAAAAATTTAGAAATATTTATCCAAACAGTACAAATTAAAGTAGATTTAAATTCTACCGTGTAGAATGAGTCTTGCTTGAGGTAATACGATACCAACGGTACATTATTTTTGACAACATTTTTACTGTTGCATATTATTATTCTACAACTCTTGAAAATCAACTAGATACCAACACTTGATGTAAATAGATATTTCAACATAAATTATATTTTTCTTCACAATTACAGTGTCTTTATGGTACCAGGGGTGGGACAATTCGCAGAATTAGCGGCCAGGTTTTTTGAGATTTACTGAAAATTGTGTTTTCCCTTCCGGTACACTTTTTACGCTTATTTACTATCTGATATTAAAGAAATTGTTAACTACCATCTTTATATGACGATAAAAAATATTAACTGAATTTACATTACTAAATTATCGGTTCTTCGATTTTTTCATTGAAAACACTACAAAATATTTGTTTTGTAATGTATGTTTTATTAAAAATTCATAAAATAAGGATTTTTTAGTTTGATGTTAGAGAAGGTACGTATAAAAATGTATAAATAGTTTAGGTTGCTAGAAGAAAAGAAGTTATGTGTACCTAGAAATGGGCTGGTTACAGAATACTGTGTTACCAATCTGACTTTTGTACTAAAAATTATTAAACTATTCTTGTCATGCTCTCTTATTAGGACCAAATTGTATATAATGAATGAATATTTTATATTTCCATTTTCATAAAAATAGTACAAAAATTATATATAGGGTCAATAGAACATTCATTATTAAAACATAAACATTGGTTATTAAAACTAAGTAACAATAAAATCAATAATAAACATAAATAGCAATAAGACGGACTCAACGGAATAAAACGTTTTTAAATTAATTTAAAAGAAAATAAATAATATAAATACATTAATATGGCTACATAGCTTAACATAGTGACTAAAAGCATAAATTAACTATATCACAGGTCAAATAATCATCAATTATATGCTATAAAAAGCCATTCCAGCAAACCACTTTTCTAAAACAGTTATGTAACAATCGAACTCAAAAATCAAAGCTTTTAAGGCAATTGATTAAATAATTTTATTTTCATAAAAATATGGCTGCTTCTCGTTTTTTCAAGCCTTATATACGGTAAGTCTAATAAGTTCCTCTAGTTTTGTGGCAGTTTATATTTTGCCTACTAACCTAGTCATCTAGTGTTTTTATATCCAATAAGCAGCAATCAGAGTAGAGCGAATTTCATAGAGCTTATATTACTTCCATGATAGTAATCGAATTATACCGAGTATGCAGGTTTGCTGCAATAAGGGGTGTCTGACATGGTAATATGCTTATATTAAGGCTGTTCACGAAAGTAAAAACGACGAATTGTTATCAAATTACGTCAATAACTAAGCGAGTCATACCAAATTTATCTATTCTCCACATGAATTACATGGGCGTTGAATTCATCGGTTTGCTGCCATAAGAAAACGTAAAAATTTGGGGTTTTATGTATGTACTGAACTAACATGATTAGATGGACTTACATACCAAAATGTTGAAGAATATTTAAGTAAATAAGTTAGTTATTGGTTTTTAGCTAGTCTTCATAAGATTAACATAATACAAAGTACTATATTCACCATTTTGAATATCTCTGTAACCAATTGAGTCGTGATTCAAAATACTTAATTGTGTTTGCTTTTACCCAAATCCAATGGTAAAAAGGAAGATTGGACTTTTTCATAAATAATTCATAAATAAATTGAAAACACTATTTTTGAGTACTAAGACCCCTAAAAGTGCAGTTAATGTAGTCCGATTGCGTTGACTAACCGACTCGTCCAAGTTATTACAGAAAGGAACAACTCCACAATAAATCAACCAATAATTGCGTCCGTTAACGTATCAATATTATGTAATTTTAAATGACCCTTCAAAACGATTTCAGGGGGTTGAGTTATGAACTATCATGGTCCCGGGCTTAACTGTCACCATGCAGGTCATTTGAATAGCTCACTTTTCCAATGGAAATTTGCTAATCATATTACAAAGGTGTTTTATTTCAAAAACTTAAATGCCTAATGTACAACACGGCTGAACCTTTTATTTCATTTGTAAAAGTTATAAACTTCTTAAACCACCTTTAAAGAAATTATTAAATGAATATCATAAATGAATATTGTGGTGTGAATAAAAGCTACATAAGGACCCAAAATATTTTTTTAAACCAATTAAGATGAAATTTTAATGCGTAAAAGGTTTACCACGTAGTGGTTTAGAGGCTATGCGCTGGCCCAGTTAATCGTGCATGTTTCGAAAACCAGAGGTGGGCCACTACTACGCTAGGATGGACACCACCACACTAACACCATTACGTCACCAGATGTCACAATCCTGGTCATATAGGTTACTTCTAAAAGTCAACATTCGTTTGTTTGAATTGGTAATTTATTGGAACATATTTTTATCTTTACGTGGCAATCTATAATATTACAAAGAAGAGGTGGTTTCTGTATGTTTGTTTGTGGGTTTGTGGGTTTGTTTGTGGGTTTGTTGTGGCAAGTAAATGCGAAAAATACTGAACCGACCGGTTTGAAATTTTACATAAAGGTAGATCTTAAACTCATGCAACACATAGGCATACTCATTTCCTTAAAATCCTCTCGGGCTACGCCCTGTGAACGTCCTAAGTTTCAATGTTTACATTTTTAGAGAATGAAAACATAAAATTACTTGAATGTCAACAGCTGTGAATACTAAAATTTGACAGTTCGAGAAGAAGGAGAAGAAGAAGAAAGAGCTGCCGTGACCGTCCTAGGTTTCAATGTTTACATTTTCTAATGACAACATCCGTTTGCACTATATTTTGACAGTTCGGGAAGAAGAAGAAATAAAGTTGATATTTCAGATAAACCGCTGGATAGAAATTAGTGAATTATTTGAAATAGCGGAATGGTAGATTTTAAGTTTTTTTTCCGACGACTGTCTCTATTACATTAATCCTTATCCTCTCCCAATATTTGACGTATGTTACTTTGAAATGTAGACACTCCTGTTTTGTCATTTCGTAAACAATGAAGAATTAATTAACAATACCTTAAATGTATCAGTAGAGCCTACACCTTTCAGCCTTTTTAGCCCGTGCGAAGAACGGGTACTTTGGCTAGTTTTTACTAAAAGTTTAACAATCCTATTAAAATCCATCTAAAATCCATGAAATCTATTTTCTATCTATTTTAATAATTTAAGATTCATAAATATACATAATTATTATGAATTATGAACGATATGAAATCATGAATAATAATTATTAGAATAATATTCTAATAACATTCTATAAATCTATTTTCATAATTAAAACCCATCGCTAATTATTGAATTCCTTTTTGATATATTTGTTAATAACTTTGGGTTAATATTTCGTCATAATTTGTACCTTCCTATCACTATTATGTAGACCATGAAAAAGATAGGTGTAATGTTAGTACTACACACCCAATAAGATAGTGTAGAATATTATGATTATCATTCAATCTTATGTATTTTGCAGAGCAGGTATTATTTCTGAAGTCATATTTTTAGGTTTAAAATAATTTTGATTACTAGTACAATATTTTTATGAAGGCCATGGTACTCATGGTAACTCATACACCATGACAAAAGAAACTTTATTCGTATTCAAGTATGTATGTGGTCACAATATGCGGCTGATTCTCCACGTCAAAGTAAAACAATCATACTTTGTAAACATTAGACTGGAAATGCTTCCTTATCCAGTGAGGGTTAGCAAAATATTTCACTTTAAATTTATAACCTAGGTTGTGAGGTATTACAGAAGTTCTGGATAGGTAAATTAAGCGACAAAACGATGTTTTTTAAAGTGTTTTTAAGACTTCCTGCCTGTTCCTAAGACAGTTAATGAAAAACTAATATATTTTAAAATTTGCCTCGAAAACGAATACAATCGAACGTTACGGTTTAAGAACTGTGTCTTGTATTATTCAAGATTAGCTTATCTACATGTTACGGAAAATTTAAAACAGAGGGCTATATATTCTCTTTCTTGGTTTAACGTACAAAAACTTTGTTAAATTAAGTAAAACCTACAAAGTTTTTATTATAAATTGTAGGTACTTTAATTATAGAAAAATCATAAATTAACAACACAGATATTTTTCAGATTATTGAAATTGAAGGACAAGAATACTTTTTGTAAAAATTGGGAAAATTTACAGAATCATTATTTTCCAAATACCCAGTGTGGTTCTGATGTTAATAAATTATGTCTAATAGATTTATATGTTTTCTAAATGTTTATAGCTCCCCGTTACTAAACATTATACAAATTCTTTTATATATACACTATTTAACCTAATTCAAAAAAGTTTTGTGATCCAAACAAAAATATATAGTTTATCGATTTTTTTTATTTTATTAGGTTGAAAAATGCTGAAAAAAATGTTGAATTAAAAAAAATTGTAAATGTTAAAAAATGGTTGATAAATAGGTTGAAAATTTTATTAGGTAATGAATAATAATGCAAGAAATTGAGTTCTGAGACTGTAAATATTTTGTGATTTAAGGTCAAGAACCAACACAAATAATTCATTTAATTCCTTAATTGACCATTCCATAATTCAAGCAAATTTTCAGTTATTCGTATTTTTACAGGATTTTATGAATTAACTTTATTATTATAGTTCCTAACTAACATTACCCAACCCTCAATCATGTTAATGAATTTGTGATATTATTTTATTCTGAAATCTAACCTGAAGGAAGATGTTTGTGCTTTCGTGACGTAGAAGTCTAATGATCAATCCTGTGATTGATTTAAAGTAAGAACCATTTTATATTATGATGAGGACATTATACAATTTCCACTATCTTGGCCCGATGTCCTAGTTGAAACGTTTGTAATTATTTACACTAAATAATAATAATAATGTATGAAGTAGAGGTTCTTCAGAATGTTTTCCTCATTAGCTCCATGTCAATAAGTGTCAAATACTCAATATGTTCGTGATACAACTCTCAAAAGCAGTTGACACGCCAATATCGTACAGAAAGCTCAATTGCCTTGCAATTCCTTTGAAAATGTAAATGAATTTCATGATAGTACATGAAAATAAACGGTTCCAGTGAACTAACACATACTTTATCCCTTAAGGAAATTTAAAACGATAAACTATAATATTTTTAAATTTTATCTAAATACTAGCTGACCCGGCGAACTTCGTAACGCCTAACAATCAATACATGTTAACTAACTTTAAAATTGGCCATGTCCTGAAGTCAATTAGCATTGCGGCTTCGTTGTGAAAGCTTTAAATATACAACAGCTGATTATTATAATAAACCTAATATGTATAAACATTGTAATTATTTTTTATTTGGCAAACATATAAACACGTGACTTTTAATCAGACAGAAAATAAAAAAATATAAATACAGTACATAATTCCCAAAAACCGTAACCTATTACCGTGGCGAATAATGCTGTTCATTTTGTACAGCACATATTTACTTCATAGTTTTACATTAATGAATGATTCAGATGGCATTGGATAGTAAAACATATTGCTAACGGAGAGTAAACCAATAGCCGTTTAACGAAATCAAATTTTTTGTTTTGATTTTAGAAAATTTGTAAACAAACTTATTCCCCATAAGGTTAACATTAGAAATTTAAAACGCTATAAAATGAAAACTAATTGAATTTATAGAAACTGAATATGCCTAAAGCATGACCGGAGCAGAGACGAATCCAAAAAATCAAAGATCATTAAAATCGGTCCAGCCGTTCTCGAGTTATAATGCGTGTAACTAACACGACTTTGTTTTATATATTTAGATGATTCAATTATTTATTATTTCAAAAATAAGCATTTATCTTTTGAAAATAATAAGAGAAACAAAGTTAAATTAATTGTTAGAATTTTTTGGGAGACCGCCCGCCCGTTGATACAAAGATTTTTTGCGTGAGTTTTGTTGGGTGATTTGAGCTTTCGCTGCAAAACGAGTTTCATGGAAAACGATTGGGAAATAAGGGAGAATTTGAGTATTCTACATAAGAATAGCATTGGGCGATCTCAGACAGCGTACAGCGTTAATCATTGACAGTAAATTTAACTTTTCTCAGGAACCATTAGTCCCAGTAAAATAATTTAGATACTAATTTGCTTAGTTTTTAAGCTAGTTTCAATGGCGGAAGTCAAATTATACTTTACTTAATTATACTTTAAAACCCTATAGCTTTTAAATCCTGATATTTTTAGAAATGTGGGTGGCGTCATTTTTTTAACTCATAAAAGACTTCATATAATTTGAATAAAAGTCGTCAGAGCCATTTTTAAGAAATTTTCTTTTAACGTGTCTCTTGGGGGATTTTAGGGGTAAAATACCCTTAAAATAAAATATTCAAATAACTAAGTTTCCATGCTTTTGGGTATCTCTATATCCCCAGAAGGTAGTGTTCAAATGTGTTTCACCCTTTCCCTTGTACTTTTGAATTGCAAAGAAGTAATTAACTAAACAACTCTTAAAGGGAGTTTTCCTCTTACTCTACTAACATTTTGAGATAGTGGAAATTGTTGACGAAGGGATGACCCAGGATAATTCCTATCTATTAAAAAAAATAGGTTAGCTCATTTATAATAAATTATCCTGAGGTATTATGTAAAAACGATGATGATATTTTGTATGACATAAGTCATAGTTGATCAATAAATTACCTTCTCTTAGTCACATTAGCGGGGATCTTCTTTTTCTAAAAGTAAAAAGGAGAAATACTTAACACAAAAATAGTTCCTATTAGTGCTCATTTATTTAAGTTTGAAGTTGGTATCTTAAGTGGTTCCTAAGTTATAGCGAGTTATGTAAAAAACACATAAACACCGACAAACGGAAAACGGAGTCAAATAAACCATATGTTCACAGGAGATTTTTTGTTTGTTTTGACATCAGAAAAAATATCCCAAAGTTTTTGGGTGTATTTCAGAAACACCCTGTATGTTAAGTTCAATATACTGTGACTACTTACTTACTATGGTGATATGAGCTCCATCGATGCGTCCGTAGCTTATCACGTCCGTCGGAATTGGCTCAGAACATGATCAACACGGTGGCTCCAATCTATCACCCGCCTGCGGGCACGTTTGGCGATATCGAAGCCCGATATCATTAACGATACCCCGTCACAGCACACCTGCGTACTCAGCGAATTTGCACCTCAATAATATGGCAATAATAATACAAGTATATGACAAATTGATCAATCAATACCTGTTGATAAATTAGAGTATTTTACTATTCTCTGTTTTACTATTCTCTTACATTAACATGGGAAAGTGTATGCAGGTTTGCTGCTGTGAGGAACACATAACTATGATTTTTTTAGCATAAACGTATTCATCCCATTAACATGAAGCTAAATACCAAGTTTCATCCAAAACTATTGGTTAATAAGGGAAATACCAATTTTTCCTTATCCTCCATAAGATCGTAGCTGGGTAGAAAGCCAGTTAAAACTGCAGTTGTCTATAAATACCAAATAATAGATGCAAACAAATTTCATTTCATTACTAATTATTGGTACATTATACAATATGAGTGGAAATCCTCTTAATTAAGGGCAAGTTTAATTTAGTAGAAAAAATTTGTCTATGGTTGTTGTGTTTTTTCAAACAGTTAATTCACTAGATTTTGAACACACATAGAGAGGTCACATTTCCCTCTGGACTTTTCTTATCGCTCTTGTGTTTTAAACTACACAACGTTTCTGGAGGTGGAGAAAATCCTCCGTTTTCAAGTGATTACCTAATAATTTACATAAAAAATTGAATGTTCAAGTTAGATACGAGTATATTAATTAGTCATACAGTCAATAATACTATACTTACCTATCATGCAGAACATAAAACACAGTATTTATAAGGCAGCAAAATAACACAGCACTCCACCTCCGAGCTAGCGGGGCGACACAAGATAGCGCGCGGAACAAAAGATGGAGTACGACTGTTTCTCCACCTCCAGAATTGTTGTGTGGTTTAAAACACAAGAGCGATAGGATTAATTGTCCAATTAATTGTAAAATAAATAATTAAATATCCATCGCAATCATGAATTTCAAACGTCAGATATTCAATAGGTCAGATTTCAATACTCGGATATTGATTTAAAATCATTGAGCATTTCTGTGATCGAGAATACTTTTCAGTTTGTTTTGAGAAAAACAATTAGAGAACATAAAGACGCTATTATGGTATCCTTTGTTGGTGGAGGAAGCCATGCAACGACAACGGTTGCCGTTCTGGAGAGATGAATTTCCTGTACGGTAACATGTATTTTAAACAAATGGAAAGTTTGCTGGTTTTAGATAATATACAGGATTAATAGGTATTTAATATTCTAAGTACCCGTCTATCCCACTTGTAATATCACTTATAACATGTTTGATGTAAATTGGTTGAGTAGTTTTGTAGATAAGAACTGTTGTAAAAATATTTGTTTAATCGATAATGAAGGAACATGTTTATACAAATTTAATATTTAGGTAGAAAATAGATGCAAAAAACTTGTCAGAATACGTATATTTAGTTATTTTAAGTTGATTAGAGATATCGATTGGTCATAAATATTCGAATATTAGTGGCTTTGTTCGAATTCAATATACTGTACTGCACAGGCATTTACAGGGTGAACAAAAAGGCAGGAATTAGGAATGTTTTGGGGAATGGGGTTTAAAATTCCTAGTGATAAAAAAAAGAAAAGAAAAATGTTTCCATCAATAATATGAGGAAAATGGTGGATATACCAGCATTACATTCATTGAGCCAACAATTTATCAAATTTCTTATTTGGTAATTACAGTATACTTACTATTTTGAATAATATACCATAAACAAACGAAACATGGTTTATTAAATAGACGTTAAGGACTCGCTTCGTTCACTGGTATGCCACCATTGTTGATGTCATACAAGTCCTAGTGTCTTATGATTTATGGTGTCATTCAAGTTCTAATATCATAGATATCGTGGTGTTTACGTTCTAGTGTCTTAGATGTCCTCGTTTGTGGGGGTTAAATGGCCAAAAATATAGATCTTTTGTTTTATACAATTTTTAATTTCTAATTCACTTTTAATTATATATAATATTATTTTTTCTATAATAAAAAAATAACATGGTCCCCTTAAGTTTTGCTATGAGACCCTAAAGCTTCCCCTATGGAAAATTCGCTAAAAAAGATCCTTAATAATTATATTTAAAAATCGGACTAATCTGTATATATTATTTCCCCAAGCATAGTTTAAAATATATTATATTATGATATAATATTTTACTTCATTTAAATCAACTTCACTTCGTCCAAGTTTGGTATTTTTATGTTTATTAAAAAACATTTTTTTAGTTGTTTACACAAAAAGTTTATCAAGTAAGTTCAACAACAATTAAAAAACTCCCAACAATGGTACTTGTGTAAAACGTTGTACAAAAGCTACCTTCTAACATTATAATAGTGGAGGAAAACGTACTATTTCATATAGGCTGAAATTATTTTCACAAAAGAATCTCTAAAATGTATAAATAATCAAAATGTTCCACAGTTAAAAATAAGTAAAATCTTCCTCAGTCAATTTTTTAATGATGAATACACTAAGCTTACCAATAAAATAGTCATACGTAATGTCTAAAATAAACCTTACCAAAATTACATTAACCTTAACTTGGCAATCACTTAACCCTGCAGTGGCAGGCTGATTTATGAAATTTTACAAATCTTATTGTTTATACATATGTTTTAGGTCAAGTTGTTTTGAGAATAATGATGCTATAAATTGTGTTTTTCAGCATTACCTGTAGAATGATAAAATGTAATAATGTATTATGAATATGATTAAAAAGCCATAATATAGAAAATAAAATCTCAACAATTTTGAAAAATTTTTGGGAACACCCTGGATGGCTTAGTACTGGTTATTTATTTCATTGAAAAAAATACATTTTTGTGAGTTAGCATGTAAAGTACTTACATAATAAAAACTCGGGACATGCAAGATAGAAATAAATAGGTCCATGCAAAGTTCTCTCAATTTTCATCACTGCTGTCACAATCTGGTTTCTTTATTTTTTTGTCTGCTGTACCTGCTAACCACAAATTATTTCACCCTAAACCAACGAGTTTGTGAACAACGAATAATGTAGCTGTAAAAACTAACTGTAGCTGGCTAGTAATTGTTGTCTCCATAACTCTGGTAGATTTTTAGATTAACTTATAACCCTTTCATTTGCCTCTGTATGTAATATGTTGTTGGCCAAAACTACTGACAGTAGGCATACCAAATATCCAAATATCGTTGAGCGCTGCTAGCACAATGATCTTCCTATAAATATTCCTAATATTGTAAATAACATTTATGGGTCAAAATATGTTATAAATAGGTTCTACAGGAAATAGGATTAGATTAGATTTTCTGTAAATCTCTTTTTAAAATATAAAAGTTTACATTTTTATCCTCAACTGCCATGAGCCTAGGGCAGGTTCAATGAATTATTAATCAAATCAAATAATTTATTAGCCATTAAGTTCACATGAACAATAGTTTTAGAGAATACAATACAATTTATACATACACACATATCTATTGATCAATAAATACAAATTTATAAAACAACATTATCCTAGCCTATACAATGTCTAACTTATAAAAATCTTCAAGAGAGTAAGGGGCGTTTTTAAAAAAGAATTGAACTTAAATGTAACTTAAAGTCTCTCAAAGGCATGTTCCTCACGTGAGAAGGTGGTTTGTTGAACAATTTTATGCGTACAGCTTTGTGACTTTTAAAAAATTTGTCCTAATCTAGTTGAATGTAAATTTAAATCTGTACAGTGCCTTGTTGCATATAAATGAGAGCTATTCCTTAACTCAAATTTATCAAAATGTTTTTTTACATATATGAGATTATTTTAAATGTAAAGACTCTTTAATGTTAAAATATTAAATTTAATAAAAAAAATCTTTACATGACACAGTATATACAGCGAGGTACCGTTTGTACATGAGCCATGTAGAATATAGCATAAGACCGATGTACACGAGGACAATAGTGGCGTCCAGTAATGGCGGCCAGTAGTGGTCTCCAGTAAAAGCAAACATGTTTGACTTTACTGGCGGCCACTAGCTACTGTCCGTTGAAGCGTCTGGTACGCCTGGACACGATGACAATGGATAGTGTACGCCATTACTGGACGCCACTATTGTCCTGTTGTACAGCGGCTCTTAGCCAGAGGTGCAAGCCAGGAATGTTCATGATTTGACCGGTGTAACCGGTCGCTGGTTTCGATCCAGCAACCTTTGACCAGACCAGCACGTTACCCCTGAGCTACCGTGCCGGTAAACAAAACTGTGTCGGTTAAAAAACTTTACATGTAGGTTATGAAACAACATAAAGTATCAAAACATTTTTACTAAACAAAATCTTTTGTAACAGTTCTACTGAATGTGGAATAAAATGTGTTAGTAATAAATATTTAAAAAAATTGTTATAAGTGTGTATTACAAGTTCACAAATGAAGTGAATTGGTCAATAATTATTGTTTATAGGAAATTGGACTAACAGATTATTTATTTAGTTCGTGATGTCACGAATATTTCCTTCTATAAAAGATTGTTTTAAATCTATGGTTTCTTGATATACCACTAAGGAGTGTGTGTAAGGAGTGTAAGTTCATTCCTAATCTATACAACTAAATAAAAGGCTTAAAGCACCGTGTCTGTCATTTTCCAAATACAAGTTTATAGTTCGGTCCACTGTAAGCAAGTATCATAGTTTGTATTCGTCATCGACCAATAAAAAAGGAAATCGTCTAACGGAATCCCTGGTTCAATAAATTTTATAAAACCGTAGAACTTAGAAGTAAATCTCTTTATTCCAAGGTAAATGTAGATATATGTTTGAAATATGATTTACAAGTTAAAAATATCAAACATTGTTATGTAATACATAAAACATAATAATGTTACAACTGTAATGCAAATTAAACAATCTTTACAGTTTCCTTGATTAATCTTCTCACCGTATTTTCTCCGGCATGTTCGCTTTCTAGTGTCACCACCTCCTGGAAATACTTTGTCATTTTATACGTCACAGATTATAATGAAGCAACATTGCATGTAAAGATTGTAATAATTCCACCAGACCATGTACGCCCCGGGCGCTGAGACGACATCTGCCCTCTGCCCTCAGCACCAGCACCAACACGCACATACATGTCCAAGTAATTATTACTGGTCTAAACTGTCATGTCACAGAAAACGTATATCATTGTTAAATCGTTAAATTGACTGAATAAATTAAACTATGAAGGAAATAATAACCCTTTTTATTCCATTATCTAAGTACTGTATATAAAACATAGTTTTGTTAGTTGAACCATTTATAACTTGAGAACGTCTGGACCGATGTTAATTATCTTTCATCTTTTGGATTCATCTCTGCTGCAAGTAACATATCAAGGCATATTCTTATTCGTATTAATTCTTAGGGCTAAGCTTCACTGGGCTGTAAATTTGTATATGTTAGGCTCATGAAGAAAATACATGATGAATATTAATCATATGCATTTATCAATTAAAATATTTTACTAACAGCTTTTGTTTTGATTTATTTCCATCAATCAAAAGCTAACGTCATTGGACGTATTTTTCAGCAAATTTTTGTGATTGTTTAGAAAGAAAGTTAGAGATTATTGGTTGATTTGATTGTCCCAGTGTGATTGTTAGTTGTTTTTTGTTTTGTTCTAATACAATTAATGAATGTTAAATTACGTTAGTATTATTATAAACAATGTCACGATTCAGATGATTTAATATTTCCTAAAATAGCTGTATTACAATTGAGTTTGTGTTGGGTTTAGGTTGGGTCGGAACATTCTGAATCAATCCACATAAATTTGTTTATTTTAAAGGAATGTTATTAATATAATTTCTCATCGTATTGTATTGTTATAAGAATACATACCACTCACGAATTGTTATCGTGATCAGCAGATACAACAACGTATATTCTCAATAAAGCATAAGTCTTGCACACAAGCTATTAAAATAATGTTTGTGCATTGTTAAAAATGTAAATTTTACTTTTTTATTAGTTTTTTGTTATTATTACAATCTATTGGATGGTAAAATGATAAAATTCTATGTATTAAATTAATGAAATCCAATAAAGTTCATTTAAAAAGTAACACGACATATATTACTGTTAGGTGGTACGAAGCTTGCCTCGACAGCTAATTTATTTTATAGGATGAAGTAAAAACTCACGTCTTAATATATTTACACTGATATTGTAATTATATAAAAACGGTAAATATATACAAATGTTGTTAAATTGGCGATCGATTTCGTCCAATCAAACCGGACATTATCAGGCCCAAACGGAGACTGAAAGAAACAAGATGGCGTCCCTGCTTAAATACTATTGGCTACCGGAAGTTCCGGTCATGGCGTCGGATGTATAATTTATTGGATGGCTAAGTTCCGGAAATAGATTTTTATACGTTCTTGCATAATCAAAATGTATTTGTTCATTTATTAATTTTGCTTTATATTTACATTTTTTTCATAAATAAATAACTCTTACCTTGCATTCATTCCATTTCCTTTTTTTACAAGTTTTGATAATCTTGAGGTCTTCATCTATTGTTGTTAAGTTATGCCCTTTTTCCAGTAAATGTTTTGCGATTTTTGATCCCTCCGGTTTTCCGTTCTTCCATGCTGATATGTGATTTTTATATCTTTTAATAAAATTGACAGTCTGGTCTATGTATATGTTATCGCAGTCTCTGCATCCAATTATGTATATTCATGGTTGGTTGAATTTATAGGTGTTCTCAATTTTTTGTTTAGTATTACATCCATTGTGTTCTGCGTCTTCAATTCTGTTGAAACTCCATACTTCTTAAATTTATTTGCAATTCTTTGAGTTTTTCCCCTGTATAATTAAAAACTGCAAATTTATTGGCTGCTTTACCTTTGTTTTGTAGTGATGTCTGGCTTCTAATCTGGTCTTGGTTTTTATTTTTCTTAATACGTTTTTACCTAATTCATTTATTAGATTGGGGGAATATCCGTTGGCTTGTGCTACCTTTTTGATCGTTTTATCTCCTCCTTATGGTTTATCTCGTTCAGGGGAATTTTAAATACTCTATATAACATTGCCCGGAAAGATGCATTCTTGTGGCTTGATGGATGGATTGATTTTCTGTTGATGGTGGTGTCCGTCTGTGTAGGTTTTCTGTATATATCGATTTCTAGATGAGCGAAATTGAAGAAGAAGGCAAAATAAACTTCCTGGATTTGACAATAAACAGAAAACTCGATCATCTATAATTCGATATATACAGAAAACCTGCATCGAAATCGATAAAGGGATTAGTCCTTGTTCAACCGATTGTAAAAATATTCAGTAATCAAATAAAATAAAACAACTGGGAATTTTTTTTGACAGTGAAAAATAGAAAACACTACAGAACAAAATTAAAATCAACATTAAATGTGGCTTCAAGATTTTTTCTATTTGTGTCTTCGAACTTTTTTACAGCTGGTCAACTTCAAAATAGAATGGTTCCGAACTGGTAATGTATATGCCAAACTTCACAAATTTGTGTTTAAATTGGACGACCTATATAGCTAAAGAGATAATATAGGGTGTTTGGTGGTTGGACAACTAAATGTTAAGCAACTGTGTCTCAAGTTTAATGTATTATTCATCGTCTTTTAAGTTGCAATAACAACGGCTCTGCTATTTTAGGTTAGTGATAAGTATAATTAGGTTTTTAGCATAAATCTTTTTTAACAACTGAGTTTTAAAATACCCGATCCCTGTTTTAATTTATTTACATTAGTCCTAATGTTCTTTTTTTATATTTCAACCAAATACAATTGAGGTTGTGAAATTTTATAGATTTACTAGAGAAGATTTGGTAACAAGTATATTCAAAATAATTACATCATATACTCCCTTCTATAAAAAATGAGTACAATATCAGTTTTTGGTGGTAGGGCTCAAGGTTGGCTCGTTTTCAAGGTGCTCGTTGTTACAGCAGCTGTGAAGTTCCTGTATTGCATCTTGGTAAGACAAATCCTCGAATTTTGAGCCAGATACCTTGAATCCCTACCAGAAATGCTTAATCAAGAAACTGGAAACAATTCAAATAGAATGTATCCGAATCGTTATCCACCAAACTTCACCCAAAGTATCTTTTGAAGTTTTCGAACATTTTGAGTGCCCCCAAAAATGGGGGATTTTTAAGGGCAACTCAAAATTTTCAAAAGTAAAGCACCATGGATATGGGTGCTTTACTTTATCCTTATGGGTGCCATTGTCACATGACTAGCTTCTCATAACAAATTCGGAAGTTGATTCCTACATCTTAGGCTTTAGGTACCTCCCAACATTTTTAATTACTAGAAAAGTTAGAATATGCACCTATTAAAATGAATCCCATAGATTAAAATCAATTAAAATGTAAATTGTAGCAAAAACCAAGGGGGGAGGGACTTAAAATTCCCAGGGTCATAATTTTCAAAATGCCGCCCTTTTGTACTGGATTGAGGTAGAGACCCACCGTTTTCGGCCATTGCCTTTAAATATCAAGACCTTTAAAATGAGGTACATCTCGATGGAGCTAAACATTTGAAAATTTTGAATTGCCCCCAAAATCCTCCATTTTCGGGGGACACTCAAAATGTTTGATAGCTTCAAAAGATACTTTTGGTTAAGTTTTGTATGGTCTCTCAAAGGTTATTTATATATTCTAATAAAATAATAGGGGTGAAGAGACTTTATAACCACCCTGTGTAATATACTATATACTAGAATATACTGGTTCTTACGGTATAGAATGTATTCAAATTCAGTAGTTTCTCACTAACCTGTGTGATCGTACTTTGTTTGTCTTAGATTGAGCATTGAGCAAGGCAAGGGGCCTGAATAATGAAGAATAAGAGTCAGGTGGTAAGCAATAAAGCGAATCATGAGCTCACGAAATGGTACAGGGTGCTGCTCTGTTGTAGTAATAATTATAAATATTTCATTGTCAGTCACACGTGCACACGTGGTGCCGAACTGCTGACAATCCTGCTCACAGTGTGCAAGACTTGACAGTTTCTTCGTAATTGGAACTCTAGTTCATTACACTCTTGGTAACTAATAACTCTTGCTGATTACACCTATGCAAGGCTTAAGTTAGAATTTTACTTCTCAATCTACACTACATGTAGATATTTTATGCATTTGTCTTACCCAATTGTATCAGAGTAAAATTGCATTTTTATGAATCACCATTGTGTCTGCTCAATTTTTTAGCCAAATTACAAGCTGTAAAGAGTCTTCACAATGCAATGTTGTTTTTAAGATATAGGCACTAGCATTAGGCAGTATAAATGACATAGAATTAATTCATAAATGTACTGTTAATACATTTTGTAGCTAATAGCCAATTTGTTATATCAATATTATCAAAAATATTAAATATGAGCATTCTGTTTAGTGGCAAAATATTAAGGTATGATACAGCCTTAATTGAAGGAGTATTCATTTTCATTAGACACCAGCAACTGGGGGAACGCGAGGGTACGTTTTACACGGTAGCCAGTTTTTTAATAAAGGTAATTTTCCTTCATTGTCACCGCTTAGAGATTTATTTACTGAAAGCCTAAACTTTCAAAACTAACTAAGGTATAGTATAGGCTGTATTTGAAACATTTTTATGTTAAACAACACTCGTAGAAAGCTACTCTAAATTTCTCAAATTTTACGTAATTTTTAAAATTTCATTTTTTAGACAAGAAAAACGTTGTAATATAGGATAGGTTAAGTGAGTCTGTACTTTTCCTTTATCTTTTTGACAATTGCTAGTACATGTAATTAAGCCAATGGCAAATAAAGGTATTCTTATTACTATCTATAGGTTTTAAAAGATAAACCCAAGGTTATTGAACCTGAAAGTCATAGTGGATCTTCCCTGTTGAATACTTCAACTGCTCGGGACGGATCCATTTGTAAAACAATGAAGCTATTACATTACACCCTATAAATTTGCCTGTAAAGTAGCAGTTTGCGTTCTGTGTAACAAATCCCTCGTTTTATTATTCCCGTCAATTAATCTTGTTCTTCTTCTATTGATCTATAAAATGTTCTGATCGCAAAAGTAAACGATTTAAGTAAAATATAGGGGTGCAATTAATGTAATTTTAATGAACTAAACATTCCTTCTTTTTTATGATTAGTTATACAATATCTTCGATCAAATGTTGAAAAAAGGAGTCGAGAGAGGCAGCATAGACGGATTTAAGGAATACCGAGAAAACATCAACATCAAAGCTCTGTATTTTTACGGACGTTTTTATTTTTATACTTACAATTCTCATGTAATAACTATTTATGAAAACATCGAGAAACTGAAATGAAAATCATTTTCAATATTTAATTTCTGAATAATAATTTCACAGAATATACAGGGTAAAAATATATTTATTTCTCAATCAGTTCTTTTTAAATATCTTAAGTGTGCACTCTTTAAGTAATAGCATGCATTACATATTCGAAATATATTTTATATATTCTGCGGCGCAGTAAAGAAGTTTGTGACAAAGAAGAGGGAGCGCGAAAGGTTATTAAAGTATGCAAATCATGAAACCCCTCTCTCAGAGCATATTTTCTGTGATCCAAGTTTACTTCAACTGAATTGCCATTTATACCTCGGTAACATACCCATGAAATCAATCAAATGCAGGCAAATCAATTATGTTCATATTTCATTGAAGTTTTCAATTTGTAATCATTTTGAACCTTTTCCTTTATACGTATACCCCTTTTTAAATCTGTCAGAAAACCATTGAGGTTTTATGATGTAAACGAATGTAATAATATGACAGATTATGTATTTTAGTTTAGTTTAGCGAATTTCCCATAGGGAAGAAGCTATTACCGTAGGTCTCATGGCGAGACTTAAGCCGTTTTTAGGTGCCCAGATGCCAAAGACAATACTCGTTAAAATGTATATATATGTGTCTGTGAACACAATAAATCTCGTAAAAATGGTCCAATTTAGAGCAAATTTGGAAGAGACGTGTATTCCTACATTTGCTCGAACGAGTTCGTAAACCAGATATATCGGTCAATCGGAACGGGTAGTTTGCGTGAGTTTTGTACTAAAAATTGGGTTTTATGCATTTTTTATATGTAATTTAAAGAATTTTAAATTTTATCCTTGACCATTCAAATTTAATTAAAATACTACACTATTTAGTTCCTTAACGTTTTTCATCATATAATCACAGTACGTTCTATTTTGGGGCTCCAATGTTGATCTTATGGAGGATAAGGAAGTATTCACTTACAACATATTCATCCATTTTATTATTTATCCCTTTTCATTTCACAATACGTTCATTTATGCTTAAAAATCATAGGTTATGTGTTTATATCATGGCAGCAAACCTGTATACTCTTTCCAATGTTAATCTTATGGAGATTAGACAAACTCTCTTATTTATTACGGATATTGATCAAACCTATTATATATTATTATTGATTAAATTCACTTAGTACGCTGGTCTGCTGTGACGGTGGTACTAAGTCTATGTTACGCATAAGTTCCCGAAATAGAAGAACTATATTTATATTCACGTGACTTTCGAGAAAATAGTTTTGATGTCGTTGCATGAAGCAAAGATACAGTTGTATCAAAAACCCTGTGGTTTGGTGGTTTTCCATGGGCTATTGACAGTATAAACATATTATTAACGATATATAAATATCAATAACCAATCTAATTAACTCCACAGAGCGCTGTATGTCGGTAATATCGCGTGTGTTATGATGTTACACATCGTGTATTGGTCGCTGACAAACGCTATAACGCTCATAGTGCTCTCTAGAGTAAGGTTAGGTTGGTTATTGATATTTTTTATAATATTTTATACTTCCAATAATCACGATACAACCTTAAAACCATTATTTTGGTTGTGAATTGCTATTTAAAGAGTTGTATACGTATAACAGAAAAGATTCATTTTTTATTTGTTGTATGTTGACTTTTATTGTTCATTTCTCTGATTATGTAAGTTGATTTTTTGTCCAGTCGCAGATATTATTCCTTACTGTATGTTACCAAACACGAACTAGAATCCCTTCATGAACCCTTGCAGGTGGAAATCCGCAGGCAGGGTCTGAGAGTCTGTAATTTGAATTTCTAACAGTTCAAAAGAAGAATTGTAATTTTTTGTTGTACCTGATAATTACACAATAATAAAATTATATTTTAAAAATTTTAGAGATTGTAAATTAAGAAACAAAAAATGTGAACAAACAAGTGTTTTTCAATCGTTTAATCCAAACGCACTTTGAAGATTATCATAACGTGTCTAAAATAAACTCACGTATTTTGTAATTTAATTACAGAACCCATGAGTTTATTTTGTGTACTCTATGAGGTGGAAAAATTGCACAAATCAATCACAGAGTCGTGAGAGTCTCCTGTGAAAAATATAGGTTCTTTTATAATTTGTGTCGGATTTTTAAGAATATTATTGTTCCTGAGGTCAAAACAAACAAAAAAATCCTGTGAACATATAGCATATCTAAAAACCGTTTTCCGTCTGTCGGTGTGAATGTGTTTTTTACATAACTTGCTATAACTTTGGAACCACTTGAGGTACCAGCTTCAAACTTAGTTCGTGTATGAGAATTAGTAGGATCTATTGTTTTGCGTAGTATAAAGTTTCTTCTTTGTACCATTTTAAAATTGGGTCCATTTAATTTTTCAAAGCTCAATAACTCAGTTTTAGTTAAGTTACTACTTAATTGCTAAATTGTTAAAGGCCAAATTGACAGCTGTAACTTTAGAAAAACGGACTTTTCTCCGTTATTTGTGATATGACTATTAGATTTTACATTTTCTTTGAAACAAAATTAAATTTGTTTAAAATTAACTTTTTTGTTTTTAGTTTCTATTTTGTAAATCCTATGGTTTTTGAGCTTTGAATAGTTGTAATGAACGCCATTTTCAAGTGACACAAAGTATAATTTTGATACTATGCACAACAATAGGTCTTATAAGTATATATATGTTCTTTGTTTGAAATTCATTATTGGTGATGGTGGATTGATATTATTTAGATTCTTATTGCGGACATTTTCCATCACGATATTATGTAAAGTTTCACGACGTTTCGGGATCTGGAATCTGATCCCGTCCTCAGGTGAACTAATATCTAAAACATAGCACAATTAATTAACATATAATCCGGACCAAACCGGTATAAAGCTTTTGTTTTACATAATATCGTGATGGAAAATGTCCGCAATAAGAATCTAAATAATATATATATGTCTTATAATGGATATAAACCTTAAGCCGTCTCTTTAGAAATCCCTCATGATGCGGATAGCACTGCTATTGTTTTGTTTGTGAGATCATTTTACCTTTAATCGTAGGCCCAAACAAAAACAATATCTATCCTTAATACGTATTTTTGTATTGGAATTCAAAATATCATAAATGATATAATAATGAATATCATACTTGCATCGTATCATTAATAAAAAAGTAAGAACCCCTCATTCTGATTTTGTATGAATACCGAAAAAACATAAAAGATTAATGGTAGCAGTTGAGCTTATCTGGTGTTTCCCATTATGAAGAATTTGGAAAAAATAATTGAACTTTCGAAATGGAAAAGCGAACAAGAATTTTTGATTCAAGTCTATGTAAAGGTATATAGGACAAAACTCATATTGGAAATAGCATAACCATGTTTTTCAAGATTTGTACTTAGGGGAGTTTACCACTAACAAAACTAGCTAGTGTTAAAAAATATAGAAAAGGTTTGCTAATTAAAAAATTCAAAGTTTTCTCAATACAATAATGATAGTATTTTCGTTGATAGTATTAATCTTTCAAAAGTGTTCTGTGTATATTGCTAACCCATTAGATAATCATAATCATTACTTTTTAAACAAAATTAACTTTACAATACAGACCTAATAATTTCTTATTTAACTTATCCATCTTATGGACCAATTTATCTACCTTTCGCATTCTTCCTCTATCTACAGAAAAGAAGTATATACAGAGAAACGTTTTTTATCGTAAACTCCTATATTTATCTTTCATTTTAATAAACTATTCATTTAATTTACCACAAGAACTGTTATTGTACAATAGGCAAATTTTAATGCACAATAGGCAACAGGTGTTGTACAATATGCAACTGTTATTGTACAATTGGCAAATGTTAATGCACAATAGGCAATTGTTATTGTAGAATAGGCAACTGTTATTGTACAATAGGCAACTGTTATTGTACAATAGGCAACTGTTGTTGTACAATAGGCAACTGTTATTGTACAATAGGCAACTGTTCTTATACAATAGGCAACTGTTCTTATACAATAGGCAACTGTTATTGTACAATAGGCAACTGTTATTGTACAATAGGCAACTGATATTGTACAATATGCAGCTGTTATTGTACAATAGGCAACTGTTATTGTACAATAGGCAACTGTTATTGTACAATAGGTAAATGCTATTGTACAATAGGCAACTGCTACTGTAAAATAGGAAACTGTTATTGTTCTATAGGTAACTGTTATTGTACTGTTAGACAATAGGCTGTCCTTCATTTGATACATCTTCCAAAAACATAGTACGAAATTCTTATGTATAATTTATCCGTTGTCAGCTCACAATGGCTACCTCACCTCGTCTGCGCCTTCTCGTCTACTTGGGTGCAGCGACGTTTATATTTCCATACTTCCTTTAAGGTTGATACCTGATCTGATCACCCTCGGCGTCAAACAAACTTCCCATTCCTGCCGGGGAAAAAATAAATTTGTAGGAAACGAACTTTAATGTTATTTGAAGAGGAAATCAAACAAAACTGGGTCATAACTTATTGCTGCACTTTCCACCCGTTATTGAAGTTCGTATTTATCGAACTCTCAAACAATTATTGGGTTTCATTCGCCGAGTTATTGTTTGCATTTACACTTGGTAGAATTGGGAAAGCAAGAAACTGTATAAACGCCAATCGGTATTTTTCTAAATAAATATAATTATCTTTTAGCAGTTATTAAATAGTAAATAGTAAAAATAGTCAATTAATTTCATTCATTTGCTAATTGGAGAATTTTATTTGCACATTATGTTATACAGTACTTTTACTATACTCGAATCATACACGATGCTTGAAAAAGGGCTACAGTAGCTGTTAGTTAAAAAAACTATGACAACTATGACAAAGATAAACTGAATTCATGGATCATATATTGATTCATAAGCATAAGCATGGAAGACCAATATTAAATATCAATTGTAAGATAATTGTACGCTTTATATATCATATAATTTAAAATCTAGAGTAATATAGTTTTCAGTTATAGCGAATTTCCCATAGGGAATAAGCTATTACCGTAGGTCTCATGGCAATACAAAGTCCCGAACAATGTTACTTTTTCGTCTTTAAGTGCCCAGAGGCCAAAAACATTTGTCGTTAAAATTTATATATATATGTGTGTGTGTGTGTGTGTGTGTGTGTGTGTGTGTGTGTGTGTGTGTGTGTGTGTGTTTGTGTGTTTCTGTGAATACTATAACACTCGTAAAATGGTCCAATCGAGACCAAATTTGGTAGAGACGTGTATTTTCCTACATTTGCTCGAACGAGTTCGTAAACCAGACATATCGGTCAATCGGAATGGGTGGTTTGAGGGTTTTGTACTCAAAATTGTTTTTTGCTTTTTTCACATGCAATTAAAAAAATTTTATCCTTCATCATTAGAATCAATTTCAAATACTACACAATTTAGTTCCTTCAGTTTTTCTTTATCATCAACGGTTACCGAGATATTAAAAATCCAAAAACAGTACGTTGTATTTTGGTGCTCCAATGTAAATCTTATGGAGGAAAAATTCATATTTCACGTATCAATAAATTTTTTGGATTAAATTTCGTATTTACCTTAATGTGGTTAAGATTCGTCCATTTAAGCTTAAAAATCATAGTTTGTGTGTTTATCATGGCAGCTAACCTGCATAGAGAGAATAGGCAAACTACTTTAGTTATGGACAGATTTTTATGAAACCTGGTATAAATAGTCAAAATAAAAATTGTTTATTCTAGAAATGCCTACTTTCAATGTTCCTTATAGTAGCAAACCTGCATACTCTTTTCCATGTTAATCTTAAGGAGAATAGGCAAATAACTCATATTTATTGACAGATATTGGTCAAACTTGTCGTATATCATCATCATCATTATTATTATTATTATATTATATTATTGATTTGGAAATTTACTGAGTACCCAGGTCTACTGTGACGGGGGTATTTCATGTTTAACATACAAAGTTTATTATATCCTGGATTAAACATTTAAAGTATGGGCAACTTTCCATGAGCTATTTAATTGAAATTCATATTAAATTTTTCTTTCATACCGGTTGCAACTAAGTAGAATATCAAAATGCTTATATTGAAGGACAATGCAATCTATATGTTGGAAATAATTTTACGGCTCTATTTAAATGTTTGATGCCATCTTAATTGTATCTAATTCACTGCTATTTAATTATACTATTTATGTTATCTTTATTATATTATAACTACTTATCAACAACTAACTATTCATATATTTTATATACTATTTACACATTCTATTTTTCTACTTACTACTATATAATTATTTTTTGTTACAATTTTTATATTATTACTACTTCTTAATAACTAAAAATATATTTATTTATTTATATATATACTTTTAGATATTTATATTATATTTTACTATACCTTTGTACAAAATGGTTTTTGTCGTAAATAAAGAATAAATAAATGTAATTAACACGTTTGGTCTAACAA
Organism: Nephotettix cincticeps; assembly: GCA_023375725.1. Classification (NCBI taxonomy): domain Eukaryota; kingdom Metazoa; phylum Arthropoda; class Insecta; order Hemiptera; family Cicadellidae; genus Nephotettix; species Nephotettix cincticeps. The sequence continues at coordinate 16,820,838 of CM041784.1, forward strand.
ATATCTAGGAATTGTATATAATGTTTTATCATGGGATTCAGCCTTGCTCCTTATAAAGGAATAAATATTCCTAACTAATAAAATATATTTTCCTTTATTTTCAGATCAAAATAATTTATATTTACTTTCATCAAATGAAGGGTTTCTAGTTTTATAATGCGGTACTTTTTCTTCCTTTAGTTTGTATTGTTGCCCAGACTGACTCAAATCGAGTTTTTATGAACCAACTTCTTCGTGCCCAGAGTACAAATATGGTCTAGTTGATTTTATTCCTCGACATTTCGTGATTGGTTTTACGTTATCGTAAATCTATTTATAGCATGCTAATATTTTAAACGTGGTGTTTCCAGGACTACAATATTGTAATTAGCTCAATAAAAGTAATGTAAGAAGTTAAACCATGTAAATAATGAGTAAATTACAAAAAATTCTACATTTCAACCAGCAAGTATAACAATTTGGTATTTTGAATCTTTGTAATGTGATATATTACAATTGTAAAAATACTTCGTATCTAGTGTATCAAAGCAATCTACAACACATTTCCCTCCATCTCGTCCTCATTTTATTTATTTATTTATTCAACGTTCAACACCATATTTATATTTTAAAATAAATGTTTTAACACTACAAATGCTTATCTAACTAGAAAACAAACAAGCAATAAATATTAAAATAAGCAGTAGTTGCAGTTAAATAAAACAACAGAAATTCTCATTTTGTTAATACAGTGCATGCAAAATTTATATATAATTACTGAGTAAAATAAACGGTATCAGTGGACTAACATGTACTTTCCACCTTAAGTAAATTTAAAAACGACAATTTGTAATAGAACTATCATATTCTTTAAAGTTTATCTAAAAATCATTTAACAATTTATTGTCTCAAAAATAATCATTCAATTTCTGAAAATAACAAGAGAAACAAAGTCAGATGTTAATTGTCAGAATTTTATGGAGGGAGTACAAAGCTTTTTGAGTGGGTTTTGTTGGGTGATTTGACCTTACGCTTCATATCAAGTTTCATGGAAAATAAGGAAGGAAATTGATTTTTTAATATTCTCCATAAGAATAACGTTGGGTACTCTCAGACAACGTACTGCGTGTATTATGTACAGTAAAATTAACTTTCTCTGGAACCGTTAGTCTTAGACAAATAATTCAAAATACTATTTATTTATTTCTTTAAGCTGGTTTCAATGGCGATAGCCAAACTACACTTTACCTTAATTGTTTTCGCTAAAAATTAAAAAATTATTTTTTCGATTATGCAGTTCTTGTTAACAACTGTCAAAATAAAGCAATTTGAATCTGAATCTGATATTTAAAACTTTTGAACCGTAATTTTTAAAGACTTGCGGGTGGTGTCATATTATTTAACTTGTTCACTATAAACTGTCAGTCAAAATCGTTAGAGCCGTTTTTGAGAAATTTTAATTTTCACGTTTGCATGGTTTTAAGGGGTGAACTCTTAAAAATCATAAATTCCAAAGAAATGAAAAATCCCTAGAGATACGGTGAATTTATACATACATACCAAATTTCATCTAAATCGGACCAACGGGGTAGGCTGTGTCTGGGTACACGTCCAGACACACACGGACGGACAGACATCACGTCGAAACCCACTTTTTTGGATTCAAGGGACCCCAAAACGGATATATCCACTCTCAACTCAAATCCGAAAATATTGACGTAAACAATACTTTCACCATATACTATGTATAAGGGGAGAAAGTAAAAAGACACAATAGAAACTAGCAATAGGCTTGCAACAATTTATATGCCAATTAACATACGAATTTATAATAAAAACAATGAAATTAACAACAACAAATTTTAAACAAACCTTTTATGAACAACAGTAGGTAGTAAAACTTATACATGCAATTTTAAGAATTCAAGTACAATTGGGGAATAAGACCATTTCCCAAGCCTCGGTATTGTGGTGTTGAATGCATATGTCGTGGAATGCTGGTCCCTTTAAAAGATGTCTTGCGAACGGGAAAGGCGTGAGAAGCTTAAATCGATCTTACTGAATAGTTCAGGCCAGTGACGATCTTCTTCAGGAAAACCAAATCAGCGATCCACCTTCGGGAACACATAATTTTGTCAGGGATTTTTTCTTATGGGTGAAACAAGAATCGTCACCTTGTTAGATATTTTACTTAAAAAATAATGATGAAACTTGGAAGAAATATATTGTTTCGTTTGTTCAGCAATTCATTGTTGGTGAGCAAGAAAATGAGACTACGAAGTCCAAAACTACTGTATTTGTAGAATAAACAGTTGTTCTAGGACTATGGCGAGACAAAAATACTAAAACACTAAGAACTAAAGAACACAGAGAAAACACAAGGAAGGGTTTTAGTTGTCAAACCAAAATTTTTCCACCATTGCTGGTCTGAAAATTACCAAACTAATTTTGAAGAAGCTAAGACAATATACCGGGAACCCATTTATCACTCTAGTATCACTTAACCAGTTAATGAATTTTAGATTTTTTCTGCGTTGGAGACCTTTATCGTGTGTATTCCACTGGAGGCTTTGTCTTTTGAACTTAGTGTTCTATTGGTAGATCCACATTTCATGACGTTATAATTTCTTCAAAAAACCTTCCTCCAATTAAGAGTCTGCATTAGTGGTAGCCATCTTGAATTTTAGTCCCGTAAGAGCAATGTTAAGTTCTGGCGGAACATACCTTCACTTTGGCGTCTGTAGTGGCGTTAATTATCAAAGTATCAATGTAAAACTTTGGAAGTACATTGATGAGATTTGGCTCAAGGGCATGACCTTTTAATATGTTCAAAAATTTAACTTGATTTAAAAATAAAAATCCAGGAATAATTTTGCAAAATAATTCATTATTTTTTTATTGAGAGCGAAAATAATAAGTTCTGTAAGGTGGTGCCCTGGAGGACTGTAATACCTTTAATTTGACACGTCTTCCGTTAATTTATGGCAATAGGTCAAGGAGATATAGGCGCTAGAATTTAACATTGCTCTTACGGGACTAAAATCCAAGATGGCTACCACTGATGCAGAATCTTAAATATTGAAATTTCAATTGTTGACTTATTTAAGATTTTTTATGAATACCTAAACGTTGTCTTGTCTCCCTTCTTGCGCAAGTTTTCTCGTATAGCAGCGTGTCGTGAATAATGTTATGGTCAGTTCTAACAGTTCTGATTTACCACCAGCCCCCCCATAAAAGATATTTGGTTTATGAATCGTGAGGGAGGCTAGAAACCCTGAAGTTCTTTGAACCAAGCCGTGGGTCTCTCCTTAAAGTTCTTCTTAGGATTGAGACTTTCCTATCTACTTTCGGGTTTTACTTTTATGTACTATAGTGCCCACCCCTTCTTTTTTGTACTCCGTTATGTGTGTCATTTATTTTTTTATTTCAACGTAGTGCTGTCCTTTTTTACGATTGAAAAAAGCTGCTTCTCATTCGACTACTTGCTCGAATCTCAAATAAATCGATTCTTAATTTTAACAGAAGTAACATTAGGGCATAGGGTCATAGGGTATAGGAGAATAAAAACCTTTACCACTTCACGTTTTATTTGTGTAAAGATCCATGTTGAGTGTTTACAACTTCTAGTACATATAAAGTTAACAGATAGTTACATCTAATTTTATTAGTAAAAATAAATGTATGTACAATATCTTACATCCACTATTCTATTTTTTTATTTTTCCCCCAGTAGGTAAAGTTATGAGAATTGCTATGTACAAAGCTTTTCCAGAATTTACATCAAAAAGATATGTTTTATACAAATATCAAGAAGTATTCCTTCTACACCTAGAAACATCTAGAAATAGGCTTTAAGGTATAACGTAATAATTCTCTGATTACGTTTTCCTCGTGGTTAGTTCTGAGCGGAAAGATTGTACGGGTTGGCCTCCGTGGAACGAAGGTCACATCAACCTGTGTTTAGGTGAGAAACTGTTTGTTCTGGTTCCTAAGAAAAATAAGAGGTTTATTCAATAAATTACCAAAGTTTTAGTGAATTTCCGATGGGAAATGAAAATATTGCCGACATAATAGACCTAGAGACAAATTTTGTTTTCGTTTTGATCCAAATTCCAAATTCATGTCTCGTTTAATACTGAATACATGTACAGTTATTCTTACTTTTTAAACTATTTCAACCATGTTAATGGTTATTCATAAAATATGATTCAAGATTGTTAGAGTTTCATAGCATTTTGTGATTAACATTCATGTCTTTTTAATGGTTTCTGTGTGTTTTATCACTACCCCAAAGTAAATCAATATTAATTTAATTATTCATTATACAAATAGACTCCATTATTTTGACCTGTATACCTTATATATGATTGGTTTCTTGCTTTTTTTACTTTAAGCACCATTATAATCAGTTTTTTAATTCATTATTGGGGAGATGGTGGTTATACGGTATCCAGATTTGTATTGTGAAAATTTTTCGCACTTTAATCTTATTATGTTTTAGGTCCGAACTCCCCTGAGGTCAGGATCATATTCCAGATCCTGAGAAGTCGTGAAACCTTGATATTCTTATCGTGATGGAAAATATCCTCGATAAAAATTTAGATATCATAGACATTTTGTTTGTATTTTACTTTTACTTGTAGAATTTAAATTTAAAAACTGTTTAGCCCCATTAAAAATACTGGTACCTAATTTCAAAAGCCCTAAATAAGAATTTGATATGTGCAAAACTAGATTTGATCTAAAATCAGTAAAAAAAGAAGCATTCAATCAATTTTTAGACGGGTCTTTAGTCCGTAATATTTTGTACAAGATGAAGGGTGAAAAGTGGGGGTTTAACGTCGCCAACACCTCATCACATCATATTACAAATTAAATATATTAAATATACAACGCCAAAAATAACCAAGATTAGGTGTCTTGCTGGCCTTGTGGTTGGAGTCTTGAAATTCGGTGCAAGATGTCACAGGTTCAAATCCCGGAATGCCCATTTGGTTTTAGACCACTTTCCCAAATAGAATTTGTGTACAATCTCTCTCTGACTCCATTACGAAATGCCTCACAACAAAACAAAAAAAAAGTATGAACAATTAAAATACACTTTTTCAAAGTAAATTACGTGAAACAATCTGTTTCTCACTGTTCATACGAAATATTCCTGTAGACACATTTTTTGTCCTCGTAAACGATTTGCGAGGATTTTTAGTCTACCATTATCTCGCCGTCAAAATACAAGCTACGTTAATGTAAAAATAGGTTTCTTGTGGCAAAATATGATGTTAATCTAATCAAAGTAAAACCCTCTTTGGTAACTTTTAACCTTTATTACATTATTTAGTCATATTTAACATACTAAAACAAGTACATGTTTTATCACCCTGTTCTAAGACCTCGGTTGTTTGTTAGTTCAGACGCTAAAAATAGTAGTTTTATGTATCGTAATTTTCATTAATTTTACCTAATTTACTTACGATCTATCCAAGATCAGTTCACTCATAAAGTTAATGATTTCACTATACAGCTAGAACAAAAATAATTAGTACAAGTTAACTTCCACACCACTTTTATAGTTTTGAATCAATCACTTTTTCAGATCAATTTAGTCACGGGTTTTGCCATGGCATATCTGGAATTTATTTCAAATTACTTATTCATTTTTTATTAAGACATTTAATTGTAGTTTAACCTCAAAACCCCATAAAATAGAGTTTGAAACATTCCGCAAACTGATCTAACAATTTTTATTTAGTCTGTAAAGTTTTTAGCCTCAAATAAAATTCCTCTTGCATATCTGGAAGATGCAATTGTTCTAAAGCCAAAAAAGTGGTATTCAAATTTGAATCACATTTACTAAAGTACGCTACCTAAATTATGTTGTACCTTCTATTTTTTTCGTCAAGAGACTATTTTGGTAACTCCCAAAAAAGTCTTATAACACTTGAATAAAGGGCGTGTGAAATGTATTTGAAAGATTAGCTATTTTAAAAACAATACATTTGGAAGTAAATTATAAAGAAAACGAATAAGTTTAATGTTATTTAATTTTAACAAAGGAGTTATTTTAAAATGGAGAAAGTAATTCACGGATGACTGATACCATTTACAGGTTCTTTAGTTTGTGATCCTAAACTAACATGACCAATTTAGCACCATTCTCACTAACAAGTTCCTCTTTCCATTGAAAAATAGCAAATGTAGTTTGAAATATCTTAATAATTTTATTAATACCAGCACTCGAGCATATTTTATCATCAAAGTAATGTAAAATTTTAGAATTATTAGATATAAAACCTATGTAAGCTTAAAAGTACTTAAAAGGTAAATAAAATTGTTACTTAAACCTTTAATGTTAATGTAGCTTTTTAGTGACATATTTCCTTAGGTATATTTTTTTTATTTTATTTGTATGTACCGTTTACATATTCAATAAATAGGATTTTTACTTCGATATGTGAAGTATTGGCCATTAAGGTCCCTATTAACGTTTATATTTGTACAGAGTTGCAGTATGTACTAAAAATTAATTCCATAGTTGAAAATAACTATAAGTATACAATTTTGGACGACAACATGAGTGAAAAAATTTTATAACAACACTGTATAATAGTACACATGAATTATGTAGAATGACTACATAAAATAATCCAATGCAATATCTAATATCATTGTAATTCTAATATATAATTATAAACTATTTATTCATTTTTATAAGATTCCTTTTTACGACAATCTTTGCGTTTTACGTCTCTTGTCAAGGCCAAACTGTACTTCTTTAATTAACTGTGCTCTTTGTATTCTGTTTTTTTGTTTACAAAAATACATTACAATTTGACGGTACTAACGTTAAAAATCACTTCCATCCTTTCAAGGACAATCACATCACAGCTCAACCAATCGCATAAACAGATTAGAGTTTCTGACCATAAACACCAAAGGATAATCTATTGTTAGAATTTGAAAAATTATAATAAACCTCCTTACAAACTTCCTGGAAGTAATCAATACCGTTTATTACAATACTTATTTCTCTATAGGATTGTATGAAAATATAATAAAATACACACCTCTTCTAATTGTATAAAAAGATATTTTATAGCCATAAATATCAGTTCCAATAAATTCCAACCATGTTAAACAAACACTCTCTTTAGGAATTTGGTTGGTGCGGTTGAAATTTAATAGATTATTAAAGTATTATCGTGAGATACTACATATATTGAATACTAGAGTCAAACCTTTTTATAAGGAATCTGAAGGGTTTGAATAACAAATATGTTATATAAAAGAATATATTACATTGAGGTCCGTTGGTGAGATTAGGTCAGCTAAGATCACAAATCTCCTTACCTATATTGTAATAACGAGTTCAAGAGAATTTAACTTTGAAACACACAATACCAAGGTGATATACTTTACTTAGCTAGGGAAATGAAATATAATTCGTGTTAATTCAAATACGTAGGCTCGTTTTTCACTACCATAAAACAGTTAACAGTTTATCTCCCAACAAAGACACATGTGGACTGTCCTAACAGATGATTCAGGTTCGGATACGTTTCTTTACGTACATTATACCGTGGATCATGTGAAGGTCCAACTCTGAAAAATTCTTTATGTAGAGGTAAATTTATGTTTGCCAGTACTATTGAAAATTCGCAACAATATGGTTTTGAATTGGAGTCCGACATCCAAAATCGTAATTTTTGTAATTTGTTTGATAGTTTTATACTTTTCTGAACGCTTTGATGCCTAAAACATTAGGTTTTCATAAGTTTAAGCTGTAAAAATTCTTTTTTTTATATTCCTGCAGGAAGTTCCATTCAGTATAACTAGCAGCTGTCGCACCACCAACCCAAAAAAAGTCAAAATCCCCAAGTGGAGATGGTTTTGGGTTGATTCATATACACTCCATTTTAGCTCTTCGAGACAGATGTTTATATTGAGCATTTAATGATTATAAATCACAAAGTATCATGACCGTATCAACAGATTATACTTGTTCAATTATTTTGTTTTATTTTAAAGAAAAACATATAACTAATACAGTCATAGTCGTATACATGTATTTTAAAAAATTCTAAGAGTTTTACGTGGACTAAGAATACATTATCTTAATTTGATTTTATTATATTCTTTCATCTTTGTTTGAAATTCATTATTGGTCATGGTGGATTTATGTCATATAGATTTTTACTATGAACATTTTCCATTACGGCTTTAAATAAAACAAATTTTCACGACGTTTCGGGATCTGGAATCTGATCTGGATTCTCAGGTGAGCTAGTATCTTAAGCATAACACGATTAGTACATAATCCGAACTAACCCGGTATAAAGCTGAAAAAAAGTTTAATAGTCAAAAAACTTACAAACAACCAGAAATAAACAACAACTACACCTTTTCCAGTTTATGTACTAGTCGTATTAGGTTTTAGGTATTAGATCACCTGAGGAGGTATTATAATCCAAATCCCAAAACGTCGTGAAACTTTGTTTTATTTCAATATTGGGCAAATAATATAGTTGAACCTAAATGTAAATGTATTTTCCCTGGTTTCATTGTATTTTTATATAGTTTTACTTCCTGGTTGGTGTTGAATTTCGTCAGTGCGTTTTACCCTGTTCTCAGACTTGCCAGGCTACTCTGCCGGGCCGGTCGGGTCCCAGACCGACAACGCTGATGGCCGGAACCGCGGAGTCCGAGGCGACCCCGGGTCAGTCAGGGTCGTGGCGACAGTCTATCCTCAGCACCACCGCGATGGCGAACAGGCTGATCACGGCTGTCAGCATGAGGACCGTCGCGATGACAGTGGTCTGCGTGCTGATGAACAGCGAACCTAGACCGAAGACTAGGACCACCAGGTGGAGCACCACAGAGGACGTCCAGAGAAGGGTGAGTGTGACGGCGACACGGACCGTGGGACCGAGGAATCTGAGGAGCATGAGGGGTGGCGCGCACGACGGAGACGAGTACCCGCTGAACCCTCGGCTCGTGTGGATGCTCATTGCTACAACACGACCACAATCACAATCACAATCACAACCACATATCACACAGCACCCTAATTCCTAAGTACATGTAACTGCTTATACTCATCAATTCCAGATTTCAGTTATCTTTAAAATTTGTAATGGCGTTGGTTATTAATTATTCAATATCTTTTCCTAGGCCAAGATGTTTTCCAAGGTGTTTTCAACTACACAAAGTTTCTAGATGTTGAGAAACCCCTCCCGTTTTCAAGTGATTACCTAAAACTTTAATTAAAATCGAATGTTTAAAGTTAAAGGTATTAATTATATCATTTTGTCAATAATAGTATACGTGTATATCACGTTAAACAAGTGTTATTTGTTACGTTGTCAATATATGTTTGTGTTGTGCATGATAGATAAGTATAGTATTATTTAAATCATTATATAATTAATATCTGAATAAATATTCAATTTTTAATGTAAATTATGAAGAGGATTAAGAGCCCGGTCTACCCAAGACGCTTTAGTGCAAAAGTGATAACGAGTATCTTAATTAAGAATGCATTAATTGTATTATCTATGCTCAGAAAGGAAAATTTGATAATAAATAGAACATTTTTTTATCTGGTATAGAACGTTCTTATGTAATAGACAAACATTTTAGAACTAATTATCGGTTGCAATTGATGAAAAGGAGGTTATTTTCTAACTTGAAGGCATACGTAAGGTTTTTATTGAAACGGTATAACCCAGCAGAAGCATTATTTACCTGCAGCAGCGACTGTGAGGACGCCAGCGGGCATGCCCAGGCCCAGGTGCAGCCTGCCGCGCTCTTCTATAAACGCCACCGCGCCCATCACCAATGCTGATATGCCGCAAACGATCTGATTATAAAAAAATACTAAAATTTATTCTTCCTAAATTATAATTTACAGGTACTGAGATGCCTGGATGGCCATATAGATTAAAAATATCATAGGTACGAAATAACCAGAGTACGCTTTCTTATAGCAATGGCGTACGCCTAAAACGCCATAAATATGCCTACATATGGAGAACCACAGAATATTTATGATCTTTAAATAATTATTTGATGTAGTTAATAAATATTAATATATAAATATAAAATTATTTTATAGATACCAACCCTCAAACCAGGCGTGCAATAAATATCAACCCTTATCCCCCGCGTGATACAGAAATAAACCCTTATATCCTTTATATAGATATCTACCTTTACCTCCCACCTGTAATATATATCAACACTTAACCCCCTGCGTGCAATAAATATCAACCCTCATACCCGCATGCAATAAATATCAACCCTTAACCCCCCGCGTGCAATAAATATAAACCCTCAACCCCCGCGTGCAGTAAATATAAATCCTTAACCCTCACGTGCAATAAATATTAACCCTTAACCCCCGCGTGCAATAAATATTAACCCTTAACCCCCGCGTGCAATAAATATAAACCCTTAACCCCCGCGTGCAATAAATATCAACCCTTAACCCCCGCGTGCAATAAATATCAACCCTTAACCCCCGCGTGCAATGAATATCAACCCTTAACCTTTGCGTGCAATAGACATTAACCTTTAACCCCTGAGTGCAATATATATCGACTCTTAACCCCCACGTGCAATGAATATCAACCCTTAACCTTTGTGTAAGGAAATATCAACCCTTAAGTGCAATATATCAACCCTTAACCCCTGAGTGCAATAAATATCACCCTTAACCCCGCGTGCAATGATATTGACCTTTGCGTGCAATAGACATTAACCTTTAACCCCTGAGTGCAATATATATCGACTCTTAACCCCCACGTGCAATGAATATCAACCCTTAACCTTTGTGTGCAATAGACATCAACCTTTAACCCCTGAGTGCAATATATATCGACCCTTAACCCCGCGTGCAATGGATATTGACCCTTATCCACAAGTTGATTCTATATATTTCATTATTTCTCACATGCCTACCGAACAACACTACTTGACACAATATAAACACCGTTATACAATTTGATATTGAAATGTTAGTCTTATTAGTGCATCTCACTTTACTCTCAACTATTAAGTTTTAGATTTATTGGAAACCCCCATTATCTGTATATATAAATTGTGACAGTGAAATGGTCCCAAAGTAAACAGAAAAAATTAAGCAAAAAAGATAAAGAGGAAATATATAATACAAACTTTAGCAGTGCTAAAATAGACAGTAAAAGGGAAATTATGATAAAACTGAAACATAACAGACGCTTAATTTAGAATTGTCGTCAAATAAATAACATTCACTCATTATATTAATAGAAGCTGGGTGACATTTTTTCTTCCATAAATATCAAAACATTCCAGCCACAAAATCTCAGACATTGTGGTTGAAAAACTGACTCCAGGGTTTATTATTTATCCCTGATAAATACAGTAAAGGAAAATGTATCTCTTTATATTTATTTGAGACCAACGGGTGACCCAAATATTCTTTAACTACCATTCATGAGTCACAAGTCCCTCAGAGAGGAATTAATTTGCAAAATACTTTCATTTATTAAACTCTTTTATAAAGTTAGCCATTAGAATGATACTGATTACTCTTTCAGTATTGGGTATTTTTGTCTCGTTCAGTGTAATAATACCATTAATATCAACTTTATCACAAAAGATAAAGCGTAATATATGCACCAAAATTGAATATTTTTACGATTTACGAATTCCATGAAAACCCCTACTCAATTATCGCAAGAGGTAACAGATAAATATAAAATCACCCGATTATCTAACTCCCCGATTTTAAAAGCTAAAAAATTACGAAAACAGAAGCGTCGTTTAACACAATTTTTTAGATGTCCCGTAGCTTGAACAGGTTTCAACGGATATTAAAGAGGTTTAATTGGTTCTTTCTACACGAAGTTTAGAAGTGACAAACCCTCTGTATATATTTTCCCCTAAAATAATCAATACGAATAAATTAATTTTAAAATTATGGAATGTTTTTTTCTAAACTGACCTGAAGCACTCTGAGCCTGAGGACGACGGCGAAGGGGTAGCCGACTCCTGTCAGGACTCTGTCTTCAGCAGGGGTGATATCCCCGCCCCCACCATCCTGACCGGGAAGGGAGTCCTTCAGACGACTCTGAAATAATAAGACGATACACAGTAGTCTTATACATGAGGTTTTCATTCCACACCTTTTTTATACTTTTTAAACTGAAATGGCAATCGTTAAGGCTCGTATGAAAGAGAATGAGTGTAGAATGATAATTTGTAGTCTTGTTACTGACTTGAGGCTGACAAATTTCTTAGACAGAACTGTTAATTATTAGCCTAACAATCAATTACATATCTAAGGGACCTACAGTTTAACGTGGAGTCCGAACCACCGCCTCTGAATTACGAACTGGTACAATTATGAGGATAGTCTTTGCAGATAAACGTAGTATTCAATAGTGCGGACGTTAATCCACAAAAGAGAACAAACACTACACCAACTGACCATCGCTCACAATTATCCACAATTCCTGACTTCCAAGTAGCTGAATTACAGGACACTTAACGGTCCCAGTCAGTACACAATACAGTACAAGTGACCTATGTCTTGATATATTAATTCAATTTACGAATCAGTTAAAAAAATAATTTTGAATTTAAATCTAGTGTCAATCGGTTATTGATATAAGGAAAATAGTAGAGCAACTATGTTGTCTTTTGTGGTCCCTTTGTTAATATTATGGGGGAAGGTGAAAATTAAAATCTCGTTTATTGTTTAAATATTGTGTTAAACAACTGATCTAGTTAAGGTCTAAGAATATATGTGAAAAAGTAATAATAACTTCCGTCACAGCGACCTGCATCCTCAGTGAATTTTCAGATTTGTAGACTTGTTTAAACCAGTCAAGGCTTTTTTTTAGATTTCACTCAAGTTCTATTAGATTTTGAAAAGTTTCTTCCTTGGTACTATATTGACGATAACACATAGTTTCCATGATTGACTTTCTAGAAAAAATGCCTTTTAAAAAGGAGGTATCACCTAATAAAGCACTCATTAAAAATATTTTATTTGCTCCAAAAAAGCTCCAATTTCGGGATTTCGGGGTGAGGCTCAAAAATTATAGGTGATCCACACAAAAAGCAATTTTCTTTATTTTGCAGAACCTGTTAAAAATTTCAATACGGAACGGTGTTTACTTTGAATAAGATTTTTTATGTAGGTTTTAAGTGCAATTAAAAAAATAGATGCCTCCTAATTATTTATTTTATTGTTATTTGACCTAACAAAACTACCAATTTTATTCAATGATATTCTTTTGTATAGTTTATATATTTGTTAATTTTCAAAAATTAAGCTTTATTACTTGCATGCCATGAACTGTATTGTTCACTCATATAACTAATAAATTTTAAAATTCTCATAAATTGCATAACTTGATCATTCCGCAGGTGTGTCATGTCCTGTATTCTTTGCTTCTCCCTAACTATTTCATAAGTTAGACCTTTTTTAAAACTGGGTTAGCTATGTGTAAAAAAAGGACCAATACATTTATGCCAGTGATAAATAATCGATTTGTTTTGGCTCTAAAAACTTAATTTAGATTAAAGTTGGAATTGCAGGCATAAATTTAACAATTTTAAAATATTCGTCATTTTTAGCATGATGTAACTTTAACAATCGCAAACTGAAACGTACAAAAAGCTTTCATCGGGCAAGCCATCACAGATTCGAAGGGAATAAAACTGATTGGAAATTAAGGTTCGTTGATCCTTCAATTAGTTTTTATTCCGGGATTAATCACGTTTATTCATTTACGAAGTCTATTCAGGGAGTGATTTTGTTTTATTTATTGTTGCAACCGAATCCAAAATTTTTGTCACTAAGCAATTACCTGAATTGACTAAAATCTATGTTTGTAACACTATTATACTAATTAAAGTAGGCTTTTACGCAATTAATCTTAAATAAATAATGTTATTATACTTGATTGTAATTTTTAGGATATCTTTAGACGAAAAGTATACAAAACATTGCAAAATTTATGATTTTTAACCAAGAAAGGGCAAAAAATTAATTTAAATTAGTAAAGTTAAATGCACGACATTACTGTATACCAAAACATAGTGAGAAATAGTTCATGTACAGTTACAAAATAGTTTTACTAATTCTTGGAAACTCACCCCTTCTTTATCGATGCTCTTCATAGTGTCATCACCTGCAACATCAACAATGAACAGTTCATACCGATCAATAAAACTCGGAAAATGCAATTCCTCAATAAAACAGTAGAAATTTAAATGCACATTTATACATAATTCCTTTTAACTGACAGTAAAACTATATTAGGTTTGATGACAATTCTGACAATGTTATAGTTGGTAGTCAAATGCCCGCTAAACAAAGGATGTTCAAAATTTCTATGAATATTGCATCAACATGTAAAACCAAAATATTTCGACTTGTGGTTACGAGTAAATATCCCTATTTGGTTTTATTCACGGAGAGTAAAATACCCTCATCACAGCAGGCCTGCATAAAGTGAATTTCCAAATTAACAATAATATATAACAGGTTTGATCAATATCTGTAATAAATAAGAGACTTTGCCTATTCTCCGTAAGATTAACTTGGGAAAGAGTATGCAGGTTTGCTGCTGAGAGGAACACTGTAGTAGGAATATTTACTATGGACTATTTTTTTACCATGTACTAAGTTTTATCAATATCTGTCCATAACTAAAGCAGTTTGGCTAATCTCCATAAGATTGACATGGGAAAGAGTATGAAGGTTTACTGCTATGAGGAACACATAAACTATGATTTTTGTCATAAATGTATAGATTCCAATCACATAAACCTAAATACCAAGATTAATCCAAAGATTTTTGTTAATAAGCGTAAATATTAATATTTTATTATCCTCCATAAGATTAACACTGGAGCCCCAAAATACAATGTTATGTGTTTAGATTTTAAAATATCTTGATAACCGTTCGAGAGAGAGAAAAAGTACTAAATTATCTAATTTTTAAGCTAATTCTAATGGTAAAAGATAAAATGTATAGTTAAAAAAATTATATATGAAAAACGCACAAACCCCTTTTTTGGGGTACAACCCCTCTCCAGACTGCCCGTTCCGATTGACCGATATGTCTGGATTATGAACTCGTCCAAGTGAATGTAGGAATGTAGTGAATGTAGTGTGAATGCAGTGAATGTAGGAAGTCATGTCTCTACCAAATTTGGTCATGATCGGACCAATTTCACGATAGTTGTCGTGTTCACGGACACTCACATAATATATACAATTTTGAACGACTTGTTTTTGGCCTCTGGTCACCTCAAAACGAAAAAGCAACATGGTCCCGGGCTTAATTCTTGCCATGAGACCTACGGTAATAGCTTATTCCCTATGGGAAATTCGGTAAAAGAGCGAACATTGGAGATAAACATGTTATGCATCAGGGATATTTTGAGGCACGTGGGTTGTGGGTACAGCCAGATTACCAAAACCAGAATCAACAACAAATGTACAAACAGCACCTGTATGTAATCTGTGCAATATGTATGTAGGCTGGGGCAAAACGACTTCTACAATCTGCATTTGTTCGGTGCAACACAGTTGGCTGAAAAAGCCTTTGTAATAGTGCTCTCCTTTATTAAAATTAACAATACAATATATTCACAAAAACTAGGATAACAGATTAGTAAACTTGCTAATTTTTAAAATTAGTAAAAAAATTCAACATTGTAGAAAATTTTGTAATTTTACATGAGCTTAACAACCAATACTGGTTTAAAAAGTTTTAGTCAAAACAACAGATTTTCGGTAAGGGTAATGTTTGACCCAGATGTTAAAAATTAATTTCTTCTCAAAATGTTTTTTATTTCGTGATATTAAAAGTCAGCTTTTTCCGAATTCATTGATATATAACACACATGATTTATTACATTATTTCTTACCACGATAAAATAATAAAAATATAACCACTCAAAGCCGTTCCATAATTAGCATGAACACTCAGTTGAAATACCAAAAATTTACTTGTTTCATGGATAAGTTTAAATGTTTAAACAACATTACTATCATACTACTACACATGCTGAGTTTTTTAGCCTAATATACAAATATATACTATACTAAATAAGATATTTCAAAAATTAAACTAATTTTTTACATATTAAAAAATATTTGTTTTTGAAAAGTTGAGGGAATAGGCATTTGAAAAAATAAGCATGTTTAGAAATAAGCAATAATTGTTGTGTCAAAATTTCAACACAACAGTGTTGAAATTTAAAAAAAATCCGATCGTAACCAAATCTGGTAGAGACGTGTATTCCTACATTATTAGCTCGGACGGGTTTGTAATCCAGACATATCAGTCAATCGGAACGGGTATTTTGGAGGGGTTTTTTGGCGTTTTTCCCAAGTAATTTTTAAGAACTTCAAATTTTATCTTTCACCATTAGAATCAGCTAAAAAACTGCACAATTTAGTTCCTTGAAGTTTTGCTCTATCTCCAACATTGTTACCGAGGTATTAAAAATCTACACATTACATTGTAATTAGGGTATCCAATGTTAATCTTATGGAGGATAAGGCAAAATTAATATTTCACTTATTAACCAATATTTTTGGATGAAACTTGATATTTAGCTTCATGTCGTTAGGGTCCATACGTTTATGCTAAAAAAATCATAGTTTATGTGTTCCTCACAGCAGCAAACCTGCATACTCTTTCCCAAGTTTATCTTACGGAAAATAGGCAAACTCTTTTATTTATGACCAGATATTGATAAAACTTGGTATATGGTGAAAATAAAAATAGTTTATGGTAAAATGCCTACTTTCAATCTGCCTCACAGCAGCAAACCTGCATACTCTTTCATATGTTAAACTTATGGAGAATAAACAAATAAATCTCATATTTATCAATAAAACTTTTCATATATTATTATATTATTCATTTAGAAATTCACTGAGTAAGCAGGTTTGTGCGACGGGGGTATTTGATATTATCTTCCTAATGTTAAAATTGCGTAGTATTGTGTTTCCGGGTCTCTGGAGATCTCTGAATGCAGTGTTAGTATACACTGACAAATAACATCTAAACATTTAGGTTATATAGTTTTACACCTCGCGTAGTCATGACAATAATGTTTTATGGTAGATATATCTGATTTAACGGCATATTTCCACTGCAGAACGGCAAAGTGAATAAAACATGGGACAATAAAACGACCGGAAGTACTTCAAAACGCCTTTGTCTGAAGGACAATAGTTGCAGGGCTGAGCTGGCCTTTTAACTAGACAATATACTCAGGTAAAAGTACATCTGTGTTTCTTTCATCTTTAAACTTTGGTAATCAATAATCAGTTTAATATCAAATGAATTTAAAAAATGTATAATGAATGAGAATTGAGTTTAAGTAGGTTATGTAGTATGGTTTTTACCCTTTTCCTTTTTACCTATAAAGTTCAAAGTAATTCAGTACGTGAACTTAACATAATAAAGCAACGATGGAAATTAAAATGACATTTTAACTTATTGATGCGTACTTTGTACGGTATATACATATTCACTTATATTCTATACGAATATTTTCTTATATCCTATTAGTTAGTTAGTGAAACGGTGGCCTACCCAGGTAGGTATTTTAAGCCAAGTACGAATGAGAAATGAGTGTAAAATAATTGTTGTGCGAGCTTGTACTTGTAAAGGCTGGCATGTTCCTTAGACAGAACTGTTATAACCCTACAGTCAGTGGCGTATCTAAAGGACATAGAGTTTAACGTGGAATCCGAACCACTGCCTCTGAATTACGAACTGGTCTAATTAATTGGCTATTATGGGCATCCCGGGATTTGAACCTGTGACCTCTTGCACCAAAGTTTAACACGCTAACCACTTGGATAGCAGGACACCCAATCTTACTATTAATGCAAGTTTATATAATCCCATTGTGTAAACAGTTTATACATACTACATAGCATGTAGATACATCAAAGTACACATACTAATGTATTATTTAAGTTTTATTAAGTGTAGATTGTCTTTTTGAGCTGATCTTTCTAGTCAAAATGATTAATGTCTCTTTGCCCTTAGATTAATACGCCATGTCGACCTCGTACAAGCTTTAAAACATGCTAAACATGCTTTTATAGAGTTCGGACGATATAGGCAAATTAAAACCACAGTTAATTGTAAAAAAATTACATTTTCATCAAGTAAAATAATTTAAGGTAAAAAACATAAAACATTTTTATTCG
The DNA here is from genome assembly GCA_023375725.1 of Nephotettix cincticeps. Taxonomy (NCBI): domain Eukaryota; kingdom Metazoa; phylum Arthropoda; class Insecta; order Hemiptera; family Cicadellidae; genus Nephotettix; species Nephotettix cincticeps. Next base: position 16,839,052 of record CM041784.1, read on the forward strand.
TTAACTAGGTTTACTAAATGTCGGGTTTACTTTGTAAAAATGTCGTTTACATTTTCCTTAGACTAAACAAACTACAGTTAAGCACCTCTGCTTTCATTTTGGTTATGAAAATAAGTGGACTTGTCGGGTTGATTAAACTCATAAAAGTTAGGGAAACGACGTTGAAAATGAACACAAATTTGTGATTTATTTTGTCAATAATTTCCTTGTACTTTTAATTGATCAACAATAGCTGTAGTGCCTGAAGTAGGAAAATATTGCTGTAAATTAAATTTTAAACTTTGTATATCTTCATATTTTTCATTAGTTACGAGATTTCACATATTTAGAAGGATATAAAATTTGATTTTGAATAATTTGCTTGTCTTTGGCTATAAAATAGTTTACAGTTAAGCTATAAAATAAATTTATTCTTTTAATGGCAAAATAACGTTTTTATTAAGATTCAAATATAAATATCGTCACACCAAAAACACCTTTGCATGCCGTTTTTTCCGGTTTTTTTTTCATTTCATATATTGATCACGAAGCTCAGTGATATTTATCAACAGTTTTGTGCAAGTTCAAATAAATCGAAAACGATCAGCCTAATTTGATTTCAGCTTCGTGGATAAAATATCTGCCGTTTTTTTCACAAATTTTTGATACCGTAGTTAAATGGTATATTAGTTTCTAATTTTGCTTTGTAACATTAGTTAGTCCAGTCACTTTTGGCTTTTTGCATTTTACATGCATGCTTTACATCTATAAGAATTATAACAACCTTGAAATTCGACGCAACATTCTTGACATCCAAACTAGAAATAGTGAACTATGATAAATACCTACTATCAAAACTAAAAATAGTTTTATAGTAATAGGTATGCGTTTATCAACAAAATTATTATTATTATGTTATTGATTTGGAAATTCGTTGAGTACGCAGGTCTGCTTCGACGGGGGTATTTATAATGTGTGCGGGGTTTTTTAAACATGGATAGAGCGTGAGTATTTTATTGTTAATTATTTATTGATGTTTTAGTTTTCATAATATTATTAGTGTTATTTTTAGACCCACTGCTTGTTTTTCTGTGCATTTTTTTATACAACTCTCCCGCTATACAAAAAATATCTGGAAAGCATTCGTCAACATGTTTAAATTTGAGCTGAGAGTGGAAATATGAGTTTGAGTGTTGAGTTGTTTGAGTGTAGAAACGTCAGAAAATTGTTCAAATTTTTAATTACCTTTATGTTTCAAAATAATATAAACAATAATGGAATTGGACAAGAGCCAATCGAAGGGGTGGCCAAGTTGATTTCGAGTGTGACTTCACTGTACTTTAGTTTTTAGATTATTTTATATTTTGTTGACGTATTTCGTACTGTCATTCTTTAAACGTGACTTTCAGTTCTAATTACAAACCTATCGTAATAACTTAATAACTTTGTTCTCAATGTATCTGCTTTAATATTTGAGTTTTTGGTAGATTTTGATTAATATTTCCTATGAGATTGAAATAATTATCGAAAAGTGTGTTTTTCTGGACTTAGGAACGTATATTCTATAGCTTCATATGCAACTTTAAATCAATTCATACCGGAATATGTATGTGTAGAAACGAAATTGCGTATATCAGCCAAACGAAGCTGAATTAATAAATTACTGTGCCCTTTCGATTTATTTCAAATTGTATAAAACTTACCAAGTCACGGACCTGGATGTATAAGACTTGGAATACAGCTGACTTCAGTCAAATAATTTTGTTTATTTAATGTCAAAATTGATTGTTGACTAATCAGAGCCATTCGGCCGCCATTATATTTCTCAGAATATTGCAACTACCCTGTTTTCAAAATAACCGATTCTTCTAAAGAACCTAGGACCATGTACTTCAAAATAAAAAAAATCGTGTAAATATGGCTTGAAGAAACTGGATGGGATCTGATAGAGAGCTTTTTTTATTTCCATTTACTCCTAATTGTTTTGTTTTTATGGCTAAAATTCCATGGGTAAAGTATAAATGTGTGAAGTAAATGCAATCATACTAGTATGAGTGTTTATGTTTATGCGTTTTGTGTGATTTTTTTCTGTCTTATTTTTTGTAATGTTTCAAATACATTTTTCGTTGTACCTGGTAGTTTGTAGTCATAATATAAGGAAATGTTTGTTTTAAATTAATATTTATTTTTATCCTTAAATAAATATGTTAAGAGCCTAGTTAGACATTCCCCACGCATAGAGTTTCGTACGTGGGGAATATTCCCAATATATTATTACTGCTGCCATGTATTTCCTGTTGCTTCTTTCTGGAAATTAACCATATTCATTCATTGCCAAATATCATTGTCACAAATTATTTCTAGTTGCATATCAATTTTAAGAAACGATATATTTACATATTTTAAAATACAAAACTATTTTTAATACACACAAATTTTAAGTGAATAATGTAACTCAAATCATACTTTCAGCATGATAATTAGTGAAAACAAGGTAATGCATTCACATTGTAACAGGTCTTAACTATTACTACCGTTATCCCATATTATTTTAATGTAGATTAGTTTGAGCATTGGATTGTAGTAAAAAGAAGAATAAATCAAATACTATGATATTGTGTCCAATATTTTGAAGAAATACTCATATGATTTAGTAATAGCATTATTTATATTGTTTTTTAATTCTAATAAACGTTCTTTATACATTTTAACTCTTGGTTTTTCATTTCTATCAGTGTAATACACATATTAATATTAAACAGCTTCTTACAACACCAGTATTGCATCACTCAGATCACGTAAACCATCAAATAATAACATGTTTGGCATCATAATCGGAGTAAAGTAAAGTAATTCTTCTTTATCCTTGTTGAGCTTAAACATATTCGCCATCGGGTCGCTCCTCAGAGAGTTGGAAGTTTAGTAACAGGAGAAATTCTCATGTGTGTTCTTATAAAAGCACTTTGTTATGAAAATTGCACAGTTTGTGACCTTTTCTGTGGAGTGCATAGTTCAAACGTAATTTACTTACTTTTCCTGTTGTAAATACAAAAGAATGAACTTTATATTAGGGTGTGGGTCCAAGCAGCAATCATTTTGTACCTAAGATAAATTATTTGAAGATGCATTTTGTCTTTGATTAAAAATAATTATTTTCTTCTTTAACTAATAGTTCGATGTATCTGGGAATCAAGGCTAAAGATTTCCTTATGGACTCATGAATTTAGGATTCAGAACGAAGAAACCTAATTTTTGAACTAATTTTAGCGAATTTCCCATAGGGAAGAAGCTATTACCGTAGGTCTCATGGTAAGACTTAAGCCCGGGACCATGTTATTTTTTCTTCTTTAGGTGCCCAGAGTCCAAAAACAATAGTCGTTAAAATTTATATATATATATATGTGTGTGTGTGTGTGTGTGTGTGTGTGTGTGTGTGTGTGTGTGTGTGTGTGTGTGTGTGTGTGTCTGTGAACACGATAACTCTCGTAAAAATGGTCCGATCGAGACCAAATTTGGTATAGACGTGTATTCCTACAAATGCTCGGACGAGTTCGTAAACCAGACATATCGGTCAATGGGAACGGGTAGTTTGGGGGGGTTTTGTAACCCAAAATGTAACCCAAAATGGTTTTTTTGCGTTTTTCACATGTAATTTTTAAAAATTTCTAATTTTGTATTTCACCATTGGAATTAGCTTAAAAAACTACACAATTAAGTTCCTTAAAGTTTTTCTCTATCTCCAACAGTTACCGAGATATTAAAAAATCTAAACACAGTATGTTGTATTGTGGGGCTCCATTGTTAATCTTGTGGAGGATAGGGAAAAATTAATATTTCCCATATTAATCAATATTTTTTGATAAAACTTGATATTTAGCTTCATGTGGTTGAGGTCTATCCATTTATGCTTAAAAATCATAGTTTATGTGTTTATCATGGCAGCAAACCTGTATACTCTTTTCCCATATTAATCATATAGTGAATAGGCAAACTCCTTTATTTATGGACAGATTTTGATGAAAGTTGATATAAATGCTCAAAATATTAATTGTTTACGCTAGAAACACCTACTTTCAGTGTTCCTCACAGCTGCAAACCTGCATACTCTTTCCCATGTTAATCTATGGAGAGTAGGCAAATAATACTCATATTTATTGACAGATAATGATCAAAACAGTCATATATTATTATTATTATGTTATGGATTTGGAAATTCGCTGAGTACGCAGGTCTGCTGCGACGGGGGTATTTCAAGATATTTACCCCTTAATAGGTCGCGCGGTGTACATTACTCCGCAGCAAATGCTTTTAGTATTTTTTATTTTATTTCTTTAGTATTATATTCGTGTATCCCTTCTACACGATCATGAGAGGGCGAACCATTTAACTGTATTCTGTTGTCAATGTTAACCATTTTTGTGAGCCTTGTCTTTTGTACGTCGTGTGCCCTTTTGTGTCAGTATTTGTGCGGCAGCTTGTAGTGTTTTAAAACATTTTTAGTTACTCACCCCCCCCCCCCCCCTCCCCCAAAAAAACCACCCCCCCCCCCCCCCCCCCCCCCCCCCCCGCAGCACTTCGACCCCCCCCCCCCATCCCCCCCCCCCGCCTTTTGTGCCCCCCTCCCCCCCCCCCCCCCCCCCCACTCTCGCCTGTGTGATTTTAATGTATTATAATAGTCGAATTCATTAATTCAATATATAAACATAACTATTTTTTAAACTTATATTACGTTTATTTTTGTGACAACGGAAAGTAAAGAGCGAATATTTTAGCATTCGTCGATTAACAGTGTCCAAAAAATGAATTCAAGGAGAGAAAAGAATTGCTAAGTCTGGTATAGGTATCTTTAAAAGACAATTGTTTGCTAATAGCGATTATATATAAAAGATAATACTGAAAAAAGTAAACCTACTTAAGAAGATGCTATTGAACAGGAAATATCACATCAACCCGTAGATGAATCGCAGCAGAGTGATCACAATGACTACATTCATTGATAGTTAAATATATTGTCCATTTTGCCGACTAAAACAATTTTAGACTAAAAACTTAAAGTAAACATGACTTTAGAGGCCAAATTAGTGTATGCAGAACTTGGTACGCCACGCAAGACGCAACCTATTAAGGGTAAAGAGTATACTTAACCCATTGGGGTCTAAAGACGGACAATGTCCGTCTCTTTTCATTACATTAATTGATTAAAACAAATTTAAAATTAAAAAACCCTGTGCCCCCCCTCATATAGCCACTAACCATAAAAGCAAAACAGGTGTTCACTGCAATCCCTATTTGGCCTACAGATGCTGTCAACCTCCACCGAAGCCGGCCACCGTTTATTTAAGGTGGGCCCTCCCACCTTGAGATTGCTCATGGTCTGGAATCAAACCCTAGCACTTCCGAAAGGCCTCGACGATTCACTCGTCAGTGATACGCCTCAAAGATCTCAGCTACACGTGCATAGTGTAACAGAGCGCTTAGTTGGCTATAAAATATACTCTAGCGGCAAAATATTGAACTCCTGAGATATTTCCAAGATTTGATGATAGGATGCAGCACGGAATGTAGTTAACGAAGTTCTTGATAGATTTCACTGCCTGATGGGTTACGTCAGTCGGCGAACAGAGGCACTGGTTTCCTCGAAACATCAGATAAAAAAAATTTGGACCTGAATGGGTTTAAACATGTTGGCTTGGCTTGGGATCCCTTGTCGTCACGGAGTTAGTAAATATGAATGTTATAAATTTTTTAGCCTGTCTTTAGACTAATAGAACTACTTCACAAACAGATAGCATCGTAGCTACCCGATATCTTTGTCTCTGTTTCCTTTTTTGCTATAGTTTCACCTCCACCAAATTTTGATTCCAAATATATAGAAAAATACCGTCAAATAGGCAAGTTGTTTCGTTTACTGTTCCACCTGGTGTTGAGTTAATGAACTTTGAAGAGTTTGAGTGTACTGTCTATATCTCGTTGCTGGTTTTTCATCACATTCTGAAATTTTTAATCATCAGGTAAGTGTCCTTTAGTTACTAAATCATGTGCTTCTAATCTTAACATCAAAATTAAACATTATAAAACTTGTACACACATTACTCTTAAATGTATTACGATTTCAATTGGTTCAAAACATAACCTTAAATATGTAGTACACTTTCAATGTCTTGATTTTCCAGTGTTGCCAGCTCTAGTTGATTAGTAAAAAAAATCCCACCGGCACTGAGTGGTCTAACTTGGGACAGTGTCCCAAGTTACCCTACACTGTTTTTTATATGTGTAAAAGTGTATAATCTCTATATATAAAATTGAATGTATGTATGTATGTCCTTTATGCGTTGCCAAACTACTCATCCGATCGCCATGAAATTTTAGGAAGTTGCTTTATATGTGTCCGGGAAGGTTTTAGTAAAAAATATTTTCGAAAACCCCATGAGTTTCCATTATATGGCGTTTTAATTTTCTAATGTTAACCTTATGGAGAGTAAGTTTGTTTACAAAATGTCTACAATTGATTTCTTAGCTACAGCTGATTGGTTTACTTTCCATTAGCAATATGCTTTACTATCCAATGCCATCTGAATCATTCATTAATGTTAAACTATGAAGTAAATGTGTACTGTAAAAAATGAACAGCTTTATTCACCACGTTAATAGTTTACGGTTTTGGGGGATTATGTGTTTATATTTTTATTTTCTGTCTAATTAAAGTCACGTGTTTATATGATAATTACAATGTTTATATTATTACGTTTATTATAATAATCAGCTGTTGTATATCTTTCCTATAAAAGCCGTATTACAGTTAGGTTTCGTTTGGGTTTGGATTGGATTTTAAAATTGTGAATTAATCCACTCAGATTTATTTGTTTTATGGGAATGTTATAAATATGTTTTATCGTTTCAGTATTGTTATTCACTATGCAGCGACCCAGAATATATAACCTTTCACAATGAAGCCGTATTGCTATTCGACTTCAGAACATGGCCAAACTTAAAGTTAACATGTATTTACTGTGAGGCGTTACGAAGTTCGCCGGGTCAACTAGTAACTAATAATGTGTTTTATTGTTCCAAATTAACTAAAATGGATGGAAAAAAGAGAAAATATAAAGACTTTGATCAGGAACAAATGGAAAAAGCACTTATGGAAGTTGGAAAAGGCATGTCTTTTCGCAAAGCGGCTGAAAAGTTTGGTGTGTTAAAGTCAACTTTAAACCGATACAAAAATGAAAAACTCTGGAAAGGTTGGCCGCCCATATGTTTTTGATCAAGAAACTGAGAAAGTAATAGCAGAGTGTATATCTTTGGCTGGAGATTGGGGATTTCCCTTTACTATTTTTGATATCCGACTGATTGTGAAATCGTTTTTGGATAGGCAAGGTGTAAGTGAAAAACGATTTCATAACAACATGCTAGGCAGAGATTGGTTTATGCCTTTTGTTAAAAGATATTCACATACCCTGACAAAACGCTTATGTCAAAATGTTAAAAGATCTAGAGCAGGTGTGAATGCTGAAACAGTGAATCAGTACTTTGATGAACTTACAGCCACACTGGAAGACGTGGACCCTCATCTGATTGTGAATTATGATGAGACAAACTTGACAGATGACCCGGGAAGAAAAAATGTTATAGTACGGCGTGGATTACGCCACCCTGAGAGGATAATCGATTCGTCAAAGTTCAGTACTTCAGTTATGTTCAGTGCGGCTTCAGATGAAAGCCTACTACCACCATACGTAGTGTACAAAGCAGAGAACTTGTATAGCTCTTGGTGTGAAAATGGGCCTAAAGGTACAGTGTACAATAGATCCAAAAGTGGTTGGTTCACTATGGAAATTTTTGAAGATTGGTTTAAAACAATAGTTTTACCCTACTTCAAAAACTTCAAAGACAAACCTAAAGTTCTGATTGGTGACAATTTGGCGAGTCATATTTCGCCTTCGGTTATTGATGAGTGTATCAAGAACAAAATAAGATTCGTTTTGCTACCACCTAACAGCACAGGTATTTGCCAACCGCTTGACGTAGCATTCTTTAAACTCCTAAAGGTGAAGTGGAGAGAAGTTTTGGATGAATGGAAGAGCAAAAATCGTGGAGGAGTTTCAAAAGATGTTTTCCCTCGTTTACTGAATAAATGTTTAGTTTCTATGGGCCAGGTAGCAACTGTCAACAATGTTACGTCTAGTTTCAAAGCAGCAGCTGTTGTTCCTCTAAACAGAGATCAGGTTTTAAAGAGGTTGGCTAAGAAAAAAGAGCCACAATCTAAAGACAATGATTCTAACCACTCACTAATAGTAAACAGCTTTGAAGCTTACCTTGAAGTGGCACGAAAAAGTGAAACAACCTCACAAACAAAACAAAAGAAGAAAAAAATTGATGTTGCTCCAGGAAAAAGTGTGATCTAGGATGATTTAAATAAGAACACTAGTGAACCCATAACAACAGAATCCAAAAGATCAATTACCGGTAAGAGAAAAAAGTCTAAAACTAAAGAATCCAGTGACGAGGATTCGGATGGACACAATTCTTTTCATGACATTTCTGACGAAATGCACTTTTCTTCTGAGGATGAAATGTTTTTAGAACATGACAGTGAAGAAAAGCAGCTTTGAAAAACCAGGTTATAGTGGTGCGCTGCCTAAAAAACAGTGCAACTGCAAGATCTCACTCTGATTCTTTTGTAGTGGTTGAAGTGTTGTATGACAAGGGAACTACCACAGCCATGAATTTGTGGGTACACTTGACGAGGGTGTTGTAGTGAAATGACGAATTGATTATGGGTGAGTAACAAGCAATTTCATGTGAAAGGTATAGTTTCCTTATACCCAAGGAATGTAAGGTACTTAAGGTAGATCTTGGTAAAATTTCCTGTTAACAGCCCTTTGTCATCATGGCTGTAACCTTATTACCCAATTATTCTGTAAAGTTATAAACAAGGTCTTATTTGTACTAAATGTCTCATGCATGTGTTTTTAAAGATGTCGTAACTGTTTTTCTTATAAGAGGGATGTCAGAAAATAGACTCGCCTACCCTCAAGCGACCAAACTTCCATCTTTCTTGTATTTTTGTTATCTTAGCATTTGCGTGAGGACACTGTTGAGATTTCCGGAGAATAATATTCATTGATTTGGTTAAAAGAGAAGAATCTAAATCTTGGAAATTTAATACCAAATAATTATTTAGTTGTGTTATAAAAATAATTTAAGTAAAAAATGTATATTTGGAGTTTTAAGCGAGACCTTTTTTGTGCATAACAAAAAATCTCTGAATCAATTAATGGTTGGAGCTAAGTAGATTAATGAAGCAAATCTAAAAAATATAGTATGATTGGGATTTTACAAGGCTTCCTACCTGCTTCCCAGTTACTTTAAGAATAGGCAGCTAACGATAGTATTCAGGTTGTGAATGATAATGGTAGGTAATACTATGTGGTCAAGTAAGCTAAGTGTTACTATTAAAAACCAATGTTTTGGTTTTAGTATTTGTCAAAACTGTTTATTGGACAGTTTTGTTAGATTATTATTTAAAAATTAGAAAAATTATTAAATTAAAAGTAATATTTTACTTGCGTTTAGTTATATTTTTACTTTAAAAACCTTTGGCCTTATTAGGACAATTCTTTTTACAAATGACGAAATGAATCCAAATAGTCTATAACTATCAGAAACCCTTTCTAATAACCTTTCTGTCTGTAAAATTATGTTCATATGTGTAAAGTATTCCTAAGTCCCACAACATTTCTCTCGGGTTTTAACCCATTTATCTTAGAAATAGCACAATAATCATTAAAAATTATTACGTGACCACATCATTATACTGTTGAGTGCATCTGCTGTCACAGATTTTAAAATATTGAGATATCAATATTATTGTATATGAATTGTCTTAAGAAGCCAACAATTTAAATGTATATAATGAAATATTTTATTACCTTTTATTTAAAATATGATACATATGAATTTAGTACCTTTTTCTTTTCTTTTTTATAATATATGATTATTTTATCTTTGTGCTGTATTTACTTTATACATTTTGTACGTCTAAATATCGTTAGTTTTTATAAATATCTTAAATATTTAATGGTAATAAGTCTAGAATAATTATATTGCTCTTGATAAGCCTTTCAATTATTTATTTTTAATTATCATTACTAAGTCTATAAAAATTCATGTATTTCTTTATTTTATGTAATAGCTGTGAAAGCGAATTTTTTAGCCCATCTTTTCATCTAAGATATATAATATCAATTTTCTCCCTAAACAAGAAAGCGTCAAGAATCGCATTGATATTTTACGGGGCCATAAAGAATGTATGGGTCTCATGAAACACTCGGAGCTGTGGGCTATCAACCCACAAACTTATAAACCAAGAGGTCAATCGTTCACCTAAGAAGACCGGGAGAAAAATCATTCAACCGCAGTTTAAAGTGGCTAGAGGACACCTACATGTTATCACTTTATTTTAGAACATTAGGAAAGATTAATAACTTATGTATTACTTCTCTTCTCATTAGTTTTAGTTTAACTAAACAGACATTTATCTGTCCAACCATTGAAATAAACGTTTCATCGGCAACACAAATGCTTTTTGTGCTCTGTTTAAAGTCCGAGCAGATCAGACGTTCAATTGTCTACGGTAAATCAAGCGTACTACCGGTAACTCAAACGCTCCACCCCATGATCTGCTTATAGTCTGAGCAGATCAGCCGTTCAATTGTCTACAGTAAATCAAGTGATGAATTGGCAACACAACGCTCCCCATGATCTGCTTATAGTCTGAGCAGATCAGCCGTTCAATTGTCTACAGTAAATCAAGTGATGAATTGGCAGCACAACGCTCCCCATGATCTGCTTATAGTCTGAGCAGATCAGCTGTTCAATTGTCTACAGTAAATCAAGTGATGAATTGGCAACACAACGCTCCCCATGATCTGCTTATAGTCTGAGCAGATCAGCTGTTCAATTGTCTACAGTAAATCAAGTGATGAATTGGCAACACAACGCTCCCCATGATCTGCTTATAGTCTGAGCAGATCAGCCGTTCAATTGTCTACAGTAAATCAAGTGATGAATTGGCAACACAACGCTCCCTATGATCTGCTTATAGTCTGAGCAGATCAGCCGTTCAATTGTCTACAGTAAATCAAGTGATGAATTGGCAACACAACGCTCCCCATGATCTGCTTATAGTCTGAGCAGATCAGCCGTTCAATTGTCTACAGTAAATCAAGTGATGAATTGGCAACACAACGCTCCCCGTGTTATGTTTATAGTCTGAGCAGATCAGCCGTTCATTTATCTCTAGTTTATTGAGTGTTACACTGGCAACATAAACACTCCAACCCGTGATCTGTTTACGGCCTGAACATATCAGGCATTTATTTGTCTCCAGTGAAACTGATGTTGTGTTTGCACGTAACCACTACTTTTCGATTAAAAAACAATATCCCAGTCACAGCTGATCTGTAACCTGAATTAATTTTTACATACAGTAACAAAGTACACTCATCCTGTAACCTAGTACACCATTAAAGGGTGATTTTGAAAAGTTTTCACTTAATCATACGATTAAATAGCACCTCTTGGAATTGGGGTGAGGTGAATACATAGTTTCCTTAATTCAATTTCTTAAAAAACGAGGTGTTACTCAGTAGTTCTTACATTTCAATATTTATATACATCCCAAAAGTCCCCCATTTTGGGGGCAGATGCAAAACCGTAACACACCAAAAGTTCAATTTTCATTCCTTTGCCGGTACCAATATTATGTTTGAACAACCTCACTTAACACATTCATGGGTTATGTAGGGGCATCTTCACTTTGACTAACCATATATATCTCAGTATCCGTTTGACATAGAGCAAAGACTCAAATTACAGTACTTATGTATTATACACACCCATGAATTGTATTGTATAATCCGACATAAAGTGGTCTGTGATTTTAATTTAGGCTGATTATTTATGGTATAGAATATTAATAACCAATTTAACTGCAGAGTGCTTTGTGTCAGAATATGCACTACAATGCATGAGTGTGCAAATGACTTGATGCAAATGAGCTGATATTAGTATTGCTATAAAAAGGCAACTTTAGGGTAAAAAACTCCTTCAGATAATCCTTTACATGTAAGAAGCGAATTTCATTAAGATTGGACCATTTATTCGAGAGTTATCACGTCCACGCACACAAACAAATACAATAAACTGACCTACATGTAGTATTCATACAGTTTCAAATGATAAGTGTTTTTGACATCAGTGATCTCCAAAACGTAAACACAATTCGGTTCAAGATCAAAGCCTTACCGTGTGGACTACGGTAATAGCATAATGACCTATACAACCAGGAACCCAATCGATCCGGACAATTTTTCTGAGATAAATATATTTTTTATTACTGATCGTTCTGTATAGATAAAAAAAAACAAAAAAGTTAATAAGATTGCATAGATTGAGAAATTATGTATAATGTATTATGAAAAAACCTTACACCATAGGGATTTCTTGTTACTTGTAATGATATCCTTTTCATGGTTCCAAAGACGAGTAGCCATGTTTTGTTTCTTATGGAAGTAATTGTTAGTTAATGTTATTGTTTGTAATTTTTTTTACTGTTTTCAACTTCTTTGTTTTCAGGTTTATACTAGATTAGTCAGAATTATGTACTAATCGTGTTGTGTTTTAGGAACTAGCTCGCCTGAGGACGGGATCATATTCCAGATCACGAAACGTCATCAAACTTTAAATTTACTTAAAGTCGTGATGGTAAATGACCGTAATAAAAATCTAAATAACATGAATCCATAATAATTAGTATTATAATTTTGTCTTTTAGTAGACTATTGCCATATTCGATATTGATTATTATTATAATCTATTTACTTAATTAGGAAAATTGAAATTTACATTATTTTCACTTCTCCACTATACACTATTGTAGTACTCAATTTCCTTTACTATGTATCAGCAGGCAGTGCACTATTTATATTATACTGCGTGCTTGGTACATATAAATTTTAACAGATGTGAATTATGATTTTAAATGCATGGATACTTTTAGTTACCAGTTACATTGAATATGTATCAGTTAAACATTTCATAATGGTGCTTAAATTAAGTAGTGTAATACTTAAATTATCCATGAATAAATAAATATCTCTATAATGTTTTTCAGCTTATACTTACAAATAACTATATAAATAAAGTGATTTGCAGTGGCATTTCGTTGATATATGTCACTGACCTTTTATGACATAATCTGAAAAATAAATAAATGAAACTGTAGTAAGGTTAACGAAGGAAATAATTCGTATTTTGGTCTTAATCAAAATATTTTATGGCTATCGGATTGTAAGTATCTGGGGTACGTTACTCTAAATAAGTAATTAAACGTAAAAAAAGTTCTAAGCATCCAAAAGACAGGCAAGAATTAATGAAATTATCACAATAGATTTGAACATACATGCTCACAAAAAAACTGGATGAATCCAGTGCACAACGATAACTCATCTTTTTAAGAAATTGCATTTTCGAATAAATGTTATAATGATAAGATAATTATTTTTTAACAATTAATTGGACTTTTCCTATCGCTCTTGTGTTTTAAACTACACAACGTTTCTGGAGGTGGTAAACTCCTTCCGTTTTCAAGTGATTAACTAATAGTTTACATAAAAAATGAATGTTCAAGTTACAGACATAAATTTTATCATGTAGTCAATAATACTATACTTACCTATCATGTACAACATAAAAAACTATATTTATAAAGCAACAAATGACACAGCACTCCGCCTCCGAGCTAGCGGGGCGACACAAGATAGCGCACGGAACAAAATATGGAGTACGACTGTTTCTCCACCTCCAGAAATGTTGTGTAGTTTAAAACACAAGAGCGATAGGAAAAGTCCAATTAATTGTAAAATAAATAGCAATCTCATCATTATAACAATTATTAAAAAATGTAATTTCTTAATATGTAATTCCTCCGAGTCGTGATCCATATTTTATTCCGCGCGCTCTCTTGTGTCGCCCCGCTAGCTCGGAGGTGGAGTACTATGTTATTTGTTGCTTTGTAAATATAGTTTTTATGCTGTATAATACTATACAGGTAAGTATAGTATTATTTACTAAATGATATAATTAATATCTGTAACTTGAAAATTCAATTTTTTATGAAAATTATTAAGTAATCACTTGAAAACGGGAGGAGTTTCTCCACCTCCAGAAACGTTGTGTAGTTTAACACACATGAGCCATAGGAGAAGTCCAATTAATTGTAAAATAAATAATGAAATATCCATCGCTATCATGAATTTCAAACAAACAGATGAGATAAAATACCACAATTAGTTGGTCAGTTACTGAAATTACAACCTGTCCAGGTATTTTAAGCCAAGTATGAATGAGAAGTGATTGTGGCGCTATATTGTAGTCTTGTTACTGACTAAGGCTGCCCAAACATGTTCCATAGACAGAACTGTTTGTGTAAGGGATCTGCAGTTTAATGTGGAATCCGAACCACTGCATCTGAATCACGAACTGGTCTAATTATGAGGATGGTATTTGCGGATGGAATTAGTATTCAATAGTGCGGACGTTAATCCACACAAGAGAACATTACACCCACCGACCATCGCTCACAACTATCTATAATTCGTGACCTCCAAGTAGTTGGATTACAGGACACGCCACGGTCCCAGCAATAATAATACTAGTCACTCATATTATTTATTAAATATTATTACACTAACAACAAGTAGTTTCTACATGTTTAACAAATTATACTTTAATATTAGGTTTAATTGGATGAAATTGTGTGAAGCAATATCAGCAAAAGTCTTGTATTATCTTGTAATCAGTTTTGGTAAAACCCATCTCGTCCTTTGCGATATTGAACTTTACATTAACACAATTAAAACTGTAGATATTTGAATAACTTTTAAAACGGTCAATGTTCAATTCTGTATTTCAATTTTACAGTGAAAATTTCACTATACGCCCGTATAATTTGCATAAGGGGTTTTATTTAGTAAAATAATTTTATAATTGGTGAAAAATAAGCGACGACGTTTCAAATATTTGTATAACACATATGACTTTTGTGTCAAAGCGTAGACCTTTATATCAATAATACGTCTTTAACTATTTCTACACGTTGTTTAAAATTTCACTCTGAGTTGGTAATAAAAATATAGCATAAATGAAAAATTTTTGGTTAGTCTATAATTCAAAATAAAATATTGACCCCCCATATTGCTTTTATGTTGATTTTTTAATTATCATAAAGTTAAAACAAACAGATTAAAACAAAAGATCTCTGTTACTTTATTGTTAGTTCAAACAATTTCAGACTTTATTTATTCTCTTTGACAGAAAAACGTTCGATTAATTCCGGGCGTAAAACATTAACATGAA
Source organism: Nephotettix cincticeps (assembly GCA_023375725.1). Lineage (NCBI taxonomy): Eukaryota > Metazoa > Arthropoda > Insecta > Hemiptera > Cicadellidae > Nephotettix > Nephotettix cincticeps. The sequence continues at coordinate 16,854,451 of CM041784.1, forward strand.
GCACAACTGTAACCGAGTAAGTAACAACCCACAATGCAGCTTCAGGTTCATGTTTCATCTCCAATTAGCTAGCTTGTTTATGTTTTCCTCCTACCGATATCTTAACAAAGAGCATAATATTACAAGTAATGTTTCTTACAAAGGGCCACAATCAAGTCTTAGGACAGCTTTATATCTCTGAAACAAAAAGAGATATATCAACTAAATTTGGTATATCATTACTGGTAGTAGTAAAGGAATTTTAGCGAATTTCCTTTAGGGAAGAAGCTATTATCGAGGGTCTCATGGTAAGACTTAAGCCCGGGACCATGTTATTTTTCATCTTTAGGTGCCCAGAGGTCGAAAACAATAGTCGTTTAAAATTTTATATGTTATGTGTGTGTCCGTGAACACGATAGCTCTCGTAAACTTGGTCCAATCAAGACCAAATTTCGTAGAGACGTGTGTTCCTACATCTACTTGGACAAGCTTGTAATTCAGACATATCGATCAATCGGATCGGGGAAATAAAAATTAATATTTCACTTATCAATCAATATTTTTGGATTAAACTTGGTATTTACCTTCATGCGGTTGAGATCTTATGCTTCAAATGCTTAAAATCATAGTTTATGTGTTTATCATGGCAGCTAACCTGCATACTCTTTTCACATTTTAATCATATAGATTATAGACAAACTCCTTATATATGCTATGCTTTATTTTTTATGCTAGATATGCACACTTTCAATTTTCCTCACAGCAGCAAACCTGCACACTCTTTCCCATGTTAATCTTATAGAGAATAGGCAAATAACCTATATTTATGGAAAGATATTGATAAAACTTGTCATATATTATTATTATTATTATATTGATTTGGAAATTCGCTGAGAATGCAGGTCTGCTGCGACAGGGGTATTTAGTGCAAGGTGATCGGACGTCACTTATGGGGCCCATTGGGAGGAAGTTGAAAACTTTACAGGTAAGCATAGGTAAAATATCTTATCAAATTATAGGTCTTTTTCATTGGAATACAACGCCTCAAACTGGACCTTAAAAGGTTGATCCAAAACAAAACGGCTCCGGTTTGAAGTTTCAGCGTTCCATTTTGATTCTCATCAACCCTTTAAGGTCGAATTTGTGGCATTGTGTTTGGTTCAATACCTTTAATATTGTGAACATATAACAACCATATTGAACCATATTGTGAACATATTGTCAACCAATTATTATCTCTAAGTTTTTCAATTTACTTCCCAAGGACCTTCCCCCATTGGTAAAAAGGTAGCTTATACCAATGATTTGTCAATGAATGTACATTGATGAGGATCTTGTCAATGAATTTGTCAATGATTTGAATGAGCAATGATTTGTCAAATTTTGTTTTGATATCTATTTTCGTTTAAAGTCGTTCTAAGACTTAACTGTCAGCCTGTATAGGCCTACCGTAGTATATTGGACCGAGTGATAAAAATGCACATGTACAGTCTATATCTATAACATGTAGGTATATCGTACCATGAGGGATACGTACCATTTGTTTGGTGGTCACTCACGCTGCACGCTGCACGTATTTACATTGTCAAAACAAAGTTCTCACAATGTTCTTTAATGTGATACGGACAAAATAAAATAGCGACTGTAAAATGTAAATTAAATTTTAAGTTAACAGAAACGTTGTTTTGGAAGTGTTTGACAGGAAATTACAATGCTAGAGAAACACAACAATGACTGTATGAATGCCGCAGTCCGGTCTGGCCCACGGCTAATGCCGGCAAAATTAAATAAACAATTCCCTCTTTTTCAGCTTCATGTTAAATGTTTTCCCTCCGTAACGAATTAAACTGTTTCTTTAACAATAAACATGGGAAGTATACATTTGGGAAAATACATTTCAAGATAATTTTATCGTCAATTTGGTTTGATATGTCTGTAATGAAATGAAATTATTTATTCACATAAAAAAAGATTACAAAAGTTGCTTCATAATCCATGATTGGTGTCTTGTCAGACATGGTTCAGAAAGTTAATATTTCAAGAATATATAGGGACGGAAAGGTCAATATAGTGATAATTTTTTAATGGGTTTGCAAGATGCTCTGTATAAAAACATTACTAAGTATTTTAATAATCTGTTTAGTATAAACACCCTTTTACAATTTGAAGCATTGCTCCACAGTGTAATTTTATAATGGGGAATATATTCTATTAAAGCAAAATAAACCTTATTACACGTTTCGATTGATGCACAAATTGACAATTAAAATATAATCTATATGATCATTCCAATTTAGTTTGTTATCAATAAAATGTCTAAAGATTTTTTATTTTCATTGTTTGTGTAATTTAATGGAGTTTAAAAAAATAGATTTAGTTTTCGTACTATTTAGAAGGAGAATATTTGAGGAAAATCATTAATCTAATTATAATAGTGTCTCAGTAACACCTTCTTTTAATTCATATAAAGTTCTCTTCACTAGAAATTGTATGAATTACAGTTTCAATCTATTCGATTTTTCCGAATCTTTGAGGGTAGAATGAACAAACACTATAGGGTCCAATACAACATATTATAGAATATTGATAAGTATACCAGCTATGTAATTTGCTATAAATATGTTAAGAAGTTGTTAAGAAGAGGAATTGAAAATTAAAAAATCCATCTGAAAAATAGCTACACCCAATATATCTAGTTGATCTCAAGCTTTCATAATAGTTAATTAATTTTTTTAATTTTTCCAAAATATATGACCATGTATCGTGAATACATTTTTGAATTCAACTTAACTTAAAATGAAATTACAAACAAGAGCTTCTGTGAGTATCAATTTCTGTATGTTTTGATTGAACTTATCGAATGTGAAATGCCATTCAAAATACAACTTATTTCCAAACAACCTTCTAAAATTAAATTTTACCATAATGAATGCATATTTTTTGCTTTATTTCCAATAAAGCCTTTACAATATAATTATCTCTTTATCACAATTTCTTAAGTATAGAATCTTTTTTTTATTAATTTCAAACAAATGACACCGTATTTTGTTAATATTTAGTCCTATTAGATATTGAAACAATGTGAAAATGGAGTTGGTTTATTATTAATCGTATATTATTATTTATCATATTAATATTTCTACCAACGAATTATGGCAGATAAACGTCACCAGAGATACAGATACCAAGATACAGTTTGAAAAATTATAGTATCTTTCGGTACAAATGTTGATGGATCCATCTTTAGTTTTGTGTATAGAGGAAATACGAGATTTTAAAATGTTTGCTTTTGTCTCATAAGATACTTTGAGAAACTAGGCCCTTAAACCCAAACTCCTTGATTTGTTTAGTATTTGCAACTTCCTGTTTATTGTACTAATTCATTTTTTAGTATCAAAAATTATTATTGGTTTACCGAAAAATTCCGAACCAATAAAATCTTATATATTTTGAAAAATTTGTTCAATTTTCCAGATCTAGATTTCATATTGACTCAGGTATAAGTAAAGGTATACATCGTTGTAAAGACAATTTCACACTTCAAAATGTCATATTAATAGTTATAAAATATCTTTGAAAAGCAAACCACAAAATAATTTTACCTCACACCAGGTGCACAGAGATAAAGCTGTAAATCTATTTTATTTTCGCTCGAGCGAGCAGCTGGCAAAAATTAAATTCGATCAACTTCAAAAGGTATTTGCAAAATATAAACCTGTTTAATTAGCTAGCTCTTTGAGATTTAAATCTCCAACTGTATTCCAGGTATTACGACTGTTTTTCGTATCGTGCAAAAAAAAAGTAATTAGTTTGTCGATTTAACAATAAAGCTGGGTCTGAGAGTTCGCAATTTAAATATCCTTTGTAAATTTGTTTTATAATTGAAAGCTTTCAAGTAATAAATTTTAGCTGGAAGCAACTATTTCTGTAAATCTTTGTTTCCGAAACTTTTAAATACTAATTTACTTCTACCATTCATTTTCAACAAAACTAAAGGATAACTAATCAAAATTCTTGTCGGTCACACTGCCTATTTGTATCCAAACCTTACCAATTTGTAATCTTTTTTGGTCAACGAGTCATCAAAGCTTTCTGTCACTTCCCTTCCGGATAATTCTTTACCTATTTTGAGGCGAAAAAGTTAATTGCTCCATAAAATGTTTTCTACAATGAATAAAACCTATTTTGAGCGAAACCTTATTTTATACCAGTTTAAAAGATCAAAATGTAATATTTACGTGGATAATTAATTATATATTTTGTTACTATTTAATACATTATGCCATTTACTTTTTTATTGCGGACATGTTCCGTCATTATTTTAGTTAAACGCAGTTTAACGACGATCCGGGATTTCAATAACAATGCCTCGTCCTGAGGCAACAAAGAATTAGTACACTATTTATATGAACACTTATAACTAAATAAATATAGAATTTCTGAACCGGTCTATGTAAAGTTTCCTCTGTATGGTTACGCGTTATATTTTCTTATTTTTTGATTTAATTAAAGTTCCAAAAGATATTAGAAAGAAATAATCCCATGGCCTCGTAATTTTTCATCGTATTTTCACTAATACTAACATCATATTCCTCACTCTCATAACTTTCTATCTCGCTAAATTGGACGTTTAGCAAATGTGTTTTACAAACCCTAATTATTTATTGTTCCAAAACAGATTTTACAATCCAATTAAATTGCAGCATCTTACATGTATTAACATTATTGAAAAATTACATCGTAGCTTGATTTAACAAAACATAGGCTAATAAGTTTTAAGAATCACATTTAAATATATATGTTAAATAATAAAAAAAGTTTATAAAACACAGGAAAATATAAACCTATTTCTTTGGGACTTTAGATAAGGAGATAAGACTACAATAATCAATAGCATGTATTAATCATTCATAAATATGACTGATATGACTGAGACAGATTTTTTGAGAGTCTTAGATGAGTATTAGACGAACAATAATTGTTATTCATTGTACAAAAATTATTCCTCGAAAGTGAAAAAGTGAAAAGTGAAAAAGTGCTAATGTTGCAATGTTAGTATTGCGTAAAAAAAATTTCGTAGTTGCTAAATTTGACTTTTGAATACGTTCGCATGGTTACAGTATATAAACTTATTATATATATATATACTCATTATTCGGTAAATATTATTCGTAATTTCTTTGATATTTCCTTAAAGGGTAAATAAAATACAGTAAAATAAATAAACTGAGAATTCCAAAACAAAGTTTCTGTATTCTGACGCATAGTGATACAGAGTTTTGATGTGATCATATGTTGAGTTTAGATTATTTACATTACCAAAAATATTATATACTAATGATTCCTACTCTATTTTATTATTTTGTAATTCCTATAAGCTACTTCATCTGACTTTAGGTTATTCATTCATACATTACTATGAATTGTGACCTTTATAAAATATACGTAACAACGTATACTAAAATTATAATAAAATACAACGTAACCCTGAAAATTTTAAAATCATATGCATTTTGGCAAGACTACTCATAACTTTATATCCTTGAAAGTCATTAATTTTCCTTGACAGCAGTTGACAAAAAAATCTATAAACACGAAAATATGTGAAACGAAAATTTAAAAAATACTTACATTCGTATAAAGAGTGCATGTATGAGCGAAAAGCATTCATCCACCTGTAACCGGCTAGATAGAGGGTTAGACACACACTGAATCGCGAAGAGCGTGACAGAGAGAGCATGCGCCCCCCGCCACGGCCCTGGGGGAGGTAGGTTAAATAATGAAATTGCAAGAGAGGGCAGCGATTACAACGTTAAGTCCCCCATTGCCACCGTCAACAATGTGTTTGTCTGTGTAAATGAGTGTTATTTCTAGAAAGAGAACCTTGTGTATCTTTAACACTTTCGACTTTATTTGTTTTAAGCTAAGCCTAATATTTGCTCATTTGGTTTATGGCATTGCTCTTTAGCGAATTTCCCATGGGGAAAAGACTATTACCATAGGTCTCATGGCAAGACTTAAGCCCGGGACCATATTACATTTTCGTTTTCAGGTGGCCAGAGGCCAAAAACAATAGTCGTTAAAATTTGTATATGTGTGTGTGTGTGTGTGTGTGTGTGTGTGTGTGTGTGTGTGTGTGTGTGTGTGTGTGTGTGTGTGTGTGTGTGTGTGTGTGTGTGTGTGTGTGTGTGTGTCTATCCGAGAACACTAACTCTCGTAAAAATTGTCCGATCGAGACCAAATTTGGTAGAGACGTGAGTTCCTACATTTACTCGGACGAGTTCGCAATCCAGATGTTTAGGTAAATCGCAACGGGTAGTTTGGGGGCGTTTGTACCTCAAAAATGGGTCTTTTACGTTTTTCACATGTCATTTTTAAAAATTTCAAATTTATCTTCCACCATTATAATCCGCTCAAAAAACTATACAATTCAGTTCCTTAAAGTTTTGCTCTATCTCCAACAGTTACCGATATTTAAAAAAGTAAGTAAGTAAAAATGAATTTTAAATCTTCTTCTTCCCTGAACTGTCAAAATGTGTAAACAGATGTTGACGTAAGAAAATATAAACATTGAGACCTAGGACAGTCACGGCAGATCTTTTCTTCTTCCCGAACTGTCAAATTTTAGTGTTAACAGCTGTTGACATAAAGTAATTTTATATTTTCAATCTTTGAACATGTTAACATTGAAACTTAGGAAGTTCACGGGGGGGGTTTGAGGAAATAAATTTTCCAATGAGTTGCATGAGTTTAAGATCTACCTTTGTGTAAAATTCCAAACCGATCGGTTCAGTATTTCTCACATTTACTTGCCACAACAAACAAACTCACAAACATACAGAAACCACATCTTCTTTACAATATTATAGATAATGCTATGCATGTGATCTGTCATTCCCTTGAATAAAGAAACGGTCATTTTGAACTCAGGTCAACATGTTTCTTCCAATCAAATACAATTACATCTTATAATTTAAAGAAGAACATTGCTTAGGATCTTAGAAACGTGATTTCAATACGACAATAGGAAATAGTCACAGAGAGACAAACCCAGCTTTAGTGACCTTTGCGACCGTGGCAATCTTCCAAAACGTGAAATAAGGTTGTCAGGAAAGTTCTTCTGGACATTCATCGATGCATGGGAAGTAGATGCTTTAGTCTCTTCCTTCTGATAGTGAACATTTTTCATGTTGATTCTTCTTCGCCTCCGAGGTTTTCGGTAAATAATTCTAACCAACGGGTAAAGCGTGCATGGTTTATTTATTTTTACTTTTATGCAATTTTTCTCGAAATAAATGCGTCCAATTATTTAAATAAACAATATACAAGCTTTAATAACCAAGTACAGTGTATAGATATGGTCAAATGTTCATACATGTAGATACTATAGATAGTTAGTTGATAGTAAGTCTGATTACAATAAATATTTATATAGATATATGTGAGTGTAAAAATAAATTGATTATATGAGCATACCGAATATATTATCTACATGCAACTGAGTTATAGCTAAAATCACAGATACACGTTATCAGGAAGTTTAAGCTAACATAGACAATATAATGGCACCAAGTATAAAAGATTGTTATTAATACAAATCTTAAACTAATATAAACAATGGCATCAAGTGAGGCAGGTACAAAGACATAATCAATCAGTAAGAAGCTGCGAAGAGGAGCAGTTGAAAATTTTACAAAATAAATAGAAGGGATGATTTACGAGCCCGTGATAGATTATTTTCTTAAAATTATTGAAACGTAGTTGTGGTATCAGTTGTGGTTTCAAAACATATTTTCCCTCTACACGAATCCTTTTGTTCTGAGCGTGTCAATTAATTTTAACAATGTTTTCCGGCTTAGTTCCGTGCTATTCCGATTGATTGGCGGCAAACGATACTCTTTTTAAAATAGATTCACAATATCCGGAAAAAGTATATGAAACAATATACAGTAGGATCCCACGTATCCGGATAACGATTTTGCCGGATAAACCAACCTATTTTGATGATTCATATCTAATAATAATATTCAGTTGATAGACATAGTCATAATGAGGGGGACTCTTCTGCGATCTTTATTGGGAAAAATACACACGTTTATAAAATGAATACAAAGATTTTTCAACCTTCTCATAGAAAATGTTTTCTCAAGTATCATCCCTCAGATAAACCCTTTCCACTCTCTATCTCTCTACAAAGTCAATCAAGTTTTTTCGTCATTAACCGTGCTTTTCCCACATTTAGTTCATCACATATTTTGCCACGGATTCAGCTTTTTATTTATGTTTGATCGCATAAGGCTTTTGTTTGACTGTCACCACATTACGTTTTTGATTTTACGCACTCATTTTTTGTACACCGCTGTTCGGTGAACCGAATGTTAAACGTCACTGCAGCACTAAACACTTAACTCGTTGACGAATAAAAGTGTTTATGAGGTGAGAACTTTTATGATGTAATGAATAAATGGAAAGGAGGGAGTAAAGAAGTTTAATTATTTTGGTGGAAAAATCTTTATCGTAGTTGCATGCAAAAAAATACAGACGCTCCTTCCTGCACAGCGAAAAATAATGAGTCTCTTCACCGCCAACAGGTTAACGCGATTACATAATAAGAGATAAGCCATTACTAAAACCTAGTAGGATAAGCTCTCTAGGTTAGGAGGATAGTTTTAGTTTTTGGTGAGATCCGGCTTTTGAAACTAGTACAGTAGCTCAACTGAGAAGTAATCTCCAAAACCGGAAGAGCAGTCGAGTAATCGGAAGCAAGTGCTTTACTCGTTCGTAAGCCGTGGGAAATACATTTTGATATCTCTTCCAGGAAGTGGCCGGATATTCCGAGAACCGGGAAAACCGAGGCCGGTTATGAGGGGTTCTACTGTATGTTGAAATTACCATTGATCCATAAGGAATAAAATTATACAACAAAGCAAAACCATGACATAACCTCAATCTCCCATCACATGTAACAACAGCTGATACAAATTTGTCCAGTTCCCGCAAGTCGTCCATAATATTTACATGGAAAACATAACTTGGGTTATATTTACCAATGATACCGCTTATTACATTAATTGTTTGATACCTCATTTAAATAACATGCGGTTCACCAAACTCACGTAGTCTGTTTTGAAATGTTATCATAGCACTGTTGGAATGTGCATTACCTCATTATGTAACATTTTTTCGTTACAAAAAAACACTGAAAGGGACTAAGGGTCCCATAGAAAAGAGGGACAGTTTTACTCAAATTTGTAAAGTTTCCTCAATTTTATTTATTTTAATTATTTCATTGGGAAAAAATGTTTAGATAAATCTCTCTCTGGAACGCGTTACTATAAAATGTTCATATGAAGCAAAATTGAAATTGGCTCATTGATATATTAATCTGTTGTAATTTTTTCATAGATTAATTGTGTTGTTTTAATTAATTAAATTAATATTACCTGTTATATTGATTTTGAACAACACATATTGTAAAATCTTACATATTACAATGCCACCAATATTATTATTTTACTTATTTCTGAATTTTTAAATTATAGAACTTATGCATTATTCATGAAATGGAGTAAACAATACGAGTATACCTTTTGTTATCATAAATACGTGATTAAATTATTTATCATAGTAATTTATTCAAACTTGTTTACCAACAAAGACGGTGATTGCCAAAATACCATTCCGAAACTAAAAAAATTAATAATGTGACATCGTACATGCCGCTTCGTTCAGTTCTGGCTGTATCAGTGAGGTTTTGAAACGTTGGTCATACGATAACGTGACATCGTACACGCCGCTTCGTTTAGTTCTGACTGTATCAGTCTTGAAACGTTGGTCATACGATAACGTGACATCGTACACGCCGCTTCGTTCAGTTCTACCTGTATCAGTCTTGAAACGTTGGTCATAAGATAACGTGACATCGTACCTGCCCTGCCCTGCCCTGTCCTGATCTGCCCTGCCCTGCCCTGTCCTGTCCTGTCCTGTCCTGTCCTGTCCTGTCCTATCTTGTCCTGTCCTGTCCTATCCTGTCCTGTCCTGTTCTGTTCTGTTTTGTTTAATTTAGTTCAGGTTAGGTTAGGTTAGATTAGGTCAGGTATTTTAGTAAATTGAGTGTTTAAGAGTTCCATTTGTTGTCAAAAAATTATTTCGTTTGATATCTCCTAATTTAGTTTTCTTGATTCATTTTTTTCTGGTAGTCCTCAAATAATTTATACTCCAAAAGTTTCATATTAAAACTACTTTTATTATAAATCATATTGATAGTGAATAAATGGAATTTTAAAGTAAAAAGGTGGTTGTGGTGAATTAACGGAAATGATTACAATTCGAACTTTATGAGTGAAGTTTTGGAATGTTGGGCATACGATAACGTTATAAATCGGTGTGCTTTATACATTTCTAATTGTTTAAGTGAGGTTATGAAACATTATTCATACGATAATATGACATCGTACTCAATGCTTCGTACAATTACAATAGTATAATTGAGGTTTGAAACATCTGGTAGAACAGAGAGTGTTGTAATTTTCTAAAAACACACAGCCACCGAATAACAGCCATTAATTTATATTGCAAGAACATGAATTCTCCAGGGATACGAAGAAAAATACCGGCCTGGCACACTTGTTTGCGATGCTGGAATTGTTTCTGTTTCTCAGCACCGGGTTAAATTGCTCTCAGCTACTATTTCCATCTAACACTGCGTAATTGGCCAACATAAAACTTCTCGAAACATTTGGATGGAAATCAGAATCCTGGTATTCATTTGTCACTTAATTAGAACACATGACTAATTTTATATTAAATAAATTTAGGAAAATCAATTGTGTATTATTATTTTGAAGTTATCCTCAGCTAAACTATACATCGTACTTAGTGTTATTAGGAATATCACAATCTTCAGTTAGTATTATGGAAGTATCAGTTAATTGATGCATAATTTCTCATTCTAAAGTAAAACTAGAAAAATACGTACATTTTAATATAATTATCAAACTCCTAAACGCTGAAATCTCATAGAATGTCTTTTCAACAGTCTCATATTACAAGTATTTAGGTTTTGGGAGAAGTTTATCCCCCCAGTCCCTTACCCGCCCCCCCCCTACTCCACCATTTTTCATGCCACAATTTTCCATTGAACCAGCAACAATGTATGGATGTTTGTAGACACATTATCCTGCTGGCAGTCCTGTTGGCGAAGAGTCTCGGGTTCGAATCCTACACCGGAAGCAACAATATTTAATAATTATAAAATTAAATAATATAATATATGAAATGAACGGTCCGAAATTAAGTTCACCGAGACCGTCTACCCTCAGCGGTGCATACAAACCCCGGGTTTTCCAGGGTACAAAGTCCAATGACCTGACACTCGGGGTCAAATAATGATGATGGGGTCCATGGTAGTGTTATGCACACTACCTGATGTAGAAGGTATAGCTCAGCATTAAATAGGTTATCCACACTACCAGATGCAGGAGGTACAGCTCAGCATTAAATAGGTTATCCACACTACCAGATGCAGGAGGTACAGCTCAGTATTAAATAGGTTATCCACACTACCAGATGCAGGAGGTACAGCTCAGCATTAAATGCAATAAATTATGTATGTTGAACCAGTCAGCACAATTTTACCAATCGAAAACAAACGGTATCGCAAGGTTTCAGATAACGAGCTCAAAAAATATCCAACAATAAAAGGTAAATTATTAGTTGTGTGGGAAGTTATAAATAATTAGCTAATTATTTCAGAACATTAATTGTTTTTATTTTATGCACGTATATAATATATAATTATGTATGATTATATAAATATGAAGAATAAAGGTAGCAATTTACAATACCATAAGTGAAAAGTATTTATTTTTACATCATTTTACACATTTTAGCGAATTTCCCATAGGGAAGAAGCACATGGTAAGACTTAAGCCCGGGACCATTTTATTTTTTCTTCTTTAGGTGCCTAGAGACCAAAAACAATAGTCGTTAAAATTTTTATAAATATATATATATATATATAAAATATATGTGTGTGTGTGTTTGTGTGTGTGTGTGTGTGTCTGTGAACACGATAACTCTCGTAAAAATGGTCCGATCGAGACCAAATTTGGTAGAGACGTGTATTCCTACAAATGCTCGGACGAGTTCGTAAACCAGACATATCGGTCAATGGGAACGGGTAGTTTTGGGGGGTTTTGTGCCCCAAAATGGGTTTTTTGCGTTTTTCACATGTAATTATTAAAATTTTATAATTTTATATTTCACCATTGGAATCAGCTTAAAAAACTACACAATTAAGTTCCTTAAAGTTTTTCTCTATCTCCAACGGTTACCGAGATATAAAAAAAATCTAAACACAGTACGTTGTATTGTGAGGCTCCTATGTTAATCTTATGGAGGATAGGGAAAAATTTATATTTCTTATATTAATCAATATTTTTGGATAAAACTTTATATTTAGCTTCATGTGGTTGAGATCTATCCATTTATGCTTAAAAATCATAGTTTATTGTTTATCATGGCAGCAAACCTGCATACTCTTTTCCCATATTAATCATATAGGGAATAGGCAAACTCATTTATTTATGGACAGATGTTGATGAACGTTGGTATAAATTTTAAGAAAAAGATTTTTATGGTAGAAATGTTTACTTTCAGTGTTCCTCACAGCAGCTAACCTGCACACTCTTTCCCATGATAATCTAATGGAGAATAGGCAAATAATTCTCATGTTTATGGACAGATTTTTATAAAGCTTGTCATATATTATTATTATTATATTATTGATTTGGAAATTCGCTGAGTACGCAGGCCTGCTGTGACGGGGGTATTACATTTTAACATCTGCCAAATATAATTGGAATCAATGAACTCCGGTAGCCAACCCTGAACCCTGAGGTTTACCATGAACTTTTGCAATATATTGTCTGGTATTCTTTAAATTTCGTCCTGAATACGTTATTTTAGGCCTATGTGAACAAATCCTACCCTCAATTTGGAGCCACCCTTGAATCACTCGAGACTTTACCTTTGAGATCTATTTGTCACCTAACATTTGAACCACTGTGTTGTGCTTCAACGCCATTATGCATAAATTTTGACTGCGCCTTCAATTTTATCAACGCAACGGCACAACCCGTTTACAAGTTTCTTGCCGTTCATAGCTAACAGGGGCTTGACTTACATTTGGTGGACTTTGGGTGGACAGTGGGCAAATTAAGTGAAATTCTTTAAATATCTACAATGATCATCATGAATTATTTCATTGATGAAAGAAATTATTTTTTTACATTATATACACATATTAGTGTGTCGAGTCTCATTATTATAGTTTATTCTCTTGAATTATTATGCTTCATGATACATGAAAAATAATACATTAACTAGTGAACATATAGATAAGAAGTTCTAGAATTAAACAATGAAAACATGTAACTGAAAAAATGTAATAAAAAAAGGTGCATGTATAATACCGCGGTGTCTCCTCAGACATCCCTTGTAATTAAACACAGATTATACTGCATAACACCTCTCTCCTGTGAGGAGAGTGAGAGTGATGGTGTGTGAGAATCACATCTGTGGCTAGGTACATGTATAATGCCGCGTTGTCTCTTCAGACATCCCTTGTAATTAAACACAGATTATACTGCATAACACCTCTCTCCTGTGAGAAGAGTGAGAGTGATGGTGTGTGAGAATCACATCTGTGGCTAGGTACATGTATAATACCGCGGTGTCTCCTCAGACATCCCTTGTAATTAAACACAGATTATACTGCATAACACCTCTCTCCTGTGAGAAGAGTGAGAGTGATGTGTGTGAGAATCACATCTGTGGCTAGGTACATGTATAATACCGCGGTGTCTCCTCAGACATCCCTTGTAATTAAACACAGATTATACTGCATGCCACCTCTCTCCTGTGAGAAGAGTGAGAGTGATGTGTGTGAGAATCACATCTGTGGCTAGGTACATGTATAATACCGCGGTGTCTCCTCAGACATCCCTTGTAATTAAACACAGATTATACTGCATAACACCTCTCTCCTGTGAGAAGAGTGAGAGTGATGTGTGTGAGAATCACATCTGTGGCTAGGTACATGTATAATACCGCGGTGTCTCCTCAGACATCCCTTGTAATTAAACACAGATTATACTGCATAACACCTCTCTCCTGTGAGAAGAGTGAGAGTGATGGTGTGTGAGAATCACATCTGTGGCTAGGTACATGTATAATACCGCGGTGTCTCCTCAGACATCCCTTGTAATTAAACACAGATTATACTGCATAACACCTCTCTCCTGTGAGGAGAGTGAGAGTGATGGTGTGTGAGAATCACATCTGTGGCTAGGTACATGTATAATACCGCGGTGTCTCCTCAGACATCCCTTGTAATTAAACACAGATTATACTGCATAACACCTCTCTCCTGTGAGAAGAGTGAGAGTGATTGTGTGTGAGAATCACATCTGTGGCTAGGTACATGTATAATACCGCGGTGTCTCCTCAGACATCCCTTGTAATTAAACACAGATTATACTGCATAACACCTCTCTCCTGTGAGAAGAGTGAGAGTGATGTGTGTGAGAATCACATCTGTGGCTAGGTACATGTATAATACCGCGGTGTCTCCTCAGACATCCCTTGTAATTAAACACAGATTATACTGCATAACACCTCTCTCCTGTGAGGAGAGTGAGAGTGATGGTGTGTGAGAATCACATCTGTGGCTAGGTACATGTATAATGCCGCGGTGTCTCCTCAGACATCCCTTGTAATTAAATACAGATTGTACCGCGTACCTCCTAACACATTACACCTCACATTGGTGTTATTTAAGAAATAAATTTGATCGGCTACGTAAAAGGTAAATGTCTGGGACAAATGTTGTATTTTAAAGTGTAGCTTAACCTTGTACTTGAAGTTAAAAGAATGGGAACAGGCAATTAGCAGAAGATGTGGTTTTATCTGGGTTGACCACTACTATACCATTCATATCTTTTTTTATTTAATTATTCTTGTGATATTATAGAGTATGAGACACCAGTGTCTATTATAGCGGTAATTGTATGTGTAGCTATTCTCAGGGAGAGATTGGCCTTGTGTAAGGTTTGATGTAGGATTTATAATGTTGTCACTATGTAACAAATATGATTTTTATTTTATTGTAATTATTAGAAATTTGAAAACATAAAAAAGTAGACACGTTTACATATTTGGGAAGGCATGTCGTCTCGCCAAAAGGTGGAGCGTAAGAATGTCTAATATCGAATCAAGGTTAGGCTACACGTTGGAAAGTTCGAATGATGCTGTTGAGAAGTGGACCCTTGACCAGAATAATTCATAAGGTGCTATAAGAAGAAGTAGACTCTGAAAAACTTGGAAAATGGTGATAGAAAAAGCTGAAACCACTTGCTGGAGATAGAGAAAATAGGAAAGTTCTTCTAGATGACCTATGCTCTCAAAGGAGATAAAGGGAATAAGTCAAGAAGTAAGTCATATTTATGGGAAATCATTAAAGGGAAGGGACATCAATAGTCAATAACCTCATAGGAAGCACCTGATGAAGGTTATCATCCCGCAACCAAAGAGCTATAGAAACCAGAACGCCCTAAGCAATATATATTTCGCGAAACAGTGTATTCGGGATCAGCTTCTAAGGATTTAAAATTTAAAAGAGAATAGATTAAAATCAAAACACGAATAAAAGGTAGACCACTATAAACTGTCAAGAGGGGAGTTGAACAAGTTCAAAGGGTGTAAAGTCTGCAACAAATTACTCGGTGAATGTCGTGGGCCAGCAAGTTAATCTTATTAACTTGCTCAGCAATCTCTTGGAATCCGGTCGAACTGGGACTCTCCTTGTAAACCCGCTTAACTAAGGTTGTTGCCACTGTTCATCAGTTTATTTTCCTCAAAAGAGTGAATTTAAAATGCCATTTAATTTACCTTTTTTACTCCTCCGATTTAATCGTCAGTCGTTTTTATCATTTATCTTAAAAAATCACTTGTTGATGTTATACATGTATCTTTGTAATATTTTCACTTGACAGAATTAAGACCCTTACTTCAGTTAAAAAATCTTTTTAAACTAAGGAACTGAATTATGTTGAAGTAAAGACTAGATTCTGTTCTAGATTTTACGAAAGCATAAGGTTTATAATTTTAGGCAATGTTTGAGGTTATTTAGATTTTTATTGCGAACATTTTCTATCACGATTTTATGTAAAACAAAGTTTCACGACGTTTCAGGATCTGGAACCTGATCGTCCTCAGGCGAATTATAGCGGTAATTGTATGTGTGGTATTCTCAAGAGAATCCTTGTGTAAGGTTTGATGTAGGATTTATCATGTTGTCACTATGTAACAAATAGATTATTTTATTATAATATTAGAAATTTGAAAACATAAAAAAGTAGCACTTTTACATATTTGGGAAGGCATGTCGTCTCGCCAAAAGGTGGAGCGTAAGAATGTCTAATATCGAATCAGGTTAGGCTAACACGTTGGAAAGTTCGAATGATGCTGTTGAGAAGTGGACCCTTTGACCAGAATAATTCAAGGTGCTATAGAAGAAGTAGACTCTGAAAAACTTGGAAAATGGTGATAGAAAAAAGCTGAAACCACTTGCTGGAGATAGAGAAAATAGGAAAGTTCTTCTAGATGACCTATGCTCTCAAAAGATAAAGGGAATAAGTCAAGAAGTAAGTCATATTTATGTAAATCATTAAAGGGAAGACATCAATAGTCAATAACCTCATAGGTAAACTGATGAAGGTTATCATGAACCAAAGAGCTATAGAACCAGAACGCCCTAAGCAATTTATATTTCGCGAAACAGTGTATTCGGGATCAGCTTCTAAGGATTTAAAATTTAAAGAGAATAGATTAAAATCAAACACGAATAAAAGGTAGACCACTAACTGTCAAGAGGGGAGTTGAACAAGTTCAAAGGGTGTAAAGTCAACAATTACTCGGTGTAATGTCGTGGGAGCAAGTTAATCTTATTAACTTGCTCAGCAATCTCTTGGAATGGTCGAACTGGGACTCTCCTTGTAATTAACTAAGGTTGTTGACTGTTCATCAGTATTTCCTCAAAAGAGTGTGAATTTAAAATGCCATTTAATTTACCTTTTTACTCCTCCGATTTAATTCGTCAGTCGTTTTTATCATTTATAAATCACTTGGAGTTATACATGTATCTTTGAATACACTTGACAGAATTTAGACCCTTACTTCAGTTAAAAATCTTTTTAAACTAAGGAACTGAATTATGTTGAAGTAAAGACTAGATTCTGTTCTAGATTTTACGAAAGCATAAGGTTTATAATTTTAGGCAATGTTTGAGGTTATTTTTTTATTGCGAATATTTTCTATCACGATTTTATGTAAAACAAAGTTTCACGACGTTTCAGGATCTGGAACCTGATCGTCCTCAGGCGAACTAATATCTAAAACATGACACAATTAACACATAATCCGGAATAAGCCGGTATAAAGCTAAAAACATGAAAGGTTAAAGAACTCAATAAACTTACAAACAAACCATTCACTAACCATTACACACATAAGAAACATAACACGTCCACTCGTCACGGAGACTCAAAGACATCACCACATACACAAAATAGTAGCTTACTATTACCAGTAATAATATATCAAATTTGGTTGTGATGTCTCTTTTTATTTTAAAGTTATAAAGTAGTCCTAAGTTTATTGTATTTAGTGGTTTAATAATGCCTATTTACACTCTTCTAAAAACAGTCATTTATATTGACCTTGTATTTAATATAATGTCACAGACATTACTTTTAAAAATCTTTTAAACTTGGAACTGAATTATTTGAAGTAGACTAGATTTATTTATAATGTTTACATAGGTTTACTAAAGTAGATTTTTTTTGCGTTTTTCTAACCACGTTTTATAAAATGTGAGAGTATGATAGAATGATAAAACGACAAATAACTAAAAACCTGTTATAAGCTATAAAAAAAAAAATTAAAAAAACACAAAAAATTAAAACTTACAATTTAAAAAGAAACATACCAGGAACCAAGACTTACACAAGTAAAAGAAAAATATATCAAATTATTTCTTTTTTTTTTTAAAGTAGACAATTTCCGATATTATATAAGTTTGATAGCAGTTAAGTTAAAGTCGGTTTTGCGTTTTCCTCTGTGTGTCGTAGGTTTTTGTTTATTTTTACTCCTAATATTTGTTTATCCATCCATATATAATACGAGCAAGGTTTGATATATATATATATAATATATATAATATATATATATATATATATTTGCACACGGATCTCGAAAACGGCACCGAGGAATTTCTTTAAATTTTGGAAATAACTAATTTCCGAGTAGAAAATAAGTTCTAGATAGGTCTAATGTCCAGGAAAATTTGTGTTTTACTGTAATATTAAGTTTAAAATCTAAAAATTTAACATTACGCTTATGGAGTATAAAATGTAAACAATACAAACCAAAACAGCTGTTTATAACCGTTTGACAGTTCTTGAATGAAGACTGCAGGGAACAATATCGAGGTTATGCATTAATATTTATTTTATGAATTAAATAAATGCAAAATTATCAGGTTACTAAACAATTTGTAAAAAAACTTAAGGATAACATAGCTGTGCGAAATAAAAGCAGAAAAAAGTATTTTCAAAATCTTCCGTGTTTTGATAGAAAACGTATTGCTAACGTATTACAACAATTAAACAGTAAATGATCGGCTTTGGCTAAAAGACGTTAAACGACATCGCTCAATTGATTAACGTCGTAGCCGAGTTGTAGCGTATCGGCCTCAAGAACTATAGGCTGCGAGTTCCATCCACATAAATGTTTTCATTGCGTAATAAATGTGTTTTAATTTTTCTAATTAATTTTTATAATAAATGTCTTATTCTATACGAGCAAAGCTCGGTCACCAGGTACTAACTTCTTAACAACCGTTTGACATATACTAATAATTAACTCACTAATAAACTAATAACAATTTGTTCACTTACTCTTTTAATGGAAATTACTTTAAAACCCAGGTTTTCAACCGTCATTTATACGGACAGACGGGAGTTCACACCGGCGTATTATTTGGGTTATCGTTGTAATAGCCTATTTTGGACAATTTAGATTTTTCATGTTATTTAAGGTTTTTAGGGGTGACTTACTAGGGCACTACAAACGTCAGTGGATTCTTCGCCTCGTATATTGGCCTTTTCCACACCTCTCTCTGCTGTCATCTCCATTGTCCCTCCGCACTGAGTCACATCTTTCCTTACTTGGTCATACCTCCTCAGTTTGGGTCTCCCTCGAGTTTCTAGTTTCGAGCTGGTACAGCAGCGCATACCTCCAATCAGTCTAGTACCTTAGACTTATACAACCTATACTTTTCGTTTTTACCAAAGCTAAAAGTCAGTTTCCTGGTATAAGGATCAAAACTCTGTTTTTTCTAATCAGTCTTTCTCCTTCATCAATTACTGGGCCGAATATTTTGCGTGTGAACTACCCTTAAAAATCAAAAACTAAAAAACGTGAAGGTTTTCACAAAATTGCATCCTCCACTTCACTCTATAATTTTAAGAAGAAGATGACAATTTAGCACATTTTCGTTACATTAGTAATGATGAGTTCATTAGTAATGAACTCGTGTAACCTCGAAAATTAAAGACTCGCTAAGGTGAATATTACATTTTCGACTCAGTAAAAATTGAACCAATCATTATTGAATACATGTGTAAGCTGCGAAAACTAAGTTAACAGCTATTTGCAATGTTATACATTGTTTCTTTTTAAAGTGGTAAATAAATATCCTCAAATGAATACGTTTGCAGAGAGGTTTGCAGAAGACGGAGGGTTTCCAAACCTGATTATGCGGCTCTGCTCGGCGCCGTTCAAGGAAGCACTTTAGTCTTTGACATTATTGATGAAGATGTTATGAATTCAAACAGAAGGTCTTCTCAATAAAGCTTTTACCTTTTTTGAAGTAAATTCAATGAGAATCTAAACAATCTTGTTTGTTTCCGGACTATTCCGTGTTTACTTCAAGTTAGAGTTTACCTCCTAAAGCCCCCTTAAAAAGTCTCCATTCTCCATGTTCACATACTGTACTGTTCCAAAAATCTATCTTAAAATTTTACTTTAGAAAAAAATTAGCCTTCTCTCTTTTTTTTATTTAGTATCCATGTTTTGCTGAATAAGCCTATAACAAAACTGGCCGGATAAGTGTGTGGTAAACTTTGATTTTGCTTTCATAAGGTATATTTTGTTAAAAAGGTTTGAGGTTAGGATTTTGTTATATGCATTTATACTTTTATTGGCCTGATTAATGCTATTGTTTATTTCTGTTTCTCCACTTCTTCTGCTAATATTAAGATTCTAAGGTATATATAAAAGATAAACTTTTTCAAAAACGTATCCCTCTCGTTCATTTTTAAACCCTTAACCTAAAGCTGAAATCCCTCTTCAAAATCAAAATCTAAAGCCCTTTTTAAAAGTCTTATAAATGTCGTCAGTTAAGTTCAAGTAATGTATAAATAAGTCGCTGAAAGTACTTTTACACCGTGAAAAAATACAGACTGTTTAAAAATGTCAATGACATTTGGTTTTTACAAGTATGGATGGATGAATGAAACGCACGTTAAAAAAAGAATATTAGCTTTGATCTCTAGTTATTTTTAATTCTCTTGCAACAACAACATTAAAAGTATAACTTATGATTGTTGGGATGATTATATTGAATGTAATCTGTTTAACCTGTTATTGATCTGTTAACTAAACAACATAGCACAAAATATCTATTTTTACTACTGTATATCGCTAAAGAAAAATTCAATTTTGACAAGATGACAGAAATTATGGTAACGGTCTTGCTTGCCTGGATAGGATTTATGTTTTTAACATTTTGTACTGCCTCTGGACTGTTGTGAGGGGCAACTGTTTAGGGGTGTGAGGGGTGGGTACATATCCACCCGTAGTAGCAGCGGTGTGATCCATCCGGAGGGTAACATACTCAAGGATGAAGTATCACGACCTCAATATCACGAACCCCCAACTCAGAACCTTTCTTTCTGGTAGGATAGTACCGAAAATTAGTAAAATTACTGCAAGAAAAATAAAAAAGTACGTTCCATAATAATTTTAAAATTTCTAAAATTCAGGTTAGATCATTGAAATGGCAACCATACTACAATGTAGGTATTTTAAGCCAAGTATGAATGAGGATTGAGTGTAAGATGATTGTGGCACGATCTTGTAGTCTTGTTACTGACTAAGGCTGACATGTACCTTAGACAGGACTGTTAATTAATAGCCCAACAGCCGATGACAACTAATGGACCTATAGTTTAACGTGGAATCCGAACGATGGCCTCTGTATTTCGAATTATCTAATTATGAGGATGGTCTTTGTGGATTAACGTAGTATTCAATAGTGCGGACGTTAATCCACACAAGAGAACACTACATCCACCGACCATCACTCACAACTATCCGCAATTCGTGACCTCCAAGTAGCTGGATTACAGGACGTCTTCACCTTCCCAGTCATTTTAAACTTTCTAAACATCATTTCAGTACTGTATATTATGTTCAGTACTGTGTATAAATAACAGAATAGAATAAGTCGCCGAAAGTACTTTGATACTGTGTTTAAAAATGATTAGTTTTTCATGGTAAAAAAGAATCCTTGCAAGAAACTATAACTGGATTACTTTATTAAATCCGTTTAAGAATAATAATAATAACAATCACCATTAATCAGTATTTTGTCTTTAATTGAGTTTTATGGAGATAATCGTATTAATTGTGGTTTACTTGGAAGGATGACTATGTTTATGTATTTGGTGTGATTTCATATTTAGGCGAGAGCGTTGTACCCGTGACTTTGATTGTTACCAAGTCCTGCAGAGTGATGTACTTATCGATCACAGTTCTCCACCATTCCCAAAACAGACCAGTGCACTCTTTGCCGAATACCCGAATATCCTCAGCGTTCCCTGGCAATTGAATCTCTGCTTCAAATGGTGCTGTTATATCTTTCCAGTTCTTGTCCCAACTGACATCCTTCTCAACCCTGTCTCCGTTCTTGTCGTAGCTCACCTCCTTCCATGTAATCGCCCACTGCATTACAAACCATCCATTGTGGATAATCTTGATTACGCCCTTGCAGTAGACGGTTTTGGTTGTCTCGATGTAGTCTGTAGCCATCTGCATGGTGGCAACGGAGTTGTCCTGTATGAAATGGGTTGTGTAGGACACTGGGACTCCCAAGTTTTTCCTTGAGAAAGCACCGTATTTTGCTAAGATTTCTTTGACTTCTGATAACGATTCCACGTAAGAGAGTTTAACATATTCTGTGTTACCTCCCCTGGCAAAGACTTGAATGCTTGCATCCTGAAGGGTCTTATTCACTTCGAGATCGTTTTCAGCTGAAAGGTCAAACCTAGTTGCTTTTGTTTTAAGAATAGTCTTTACTTCGGCGCTGGTTTTAAACGATTCTAGCTTGAGCAAAAGGTCAATTCCATAGGAGACACAGCTAACAATGACCGGTGGTTTACTACTGTCGGTGTATCTTTTCAGATCTTCCACGGTTACGCTGGGTCCGAAGAGATCTGAGGGTTTCGTCACAGGCTCGACACAAACTGTATAGAATATTTGTTGAAATTTGTAGATGATAATTAATTTTTCTTGGTTATACATCGCTTCAAAATCAGTTTCGACTTCAAACTGCGTGTTCATCAACTCCAAGCCTAATTTTACTCTTAAATAGTCTGAGCTGTAAGCGAAGCAAGAGTCACTTTCAAAATTAGCAGCAACATAATGATCTTCAGGGTAATTGTTGAACCAGGTTTTCAGGGTTTTCTCTTTAGCTGCCTGATACTCGGCGAAGGTCGGCTTGATAGTGAAGTGACCCTCCTCGGTTAGCCCCGGCAGGTTGACGGTATAGGTAAGGTTGGCTCGTTCCAGCGGGATCATTGTGGGGGTGTTGTGGACAAGTTGTTGGTCCGCCACCAATAATGCACCGGGGTAGAGCGTTTGTTCCATTGAGGACGCTACTCCAATATTGCTTTTCCCGTTTCGAACAGTTTTTTTCTCTCTTGTTATGACAACGAAACATTTATTTTCGTCAAATTTTCCTTGTTTTTTAACAGGGACACTATCTTTGCTCTCCCCTTTGTATGCCAACACCAAATCTTTATCAAATTTTATGCCGTGCCAAATGTAATCATTGATCTCTTCACAGTTGTCTTTTCCATCAATTCCATGGTAAAAAGTCCACATTGGCAAAACAGCAAGTATCACAGTAAAATAGTACTCCATCTCAAGTACAAATTAGATCTCCAGAAAAATTGTACACCTGAAAACAAAATTATTTCTCAGTATACGTATCATAATTAATTGTAGCCTTTAATTTTACATTATACATCCTGGAAAGTTATACCTTTATTCAAACCTTACATTACAATCTTTACAAACCTTACATAAACTGTGTTGTATCTGTAATTCATATATCGAATTGCTCGCGATAACATTATCCGAACCATACACAGAAGAATGGCTAAATGTCCTACTTTTGTTGCTATTATATTTGTTGCTCGCTTCGCTTTGTCGGTGGCGAGTAGTTTGTGTTGGTTCTAGTTTGTGATTTTGTAGTGTCTTAGACATCCTATTTAGTATGTAATGGCTTTATAGTGAAATCTTATCAGCTACCTCGATGACAACGTTAAAACAGCTTAACCATACGGTTGATTAACCTTAGCGTAATCATACGGTTGCTTAACCTTAGCTTAACCATGCGGTTACTTAACCTTAGTTAAACCATATGGTTACTTAACCTTAGTTTAACCATACGGTTGCTTAACCTTAGCTTAATCATACGGTTGCTTAACCTTAGCTTTACCATACGGTTGCTTAACCTTAGTTTAACCATACGGTTGCATAACCTTAGCTTAATCATACGGTTGCTTAACCTTAGTTTAACCTTTACAGCTCATTTACGGCAACCATACGGCTCAACCATTACAGATTGTAAGAAGAGGAATGGTAAATAAAAACGCACCAAATTAGGATTTTCATTAAGTCCTGTTCAAGTAATTACCTAAGCAGCCAAGAGTTCAGTTGTTCAGCAGTAGTCTAAATGTAAATCCAAGTACGATTTAATTAGTAAGCAAATGCGTTTAAAATGTTAGTTTTCTTTCTGTAAATTTATTATTAGATTCTAGTTAATTTTGTTTATTTACAAGCTCAACCTGTTTGGCTACAAAACGGAGAAAACCAGCCCAGAATGACAGTTAGTCTGTCAAGGTCACTGGCTCTCCACTATCAACAAAACAAGTGTCCAAGACTACACTACACCTAGACTGATAGTTGACAAATTCTCTAACTACTCAAGAACATAATACAAGTAATAAGCAAAAATACAAAAAATACATATTTTTATTGATCAAATTGCGTTAATATTTTAAGTGGATAATATCAGTTTATCAAAAAAGTTTTTGTTAAAAAAACCTTTTGTTCAATCAAGTGTTCAAACTATCTTAAAATGTTAAATGAAAAGCTTGGGTGTTAATAAACTTATTCGCCAGAAATTCAATAAATACATCAAGAACATAACAATAAATCTCAAATTAAAATTACAGTATCAACCTACCTAATGTTAAAGTAAACATAGAAAAACTACAAATTAAAAATACAAAGTGGACTAATTATAATCATATTTTTCCAGCAACTGTAATTTATATTCCTATTAATAATGAGGCTATTGAAATAATTGAGATACTTTGACACATTGTTAGAATTTCCGCTTTTCCATGCACTAATTTAACTTGTTTAATCAGTGGAATATTGAATTTGAATTTGTAGTGAATTTTAAATTTGTTTACCTAAAATTACTGCACGACGAACTGTAACAACACACTCAGTGTTGAATAAACAAATCGATTTTGTTTGCTAACTGATGGTGGCTGTGGCCTTGATTGGCCAGTCCATTGTTTGCAAAGTTACGGTTAAAAGTACACCTCTTTCAAAAATGTCTTTCGATACTTAGCAACATGAATGTAAAGTTTTCCCAATCCTGACGATCGATGACAGACTAATTTTCCATCTGATAGTGCACCACAGTGAAATCTACAGTGAAACACTACTGGAGTGTGGGTTAAGAATTCATACCCAACCAGTTCTAATATCTAGCTTGCTTATGGCTCAGTTAATGGGAGTTCGTGTGAGGCTTTCTGCCTAAATTATAAAATAAACAAACACTGTTTTAAAAAACTAGATCAGACAAACACGGTCCATTCTCTCAATCGCTGTCGCTCCAGTTCATTTTCCGACAATGACACACATCACACGTCCAGCCCTAAAATATGACGCTTCACCTCCGTCCCGAAACAAATACGGTTACCCTCATTTTTAAGTTTATCAGGAAGGGAGTTCCAGTACCTAGATGCAGAGACAGTAAAAGAATTAGTATAAAGGGTTGTTCGATGAATTGGGATCTAAAGAAGTCGAGGGTCCCTGAGGGTACTTGTGTCAGAAATGTATGTTAAATTAGTGGAAAGATAAAAAGTTACGTTATGATTGATTATGAATTTTAGCAGACAAAAAGTATGAAATTCTCAAACTTCTTTAAGCCTTATTAATGAAAGAATATTAAAATATGACGAAACATGGTCGGAATGCATCAGACCAAAAATAAATTGAGCACGTTGAAGCCGATTCGAGAGCTCACAGTCATGTCATTGTTCACCACGTCACATTATTTGAAGTATGTCAGAACAATGGTACCAACATTGTCTTCACATTAATCATAAGAAACCCAGCAAAATGTTTAAGACAGTGAATAGCAGCGGGGATCTGAAGGAACAAGGGAGACTAAAATTCACTGAGAAAACCGGACGGACTATTTCTACAGATTACATTAAAATCAAGAAAGAGATTATAATTTAAATAAATATTAAACAATTCCTTGAATTTTTCATATTTTATTCGTCCTCTCCCTCAGAAATTTACACAAAAAACTGTTAAAAATGCACACAACGTAATTTCCGATCGACTCTAGTTTATTTTTCATAATTAAAAACCTTTAGGGTTTTAAATGTGGTAGTATATTACTCTTCAACATGTTACTGTAATACATTTGTAATAAAAATAATATTTTATGGTTTCCAGTTTTTAGGCCTTTATAAATATAAAATTTGTTACCTTTATTTGCCTGTAGATATAAAAGATTTTCTTTAGTCTCCCGATGTAAAAAAATTCAAGAAAGCTACGAAATATACAAACACATCCAGAATTTTAGTAACATCAATTTATTAAACAAGAAAGAAGACTATTTAAATTCAAACTATTCAAAATTACTAACAAAATTTAAAATACAACTACACCACATTCATGAAAAATTATTAAACATATGAAATTTGAACAAGAAATTATACAAATATTATTTATTTACATTCAAGAATTTACCCTGTGATGATGCTACAATTTTGTAGCGAAATGTACATCGGTAGAATAAAGAATTTTTTTTAGATCTACAGGCAAATAAAGGTAACAAAATTTAATAAAAATAATGTTTTCAGCCTTTTCCTCATAATAGTCCTTCATAATAGTTCCTCATAATCTACAACCCTCATGTAATACCTACCAGAATGTGATGAAGTGCGGCCTCAGAAGCGAGGAAAATACACTCTTTGACAACCGGAGCGCGTGCATAATCGAATGACTCTCCGGTGTTACATTTAACACGTGCTTTTAGGTATGCTCGTGAGACATAAAATTTAACGTGTTACAGCATTTCACGAGACTATAAAGCCCTGTTTATTCGCAATTGCTTACGTTACGCTTTAATCGAATAAGCGATAAGCTTTAATTGCAAGGGAACTGTGAATACTATTGCCAACCAAGCACGTTTCGACAGCAGCTTCATCAAAATTTTTTTGTATTTTTTTTAGAAAGCATTTTTATCCAGGGTCAGTCTGTTCAACGAGTAGATTTAATTAAGTATCTAATTTTACAGAAAATGTTTTTTATGGTTGTAAGTGCACAGGTATCCATTACTCCATCTTCAGTGAAGAAGTTTTTTTTTACTCTAACATCTGCCAAATGTTCTCATTTAGAATCTACGAGCTTCTGTCGCTGGGCCTAAGAGTTTCTCATGACATTTTGCAGCATATTGATTGGTATTCCCTCAATTTCCAAATCAATTTTAGGGCTGAAATGCTTCTGCGAGGATTTTTCTTAAAACCCCTTATTTGCAGAACAGTTTTGTCTACCTCTTCCATGTTAAACAGTGACATTTTTGTGTGTAATGCCGGCAAGAGAAATATTAGGAAAGTTTTTCTTTGAGGATATTAATTGAAGTGGTGTGACATTTCAATGATCCATAACTTTCAAACACCAGAACTCACTTGTTATCCAGTGAATGGAGACAAAATTTTCCTACAAGATTTGGCAATAAGCCACATTTCAAGAGTTTCCATAGTGCTGTGAACGCTTTGGTTCCAGGCGGCGTAATTATTCGGAACGGGGATATCCCTTGGCCCCTCGCTCCCCAGATTTGACAACCTGTGCCTATTTTTTATGCGGATTCTTAAAAACAAGAAGTTTTTAGAACAATAAACTCAGAATTATACCAGCACTAAAGATCAATTTGGAACGAAATTTAACCCGGCAATATGCTGCAAAATATCATGGGAAACTTTCAGGCCTGCCTGCAGGTCATATATTCCAATGGAGGACAGTTGGCAGATGTTATATACGCAAAGGCCTGGCTTCAGAAGGTCATAGATTCCAATGGATGACAGTTGGCAGATGTTATATACGTAAAGGCCTGGCTGCAGAAGGTCATAGATTCCAATAGAGGACAGTTGGCAGATGTTATACCCAAAGGATTGGCTGCAGAAGGTCATAGATTCCAATAGAGGACAGTTGGCAGATGTTATATACGTAAAGGCCTGGCTGCAGAAGGTCATAGATTCCAATAGAGGACAGTTGGCAGATGTTATACCCAAAGGCCTGGCTGCAGAAGGTCATAGATTCCAATAGAGGACAGTTGGTATATGTTTGGCATTTCAAAGAATGATTTTTTTTCACTTATTGAACGACAATTGGCTACCTTTTTACTTCACATCTATAACCATAACGTTTACGAAATAAATTTCTCATTTAGTTACTCATTTAAATTTCGCCGTTTCACAGGTTAACTCTGTATATACTTTTACCACCCGAGTAGACTAAGATGTACGTGGGACGTATCAAGGCAAGATAGGGGTGATTCGACTCTGTAAAAGGGGATAATACTAATCCAGGATCCAAGCCTGGGCTATCACTGTCTTGGGCGCGGAGTCCGTCACGCTAGCAAATATGCCACCGACCAACCAGGTGAGATATGATACACAATACAATATGAACAGCATTATGATGATAGGCCTCTGGCCACCTATCGTTAGGATCTTAAAAACAAGGAAAGAATCTTTTTATTTCCGATGACAAAAATACATGCAGCCCTACACAAAAATAGCAAATACTGGAAATTATTTCCTCAAATTAGATCTAACCTGTGGGTGGAGAACAAGTCCTTTGGATTTCCACTTTTATGCATCTTAACATGAAAAGTAAAAATCTAAAACCTAATTGAAACTTCTAAAAATAACAATTATAAATAATACGATTTCGATTTGCCATTTAAAAACAATGTATCCCAACCGAGAACCCAGTCCATTCAGGAGATAAAGCGACTGGCAGCCTGAAAATCAAGTTGAGGAAATTTATTTTCATGACCGAAGATGTAAATTTGGTTTAAAAAATTAGTCTGGACTTGTGCAACGATTAAATAAATATCAGTTAATTCTAAATTCTTTACTGCTGGCTTTATAAGATGACCTTTCTAAAATCCATATGAATCTAATGCAACTTGTTGACCATTCTATTTATACAAATAGTGAATTCCGAAACATAAAAAAGACCAGACTGAGACTGGATGATCATTAATTAATTTGTGTCGGGTAAAACCACCCACCATCCACCACGTTCTAACCCCAGGTATGTTATCCAGAACATTTTCAAGGTCGACGATAAAGAGCGATAAATGGATTCCTATACACAGATAGCAACGACAACATCTCCCTGCCAAGTGATATCTACTTTAACACATGTGGCTCCAAACATTTCCACTTCTGTTGAACATACAGCAAATACTTTTTCACAAAACGCAATCAATTCATATTTCCGATTCTTATTGCCCTCTTTATTAATCACGATGTCATAACCATCCACTTCACTCATTCACACTTTATTCATCAGGACTCGGTCAGCAAAATTACATCAAATGGTTATAAGAATTCAAAATTACTGTCAAGTTATTGAAGTTTGTATTCAAATTTCGTTTATTTTTACTAAAAATATAGATACTGCTATTTATATCCACATTTTTCTCTGCAAAAACATGTACTCTGTGTATTCATTATATATACATGCATTTGCAAAACGAAAACAAAGAACCACATGTAGAATAGTAATATGATAACATGCGTTGCAAAGTGTTTGTAAAAATAATAAACCGTTGTATTCGAATTGATTACAGTTGTATGTTTAAAGTATTTCAAATACTTTAAAAAAAATATGATTATCAAAACATTCCTTGATCGAAAGCATGGATTTATCGAAATGTATTTTTGATTCATGCAAGATATTGCATGAAACAAAGATATTAGGAAATTAATAAAATATCTATTGTTCATTATGTTTATCACACTAGTTTAAAAAGGATTAACAGTACTACAGTTGAAATTACAACATGTACTTATTGTCTTATTGACTCTTTATAACTGTCTTGATAAGTCTTTAACTCTTAATAACCCATGGCTTTAATATTAAATTATAGTTTTAATGAATATTACTAACAATAGGTCTAATTATTTGAATAAAATTAATAAAGAAGGTAATAAAATTTCTTGAGAACAGGAAAAATAGGTCAAGTATTCAATTCCCAAATCGTCTAGAAAAATATTATAGGTTTAGACCTCACACCCTTCAATTTCAATATGAAACAACAGACATATTAATTAAATTCTCCTTAAGTTGAATTCCTTTTTGATTTTGATTTTTAATGTAGTAAAAAGGCATCTCTTAACAGTCGTTTTATATCCAAACAAATAATAACAGAAATTAAAAGTTGCGCTGTTTATCTATAGTAATTTTATTTTGCATGTTCAATGAGAAAAGAATTTACAAAAAACGTTTCGGGTTCATCTTCTATGGACTCGGAGATATGGAGTGCTGCGGGGAGAGAGTGGTGCCCCAGACGACAAACTCCCGCTCGTCGATGAGTGGAATGCCACTCACGTCGATCACGGTTCGCCACCAGTTCCAGAACAAGCCAGTCGCTTCCTTAGCGATCACATGGATGTCTTCCGCGTTGCCCGGCAATTCGATTTTTTCGTCAAAAGGTGCGGTCAAGTCCTTCCAATTCTTATTCCAAGAGGCTTCTTTCACTACTTTGACACCGTTCTTGTCGTAGTTAACCTCCTTCCAAGTGACGGCCCATTGCATGACAAACCATCCCTTGTGGACGACTTTGATGTAACCCTTGCAATGGACAGTTCTAGTGGTATCGATATAGTCTGTAGACATCTGCACCGCGGCTCTGGAGTTGTCTTTGATGAACTGGGCCGAATAAGAGATCGGAGATCCCAAGTTGGTCCTAGAGAAACCGCTGTATTTCACCAGTATGTCATTGACTTCCTTGAACGACTGGGTAGTGATCAGTTGGACGTGCTCTGTGCTTCCTCCCATCACAAAGACCTGCATGTTCAGGTCATCTACTTTGGTTTTTATTTCGAGTTCGTTTTCGTTAGAAATGTCGAATCTGCTCGCCTTGTTGGAAAGAAGAGCTTTGGTTGAGGAATCTGTGTGAGATGTTTCCAGCTTGACGTATATGGTCCTTCCGTACGAAACACTGTCGACAATCACTGGAGGCTTGGTGCTATTGGTCATCCGCTTCAAATCATCCACAGATACTTTGGGACCAAAAAGATCTGATGGTTTTTTTGTGGGCTCAACACTGACTGTGTAAAAGATTTGTTTGAACTTATGTACCATGATAAGTTTTTCCTGGTTATTCATCGCATTAAAGTCGATACTAGATTCGATCTGTGTGTTCTTGAATTCCAAACCGAATTTCACTCTTAGGTAAGACTGGCTGTAAGCGAAGGTATAATCACTTTGGAAATTAGCGACCACAGTATTATCCTTTGGGAATTTCTCGAACCAGGTTTTAAGAGTTTTCTCTTTAGCTGCCTGATACTCGGCGAAGGTTGGCTCGATGGTGAAGTGACCCTCCGTGGTGAGTCCCGGTAGGTTGACGGTGTAGGTGAGGTTAGCACGGTCCAGGACAAGCATGTCGGGCGAGTTGTCGATGAGGCGCTGGTTCGCCAACAGCAAGGCGCCGGGATAGGCTCTGTGTTCATTCGAAGAAACAACACCGATGTCGGATTTACCATTTTGAGCAGTTTTCTTCTCTCTTGTTATGACGATGAAGCATTTATTTGGGTCTATTTTGCCTTCAGTTTTCACTGGGACGCTATCCTTACTCTCACCTTTGTAGGACAACACCTGGTCGTGTGAATAGCTTAAGCCATAGACGTAGCTGTCGATCTGGCTGTTGGACCTAGCCACACGCTCGCTGAGTCCATGATCGAAGCAGACAAACAGCACTGCAACAACTATCAAATAGCGCCCCATCTCTTTGGATTGGACCTGAAATCAAATTTATATTTACAGAATTTAGAGAATGAATTCATTTCATTTAGATATAAGTAGTGTTAGAGATTACCAATATAAAATTCGGATATTACGGGAGAATCTCGTTCAGTCTAAAGGGTTCTAAGGTCTGCACAAAACAAATCCAAAAAAGGTCCACTTTTCTTCTTAGACGTCCACAGACAGTGCTCTGCAGAGTTAAGTTATAAAACTAGTTTTTGGTAGTATAAATATAAATAAATGTATATTTTATTATTTAGGGTGGTATTTACAGAAAAAAACATGACTTAATAACGATAAAAACATGTTGGATCGCATGACCCCAATATTAACTTAGTTCGTCATACATACGAAGATTTTCCCTCGTAGATCCTAAAAAACTTTTACGTTTTAGGGTCCATAGATGCCAAGAAAATCATATTAACAGTACTACAGTTGAAATTACAACATGTACTTATTGTCTTATTGACTCTTTATAACTGTCTTGATAAGTCTTTAACTCTTAATAACCCATGGCTTTAATATTAAATTATAGTTTTAATGAATATTACTAACAATAGGTCTAATTATTTGAATAAAATTAATAAAGAAGGTAATAAAATTTCTTGAGAACAGGAAAAATAGGTCAAGTATTCAATTCCCAAATCGTCTAGAAAAATATTATAGGTTTAGACCTCACACCCTTCAATTTCAATATGAAACAACAGACATATTAATTAAATTCTCCTTAAGTTGAATTCCTTTTTGATTTTGATTTTTAATGTAGTAAAAAGGCATCTCTTAACAGTCGTTTTATATCCAAACAAATAATAACAGAAATTAAAAGTTGCGCTGTTTATCTATAGTAATTTTATTTTGCATGTTCAATGAGAAAAGAATTTACAAAAAACGTTTCGGGTTCATCTTCTATGGACTCGGAGATATGGAGTGCTGCGGGGAGAGAGTGGTGCCCCAGACGACAAACTCCCGCTCGTCGATGAGTGGAATGCCACTCACGTCGATCACGGTTCGCCACCAGTTCCAGAACAAGCCAGTCGCTTCCTTAGCGATCACATGGATGTCTTCCGCGTTGCCCGGCAATTCGATTTTTTCGTCAAAAGGTGCGGTCAAGTCCTTCCAATTCTTATTCCAAGAGGCTTCTTTCACTACTTTGACACCGTTCTTGTCGTAGTTAACCTCCTTCCAAGTGACGGCCCATTGCATGACAAACCATCCCTTGTGGACGACTTTGATGTAACCCTTGCAATGGACAGTTCTAGTGGTATCGATATAGTCTGTAGACATCTGCACCGCGGCTCTGGAGTTGTCTTTGATGAACTGGGCCGAATAAGAGATCGGAGATCCCAAGTTGGTCCTAGAGAAACCGCTGTATTTCACCAGTATGTCATTGACTTCCTTGAACGACTGGGTAGTGATCAGTTGGACGTGCTCTGTGCTTCCTCCCATCACAAAGACCTGCATGTTCAGGTCATCTACTTTGGTTTTTATTTCGAGTTCGTTTTCGTTAGAAATGTCGAATCTGCTCGCCTTGTTGGAAAGAAGAGCTTTGGTTGAGGAATCTGTGTGAGATGTTTCCAGCTTGACGTATATGGTCCTTCCGTACGAAACACTGTCGACAATCACTGGAGGCTTGGTGCTATTGGTCATCCGCTTCAAATCATCCACAGATACTTTGGGACCAAAAAGATCTGATGGTTTTTTTGTGGGCTCAACACTGACTGTGTAAAAGATTTGTTTGAACTTATGTACCATGATAAGTTTTTCCTGGTTATTCATCGCATTAAAGTCGATACTAGATTCGATCTGTGTGTTCTTGAATTCCAAACCGAATTTAACTCTTAGGTAAGACTGGCTGTAAGCGAAGGTATAATCACTTTGGAAATTAGCGACCACAGTATTATCCTTTGGGAATTTCTCGAACCAGGTTTTAAGAGTTTTCTCTTTAGCTGCCTGATACTCGGCGAAGGTTGGCTCGATGGTGAAGTGACCCTCCGTGGTGAGTCCCGGTAGGTTGACGGTGTAGGTGAGGTTAGCACGGTCCAGGACAAGCATGTCGGGCGAGTTGTCGATGAGACGCTGGTTCGCCAACAGCAAGGCGCCGGGATAGGCTCTGTGTTCATTCGAAGATACAACACCGATGTCGGATTTACCATTTTGAGCAGTTTTCTTCTCTCTTGTTATGACGATGAAGCATTTATTTGGGTCTATTTTGCCTTCAGTTTTCACTGGGACGCTATCCTTACTCTCACCTTTGTAGGACAACACCTGGTCGTGTGAATAGCTTAAGCCATAGATGTAGCTGTCGATCTGGCTGTTGGACCTAGCCACACGCTCGCTGAGTCCATGATCGAAGCAGACAAACAGCACTGCAACAACTATCAAATAGCGCCCCATCTCTTTGGATTGGACCTGAAATCAAATTTATATTTACATAATTTAGAGAATGAATTCATTTCATTTAGATATAAGTAGTGTTAGAGATTACCAATATAAAATTCGGATATTACGGGAGAATCTCGTTCAGTCTAAAGGGTTCTAAGGTCTGCATAAAAAATCCAAAAAAGGTCCACTTTTCTTCTTAGACGTCCACAGACAGTGCTCTGCAGAGTTAAGTTATAAAACTAGTTTTTGGTAGTATAAATATAAATAAATGTATATTTGATTATTTAGGGTGGTATTTACAGAAAAAAACATGGCTTAATAACGATAAAAACATGTTGGATCGCATGACCCCAATATTAACTTAGTCGCCATGATAATACATAGATCCTAGAAAACTTTTTACGTTTTAGGTTCCATAGATGCCAAGAAAATCATTTATTTCTTGTTTGTATATAAATATATGAATATAGGTATATTTATTTATTAACACTGAAAAACGGACAAGTTAACGGATAAACCTTAATGGATCGTTTAATCTGAGGGGGTTTCGTACTACTAAATTGCTTTTGTGGATTATTATACATTATAATTTATTAATAGTATAGAGCTATTAGCACTGTTGAAAGTAGCACCAAAAAGATTTAGTATCTTGAATCTTTTCTCTATGTCAAAAGATACAAAGATATACAATATTAGTAAAAAAAGTATTTACCCCTTCCACATTTTAGGTTAGGTTAGGTAAAAAAACTACATTACACCTCAATATCCTTAATAAATACAGAATTTTTTATTACTGTCACTGTGTTGCTCCTTCTTGCAATATTTTTTAGGCAACGATTTGTTTAAGCCACTACTCCTCAGACAATATGTATATTCCACGAATACCTCCTTCGCACCAGACCTACGTACTCAGCGAATTTCCACCTCAACAATATGGCAATGATAATACAAGTATATGACAAGATTTGTCAATCAATACCTGTTGATAGGTTATTTGCCTATTCTCCGTACCATTAACATGGGAAAGGGTATGTAGGTGTGCTGCTATGAGGAACATTGAAAGTAGGAATTTTTAGCATAAACTATTTTTATTTTGACCATATGCCGAGTTTTATCATTATCTGGACATAAATAAAGGAGTTTGCCTATTCTCCATAAGATTAACATGGAAGGGAGTATACAGGTTTGCTGCTGTAAGGAACATGTAAACTATAATTTTTTTGCGTAAACGTATTAATCTAAACCACATGAAGTTAAATACAAAGTCTCATCTACAACTAATGGTTAAAAAGGGAGATATTAATTTTCCTTATCCTCGGTAAGATTAGCATTGGAGCCCCTAAATACAATGTACTGTGTTTAGATTTTTTAATATCTCGGTAACCGTAGGAGATAGAGCAAAACTTACAAAATAAAAAAAAAAATAAAAAAAAAAACAAATAATAAAAGTAAAAAAAAAGAATATAAAAATTAAAAATAAACAAAAATAAAAAAAAATAAAATAAAATAAAAAAAAAAAGAAACCGTAGGTAGAGAGATAAAATTTAAAAGTATTTTAAAATTCCATATGAAAAACGTAAAAAACCATTTTTTAGTACAAAACCCCCCAAACTACCCATTCCGATTGACCGATATGGCTGGTTTATAAACTCGTCCAAGCAAATCTAGGAATACACGTTTCTACCAAATTTGGTCATGATCAGACCATTTTTACGAGAGTTATCGTGTTCACAGACATACATACATATTAATTTTAACGACTATTGTTTTTGACCTCTGGGTACCTATATAAAAAAAATGCCATGGTCCCGGGCTTAAGTCTTGCCATGAGACCTACGGTAATAGCTTCTTCCCTTTGACAAATTCGCAAAAAAAGACAGACACCAAATCTTAACATTGACATTTTAGGGGGATCATACAAGTATCGAGATTCTGTTGTTTTGTCAACATTTTTAAATTTGAATATATAGACTATTTTTAGGCTCTCATCCAAAAGGTGTTTCTGGTCTTATGTTTGTCTGTGTTTATTTATCTATTTAATGATCCCGAGACTACAACGATTGTCCAATTTTTATAAAATTTGGCACAAAGATAGGCTTTGGTTATGCATCATTTGAATTGGGTATATCTCTATTAAAATCATTCTTGTAGTTAGAGGGTGTTTAAAAGAAATTCTATGACCAATTTCGACAAAAGAATTTATCAAATGCTATTTCTATAATAATTTAAGAATACAATTGTTTTTTTTCAAACGTACGTAATTTTTACGTCTACTTTAAAAGGAATAAATATGTGTCAGTTCACTGATACCGTTTGTTATGTATTCAGTTGAACTAGAATTTAAACGATGACTGTTGAACAAGGACTTAGAGATGAAAGGATTTGATTTACAAACAAAATATCGTACTCGACCTTGATACAGGCCATAAACGAATCTGGTTTATCTAGAAAAATATGTTATCCTTCTTATCCGGTTATCTTAACCCTAGTGCTGGAAGCTCTCAGACTTATTAAGAAAAACCATGTAACGTCACATGTATTATGTAAGAATAGCTTTTAAGAATCACAAAG
Organism: Nephotettix cincticeps; assembly: GCA_023375725.1. NCBI lineage: Eukaryota > Metazoa > Arthropoda > Insecta > Hemiptera > Cicadellidae > Nephotettix > Nephotettix cincticeps. The sequence continues at coordinate 16,891,147 of CM041784.1, forward strand.
TAATCGTGAAAATATTTTTAAGAGGGAAGTGGGACATTCCTATCCCCCAATTTAACATTTTAAGATTATAAATGTCAAATCGATTATCTTAAGGTTAATTTAATTCAGAAACAATAAAAGCTACGCAAAACTTTAAGGAGCTTATTCGTGTAGTTTCTTTAGCTGATTCTAATGGTGAAAGATATAATACAAATATTTTTTAATTACATATGAAAAACGCAAAAAAATGTTTGAATACTAAAAATCCCCACAAACTATCTGTTCCAATGGACCGACATGTCTGGATTTCAAACTCGTCCGAGTAAATGTAGGAATCTCTACCAGATTTGGTCTCGATTGGACCATTTTATGAGAGTTATCGTAACTTGAGTTATAATAGCTTCTCCCCTATGGGAAATTCGCTAAAAGGGAAAACTTATTAATGATCTAGTTCCTATGGCACGACTAAAGCCAATACTTGTAAATTATCTAAAAAAATCAGTTAGCTACTGATCACAGTTGGAGTTTTTTAATTCGTCAATGCTAGTACTTAAAACATTTAGGTAAAATAAAACTTCTGGTTCAATAGGGCCTGGAAAATATACGGACCTTCTTCATTATAAGTAGGGCTTACACCACTTTTTAAATAGCAGTTTAATTTTTTTTGTGGTCTAACGGAACTAGTGGTTTAGTGGTTTTCTGGACGTTTTATTAACAATATGAAAATATCCATAACCAAGACCTAACAAGTCCGCAGAGCGCTGTTTGTCGGCGACCAATTCACGTTGCGTAATATCATAATACACGCGATATTGCCGACCATACAGCGCTCTGCGGAGTTTAGTTAGGTTGGTTTTTTATGTTGTATATGGGTAATAATATGGTTATACCACCAATAACTTCAACAAAACTACTGGTTTTATATTAAACCTATATTTTTGCTTTATTCAACGTAACCAAATCTCTTTTTTTTCTAAATTTAGTTCCAAAATTAGTTGTGCTATTTTGGAAATTAATGTGTGTAATTGACTTAAAATTAACTTGAATATACAACCTTTCCAATTATTATGTTTGTTAACACCAGAAAACCATTGAAAGCTAACATTGGTTTACGTATAATGGAAAATACCCAAATAGATTTAACTAGATAAATGAACGAGTCCTCAAAAGTGACCGAGATGAATGTAAGGTACTCACCTTGAAGGCTTCTGCGGCAGAGGAAGCCTAGGTGGCTACTGCACGAGTATAGATAGTATATAAGGGGTTTTCTTATCGTTTTCAGATTTAAACTAATTAGTTAGTCTATTTGTTGAATCTCTACAAACAGGAAAACCAGTGGAATATGCTCGGATGAAAGCGTTAGTAAACTTGGTTCGTTATGAAGGTCAAGATGAGATGAATATGGAGATAAGTTTACATTTAGAAAGCTCAATCCATCACAATACTGATCAACGTTGTTGTTGGAGCTCGAAAGTCGCAGCCGACCTGCGTACTCACCGAATTTATCATGAATATACTTATTAGGACAATGGCATTGCACGCAAAAACGTCTATGAGTAGATAACAGATAATGTTGATTACATCTAACTTACATACATACTAGGTAACGTCATTCAGTAATTTAATTTTCAGTTTGCCTTACTTACCAGCAAACTAAACTTAGTACACCTACAGTCATGATACTTTTGATTATGTAATTCACAGCTTAGGGCTGCTAATAAACTTGAGCACTCTTTAATTATTGTATTTTTTACGGTATAGCATACACGACACGTGTTTCAAATCTAAGTCCACAGTGTAACTATAACCTAAATTAATCATATGAATAAACAAACATGGATCATGTGATTTTTAACATGGTTAAATTAAAAAAGAAGGAAAAGAGTACGCAGGTTTACTGCCATAATAACACATAACTATGATTTTTAAGCATGTTAAGCATAAGATCTCAACCACATGAATACAAAGTTTAATCCAAAAATATTGATTGATAAGTGAAGTATTAATTTTTCCTTACCCTCCATAAGATTAACCCCAAAATACAACTTACTGTGTTTAGATTTTTTTATTTCTCGGTAGCCGTTGAAGATAGAGAAAAACGTTAAGGAACTAAATTGTGTAGTTTTTTCAACTGATTCTAGTGGGGAAAGATAAAATTATGGGGGGCATAGGTTCTTAAGAAATGAGTAATGATAAAGAACATAAAAAAACAACTTTTGCAAGTACAGTACTAAAAAAAATTATTGGAATGTTCTTACGTCATTATATCCATTCAAATGGGAAAACGTAAATATACTTAAATCTAGAGAGAAGAAAAAACAAACCATAGGTTTTGAAATTTTGTAAGTTGAAAATTTGGATTCTTTGACTCAAAACATATTATTAGACTCATGCATTGTGTTTATTAGAATCATAATACAATCGTAAAACAATGAAAAAGATATTTAACAAGGATTTTTTAAAAGATACCATTATTTTTACAAAATTAAATATCAAGTGAAGTGAATAATAAAAAGTGGCACTAATATAAAATGGCATAGCTCCTACTTAAAATCATTTAAAATTTTTGAGACTAAAAGAAATGGCTGGTCGTTTGAAAGAATGTGGTGATTTCAGGTTCGATGCTGTGTGCAGGATATAAGGTTGTTCCCCACACCGAGAACTCTCGGTGTGCGACGAGAGGTATTCCACTACGGTCGATGACGACTCTCCAAGGCTCCCATAAGAGCCCTGTAGCTTCTCTAGCAAACACTCGAATCCCAACTGTGTTTCCTGGCAACTCAATTTCTTCTGAAAACGGTGCTGTCAGATCCTGCCAATTCCTCCACCAGGATTTGTCGGTTGTGATTCTCTGCCCCGTTTTATCGTAACTGATCTCTTTCCATGTGACCTGCCATTGCATTACGAACCATCCCTTGTGAGTGATTTTAACAATCCCCTTCTGATATTCAGTTCTGGTGGTCTCAATATATTCTGTAAAGCCGTGGATTATGGCACGTGAATTATCCTTGATAAACTGTGTCGAGTAAGAGATTGGATATCCTAGGTTTGTCCTCGAGAATTTGGCATACTTTATGATGACATCATTGACTTCTTGGAATTTTCTGGCATTGATCACAGCGATTTGTTCATTAGACCCACCGAGAACATACACTTTCATAGAAAGATTCTTAAGCTTCTTTGAAAATTCCATCTCGTTTTCACTTGAAATGTTGAATGTATCAAGTTTTGTACTTAGAATCGCCTTAGTCTCTTCGTCAGTTGATGAAGTTTCGAGTTTAACGTAGATAGTTCTTCCATACGAGACGCTATCAACAAGCACAGGAGGATTTTTAGCATTGGTTTTCTGTTGCAAGTCTTTAAGAGTTACATTGGTACCAAATAAGTCTGATGGTTTTTTTGTCGGCTCCACACTAACTGTGTAGAATATTTGCTTGAACCTATGAATCATTATTAGTTTCTTCTGTTCGTTCATCATGTTGAAGTCTATGTTAGTTTCAATATCCGAATTTTTAAATTCAAGCCCAAATTTAACTCTAAGAAGCTCTTTACTGTATGCAAAACTGTGGTCGGATTCAAAATTTGCAACTACTTCATGGTCTTTGGGATGTTTCTCGAACCAAACATTCAACACCTTGTTGATGGAGGATTGGTACTCACTGAAAGTAGGAGTAATCTTGAAGTTAGCGTCTTCAGTCAAGCCTGGCAGGTTGACGGTGTACGTGAGAGGGGCTCGTTCTATCGCTAACATGTCCGGTGTGTTTTCTATCAGTCGTTGGTTAGCCAACATTAGGTTTCCTGGGTAAGCTTGGTGTTCGTTGCTTGCAACTACCCCGATGTTGGTCTTCTCATTGTTCATAGTTTGCTTATTCCTTTCGATGACAATGAAAGTTTTCTTTTCGTCTACCGTAGATTCTCTCGGAACCCCTGTGACATGTTCTCCTGTATATACCAGGATTTCATCTCGTGTGTAGTTGAGACCGAAGACATAATCATCTATCTCCTTGGACCCACAGTGGACGCCTGCCACCAGCAACAACAGTGTTGTGGCTGTGAGAGCTGCCAGCGGGGCCTGTCTTCGTCCCTCACGCTGTCCCATTGATCAGAGTCTAAAACATATTTATATAACTATCAATATAATTCAATCAACCTATATTCCAGTAGCTACACAAATTGATGCCACTAAGTTATCAAAATTTGTCAGTGAAAATCAAAAACATTTTAACAAGAAAGTACAAGAAGTACAATTAATTGGGGGGGTCTTTATAGTGTCAAAAATGCTAACACTTTATCTAAAGCCTAATAATATACTGTTCTCCCTCATTTTCCCAATGATAAAAGTGTAGCAAATACTAATTTTTACACATCATTAGTTTTAGAGTAGGCTACAAGGTCGAACTTCAAGAGGTGACTTCAACTTGTCGGCCGCATATTCTAGGTGTGCAAAAGACTAAGAAAATAGGGTTTAAGTGTTTTTTTTATTAAAACAGTATTTTGTCTTGAATTGAATCGTACAGAAGAATATAATATTAACCAATTTATAGTTCTAAACCACAACAACCAATGACTACTGAGTAGTACTACTGAGGTAGAGTACTGGCCTACCACCCAAAAAACCCGGGTTCAATTCCCGGTCATGACACATGAAATTTAATTTCTCAGACTACCACCGTGCTTTGGAAGGCACGTTAAGCCGTTGGTCCCGGCTACATAAGTAGTCGTTAGGTCACGTTAGAGGCAGTAGTGCGGCCTGAAAACTCTAACATTAGACCTTGGCCAGAAGGTTACACGAAACTTTAGTTTTACTTTACCAAGGAATTTTAAACATTTAAACATGATAATTGTAGAGTGGTTGGGGTGTACCCTAGATACAGTCTCGCACGGATTAAATATTTTCTGAACGATAACAGAAAAATCAATAGGATCTAGTGCATCGACACTACATCTTAAAATATACTTTTAGAAGAAACTATCAGTTTTCTGTCATATCATGGGGACGTCCCGAAAACAGTCATAAAGAAATCTTAAATATAAGCATATTCAATATGTACATTACTATAAAGACCTTATCTAATAATTCCACAAAACGCACTCACAAAGATTGGTCCAAAACAAAATATAGTAGTGGTTTGAAAATCAAAGGTTATGAACTTGAAGCACCACCATTTTATTTTGGTTTTAACTTTTGAGGTTATCGTCCAAGCGTTGTATTTCAATTAAAAATACCTACAATTTGATACCAAATTTGACTTATGCTGCAACTTAAGAATTTCCTATAGCTCATAATAGATCGACCTAGTGATCGATATTGTGTTGGTAAAATCTAGATCTAAAAGATTTAGAGGTAGGCCCTAACACTTTCCACTGTTCCTGTGTTTAAAAAGGATTACAGAAGAAACGAAAAACATATAAATTGTTTTTTTAATTAAAAGTTGCTCTAAAAGTATTAGTGACAATATAAGCTGCATATTATTATAGTGAGTTTACATGATACTAGAACGATTTCGCGTATGGCAAGAAATGTTAAAAGACAACGAAGATATAAACGTCTTTAAAATATAAGCTTTTACTAAAATATAAATCTTTAGGGACCCGTTGGAGAAAGCACAACACACTTTTACAATATATTATGCATTGTACTTTTTGTAATTTTTTGACATCTAATCATGGTCCTATCAACTACAAAAAGTTAATTTTGTCTTCTGCCGACATGATTCCTTTATTGCCTGAACCTGGCTTCGTTTACCTTCGACGACATATACTGTTACTTAAACTCATGCATTACTTTTAACTGAAACATGTATTTTTTACATGTACTAGTATAATGAACTCGACTGTTGTGGTTTTATTTGAACTCGAACGTTGTTGAGTAAGGCGAGCATGACGAAGGACTTTTTTTCAAAAGATGTTTTATTGCTTTTTTATAGTCTTGAATGTCTATTTTAAAAATATATCGGTTATTCAGTCCATTTTTACATCTAAGATTAAATGATAAATCCACAAACATTGCATGTATTCTAATTTTTGGCAATGCTCAGCAGGGCTGCTATTGCAAATCTCGTTCGCGGAAACCTTTTTTTACAAATATAAAAATACATTAATAGTTTTGTGAGTGTGGAATTCAGTATAATTTTAAATAGTTTGACAATTTTTATTGAACTACTTCAATAAAAAGCTAGAAAAAAATTATTCATAAACTTTTAAAATGTTAAATTGGGGGATAGGAATGTCCCACTCCACTTTAAATTATATTTTCACAATTTCTTTGTGATTCTTAAAAGCTATTCTTACATAAAACATGTGACGTAACATAATTTTTCTTAATAAGCCTGAGAGCTTCCAGAGTGCTAGGGTTAAGATAACCGGATAAGAATGATAACATATTTTTCTGGATAAACCAGAATCATTTATAGCCTGTATCAAGGTCGAGTACGATATTTTGTTTATAAATCAAATCCTTTCTTCTCTAAGTCCTTTATCGTTTAAATTCGAGTTCAACTGATTATATAACCAACGGTACACTGAACTTACACATACTTCTCGCTTTTAAAATAGACTTAAAGATTTCGTACGTTTGAAAAAACAATTGTATTCTAAAATTATTATAGAAATAGAACTTGATCAATTCTTTTGTCAAAATTTGTCATAGAATTTCTTTTAAATACCTTTTAAGTACAAGAAAGATAATATTGGAAATATACCCAATTCATGTGTATAGCCAAAGCCTACCATTGTGCCAAATTTTATTAAAATCGGACAATCGTTGTGGTCTTGGGATCATTAAACAGACAAATAAACACAGACAGACTAAGTGCTAAGTGAATAATCGGAAACATATTTTGGATTAGAGACTGAACATAGTCTTTCCATTATACATTCAAAATAAAAAATTTGGACGAAAACAATAGAATCTCCATATTCGTTGGTTCTATATACCATAAACGTTGAGGTTCGTATGACCCCCCTAAAATGTAAATGTTATGATTTGCTGTCTGTCATTTTTTACTACTCATTAAAATATTATGTACGTTAGTTTTAATCATGTTAAGTGACGAGTAGTGCTTACGATCACACCTTGGGTTATTCCGACCAAAAATATACATATAATAATGTTCACATGCATATAATGCGTAGTATAAAGATTTATAGATTTTTTTAGCAAATTTCCTATAAGGAAGAAGATATTAGCGTAGGTCTCATGGCAAGACTTAAGCTCGGGACCATTTTCTTTTTTTATTTAGGTGCCCAGAGGCCAAAAACAATAGTTGATACAATTTTTATATATGTGTGTGTGTCTGTAAACACGATAACTCTCGTAAAAATGGTCCGATCGAGAACAAATTCGGCAGAAACGTGTGTTTCTTCATCTGCTCGGACAAGTTCGTTATCCAGCCGTATCGATCAATCGAAACGGATAGTTTGGGGGGTTTGTACTCCAAAAATTATTGTTTTGCGTTTTTCCCATAATGTAATTTGTAATTTTTAAAAATGACCAATTTTATATTTCGCCATTAGAATCAGCTCCAAAAACTACACAGCTTAGCTCCTTAAAGTTTTGCTTTATCTCCAACGGTTACCGAGATATTAAAAAATCTAAACACAGCACATTATATTTAGGGACTACAATGCTAATCTTATGCAGGATAAGGAAAAATTAATATTTCCCTTACTAACCAATATTTTTGGATAAAAATTTGTATTTAGGTTCATTTGGTTGGAATCCATACGTTTATGCTAAAAAAATCATAGTTTATGTGTTCCTTAAAGCAGCAAACCTGCATACTCTTTCCTATGTTAATCTTAAGGAGAATATGCAAAACTCTATTTATCAACAAGTATGATTTATCAATGTCATATACTTGTATATTATGCCAAATTATGAGTAAATTCGCTGAGTACGCAGGTCTGCTGCGACGGGGGTATTTAATTCTACTATATCAATTTTAAAAATTTCGCTTTATCGCACAATGATAGATTTACTGTTGAAAACCTTGCCAAAATAATGTTTATAAAGACCTGGTTCGCGATACAAAACTTAGATAGGAATTTTATTTGATGAATTCTTACTTTAAAAGGCGGTGTCTTCCTTTTACGGAAAATAGGTTGCTTCAATAGTTTATAATGCATTCATTGATAAAAATTATTTTCCATCAATGAATGTTTGTACCAAATTTCATCGGTATTACATTTTTTCGTTCGAGTTATCATGTTTACTGGCAGTATATATAATATTATGTATGCAAAATACGATACAGGGTGGTTAAAAAATCCCTTCCCCCTTTTATTTTTTGTATTTGTTAGAATAAACAAATATCCTTTAGGAAACCATACAATCGTAACCCAAAGTATCTTTTGAAGTTATCGAAAATTTTGAGTGCCTCCCAAAATGGAGGATTTTAGGGGCAACTCAAAATTTTCAAATATATAGCCCCATAGAGATGTACCTTATTTTAAAGGTCTTGAAAGTTAAAGACAATTTGCGAAAATCGGGGGTCTCTACCTCTACCCAGTACAAAATGGCAGCATTTTGAAAATTATGTCCCTGGCTTTCGAAGTCCCTTCCCCCTTGATTTTTTACTACAATTTACATTTAAAGTGATTTTCAACAATTGAATTAATTTTGATGGGTACATATTCTAACTTTTGTAGTAATTATACATGTTGGGAGGTACCTAAGGTCTAAGATGTAGGAGTCAACTTTCGAATTCCTTATGAGTGCTATTTGACATGTCACATGACTAGCATAAGGAATTCGAAAGTTGACTCCTACATCTTAGACCTTAGGTACCTCCCAATATTTTTAATTACTACAAAAATTAGAATATGTACCTATTACAATGAATCTCATCGTTGAAAATCACTTTAAATATAAATTGTAGAAAAAACCAAGGTGAGGAAGGGACTAGAAAAATCCCCCCAGGGTCATAATTTTCAAAGTGCCGCCATTTGTACTGGGTTGAGGTAGATGCCCCAATTTTCACCAATCGTCTTTAAATTTCAACACCCTCAAAATGAGGAACATCTCGATGGGGCTTTACATTTGAAAATTTTGTGTCCCCCCAAAATCCCCATTTTTGGAGGCACTCAAAATTTTTGATAACTTCAAAAGATACTTTGGGTTACGTTTGTATGGTTTCCTAAAGGTTATTTGTTTCTTCTAGCAAATAAACAAAAATGATAGGGGGAAGGGACTTTATAGCACCCTGTATATATGGCCTATATGACGACTACGGTAATAGCTCTATTTCCTATTGTGAATTCGCTATAATGCTCTAATTAAACTATACAACAATTTACAGTTCAAAGCATATAACCTAACTAAATCTACTGTGTGTGAAACAAGAGCTGCTTAAAATTGATTCGTTAACTTAATTGACTTTGTTATACGTCACGATGGGTCATGTTAATGCTTTGGGCTTAACGTGTATTATAATTATGTATAAGTTGAAAATTGTGAGCTAATAACTTTATATTTTTCACAACAATTTGTACAGTCAAATATGAATATCAATACATATTTTATTCCAGAGAATGAGCCGTTAGATCCTTATTAAAATTGAAAACAATGAATCAGCTCAGTCATTAGTATTAAATTTGTTGCATATATGCCACCCTCTTGTCTGCCGTTATAACAAAGGTAGCATTATATAATATGTAGGCTACTAAGAACCATCATTAGAACTGTATATTTATAGAAGTTGCAGCATTTCTGTTCAATTTAATTTATTTGATCCATTAAAACATTTCACAAGTAGAGAGAAGAAAATAGAACTAAATAGAAAGAATTCTCCGCAAGACTCGAGGTCAGAGTGCGGAGCAGAGTTCAACAGGCTGCACTTTCACTCTCTCTCAGTCTAAAGTCCACATGTGGCCACTGCCCGGAGTCACCACAGATATAGAAGGTTATTTAAATACATAAAATTATATAAGATTACAAATAATGGTAATGCAGTGCGAATTAAAAATACTTCCGTCACAGTAAACCTGCGTACTCAACGAATTTCCAAATCAATAACATAATAATAAAAATATATGACAAGTTTTACCATTATGAGTTAGAATATGAGAATTCTTTGCCTACTCTCCATTAAGATTAACATGGGAAAGAGTATACAGGTTTGCTGCTGTGCGGAACACTGAAAGTAGGCATTTCTAGCATAAACATTTTTTATATTTTGACCATTTTACCAACTTTCTTCAACATCTGTCCAAAAAGAAAAGAGTTTGCCTCTTCTCTATATGATTAACTTGGGAAAAGAGTATGCAGGTTAGCTGCCATAATAAACACATAAACTATGGGCTGGGATGGTGGCGTCATCCTGTAATCCAGCTACTTGGAGGACACGAATTGTGGATAGTTATGAGCGATGGTGGTTGGGTGTAGTGTTCTCTTGTGTGGATTAATGTCCACAAAATTGAATACTGTATTAATCCGCAAAGGTCATCCTCATGGATAGACCAATTCGTAATTCAAGGCCGTGGCTCGGATTCCACGTTAAACTGTAGGTACATTAATTGCCATCAGCCATTAAGAGCCATTAATAGCTGTTTATTAACAGTCCTGTCTAACGAACGTGTCAGCCTTAGTCATTAACAAGACTACAAGATCACGCCACAATTATCTTACACTCAATCCTCATTGATACTTGGTTTAAAATACCTACCTTGTAGTATGGTCGCCATTTCAACAATCTAAAATCATAGATTAGATATCTATGATCTATGATTATATATCTATGTTAGATGAAAACATGTTGGATTGTTGGATATGTTGGATTGTATGATCTATGTTAGATTAGATATCTATGATTTTTAAGCATAACTTGATGAATCTCAACCACATGAAGCTAAACATCATGTTTCATTTAAAAATCTGCGTTGATTAGTGAAATATTAATTTTTCCTTATCCTCCATGTGATTAACATTGGAGCCCCAAAATACAACGTACTTTTTATATCTCGGTAACCATTGGAGATAGAGGAAAACAATAAGGAACTAAGTTGTGTAGTTTTTTAAGCTGATTCTAATGGCGAAAGATACAATTTTAAACTTTTTTAATTACATATGAAAAATGCAAAAAAATCTCAATATTTTAGTACGAAGTCTCTTCCAAAGTTGGTCATGATTGGACCATTTTTACGACAGTTATCGTGTTCACAGACACACACACACACACACACACACACACACACACACACACACACACACACACACACACACACACACACACACACACACACACACACACACACACACAAATATATATATATAACTATTGTTTTTGGCCTCTGGGCACCTAAAAACGAAAAAATACTATGGTCCCGGGCTTAAGTCATATCATGAGGCCTACGGTAATAGCTTCTTCCATAGCATAGAGCATAGAGTTAAAATATAAAGTTTTCACCAGATCATATTAGAAGTTTGTCAGAACGTATGCTAATAATATGGAGTATATATTAAAGCGTCCGCTGTTCCAGTTCCTGGGCTGAGCAGCCACCTCTCAAAAACCAAGAAAATAAGAATACTCGTTTGCCGCAATGAAAATTCTTTGTGAATAATTATAGAAATAAATAATTTAAATAAACTATTTATATCAATTTTCAAATTATCCATAATAATAATTTAAGGAATCGGTATATGTTTGCTGAGGTGTGAGGAAACAGTGGTTTTATTCAATCAAATGAAGCTTCTGAAATGAAGTTCTGTCACAATGAGTTTACTTGCTCCAGTTTGCTCTTCAACTGTAATGTAACCAGTTGTGTTATATTTTGTTATACCATCAAAATAATATACTATTATATGTATCGTATTGGCAGTCATCTGAGCAAGAACAAAAAAAGTTGCCTTACATACATTCTATACAAATACAAATTCAAGTTCATAAATAATATTTTTTTTATTAAAACACTTAAAACGTTCTAAATGGCTGCCATTTTTGTTATGAGTAAGATATCAGTGTCAGATTTACGCCATTGTATTTATTTTGACTAACCCTTTAAAATAACGAGGTCACTCGAAGCGGGCTTTACATTTAAAAATTTTGAGCTACCCCCCATCCCCATTTCCCTTAAGGTTAATTTTCAAAATAATAATCATCAATGTAGTCACTCATATAAGAGAGGTTTACCGCAAACCGATTTCAAATATATGAAATAGTAAAAAAGTACAGGGGGTGCGAAGTACTTTTCAATCACCCTGTATATAACTGTGTATGTAATTAATACAAAAATATCCTTGGAAAAAAAATATTTTTGTCTACCATACTATAGTGTTTTTACAAAATTTATATTCCATTCTGTGGAAATGTTTTTCTTTTAATATGTTTAAGTAAAATACAGGTAAATTTGAACAAATTGTTTTGCCATTTGAACTTTTTAACTTTGAACTTTTGAACTGTTTATCCGTATCTTCCGTACGGAACTAATAAATAAGCCAACATTTAAAATGAAAATGAAAACGAATTGTTATCTTATATTTTTTGAGACATGATTAAAGCAGGCAACATTGATAGTCTATATGCAAGGCGAAGGAGTTTATATCGGATTTTTTCCGTTATACGTATATCACTTTTTAAATATCGGTTTAATTGTTTTCTGGCATAACAGAACCAATGGTTTAGTAGTTTTCTGATGGTTACTTACAGTATAAAAATGCTATTAACGATATGAAAATATCAATAACCAAGACCTAACTGTTCGCAGAGCTCTGTTTGTCGGTGACCAATTAATTTACGTTGAGTAATTTCACAATAAACGTGATATTGCTGACCTTAAGAGCTCTGCAAAGTTTAGTTAGGTTGGTTAATAATATGTTTATACTGTCAATAACCTCTATAAAACCGCTAGTTTTCCGTTAAACCTATATTTTTGCTTTATTCAACGTAACCAAATCTCTGTTTTTCTAAAACTACTTTCACAATTAGTTGGAAATTTATGTGTTAAATTGACTTAAATACACAACCTTTCCAATTATTATGTTTGTTAACACCAGAAAACCATTAAACAGCCATTTTAACAGTGGTATACGTGTAATGGAAAATACCCTTTATATCAACAATGTGGTTTTAACACTAGAAGTTTTAACGTTTAAAGGCCATACTTCCTCAATGGATCACTCAACCACTAACTAAAAACTAACCTTATCAAAATAAACTTCCTTGTAATGATCTTTATGATCCCAAATTTTATCTCTAATTGTTGAACTTTTACTAAAATTAATTCTAAGAGTTTCGTTTTAATATTAATATTAAATACATATTACTGAAAACAAAGATGTTTACGTAAGTTATTTAAGTAGTTTATTAAGTTAGTTAAGTAGGGCCTACTCACCGTAACAGCAGAAATTAGAGAATGTGCCTAGAACGGCTAGTGACAACCACAACTCAATATTAGCACAGCTGATCCTGTTGTTCCAAAGTACGCGATAGCCAATCAAATGTTTGCATTTTGAGCAATCTGTGGACTCGTGGATGTTCCTTTCCTGCTGCTTGCCTTCGTGTCACGACAGGGTTTTGAGGCCCACAAGCAAACTTAACAATCTATAGCAATAAAATTACAGTTTTGGTAGTTCATTGTTTATAATTGTGATGTTATTGGTTATTTTTACGTTTCATAAACTAGAGAAGCCGAATTGGGTCTAATCTCAATTTTCGTCTGTCTGTAACTCTGAAAAAATTTTGGACGCACGTCTTTGTGTAAAAGAGAGCATCCACAGATATTATTTCATTATTCTAACCCTTTTGGAGGAGGTTTTTGTTTGTTTTTTAACCTTATCCTCACACTATGTAAATAAAAAAATAAGCTCTCAAAAACCCTAACTTTGAGCAATACTATTTTTCTAGGTTTCATAGAACATATGATCAATAAAAGTGATTTAATTGAAAGAAATAACCAACAGCTGTCAAATCAAATTCAATAATGGGTTTTTTCATTGATCATTGATTTTAAATCTATTCCAAAACTAAACTATATTAAGAATTTATCTTGACGTATGATAAATTTTCATTATGATACAAATTTTCTAATTTTTGTAATTGTAAGCTAAACTAAATAGCAAATCTTAAATTTTTGTTTTATTTGTTTAATATTTTAGGTTTATATTGAGTTATGATTAGCATCTTTCTTCTCAACACTGGATCCTACAACCCCCCCCCCATACAAAGGACGGGTTTATATTGAGATAGTGGATATGCTTCAAAGTCTACCACTTATCATCCGATGGGCGTCAGAGGATATTTAAAACAAAAGAAAAAGATTTTATAGTTGCAGAATGTATTTCGATTTGTTTTTTTAACACACTGAATTTATTTGTCAAAATGTCACTATTCCAGACTTCTAATATTACACAGCATCCTTCGTTTTCTTTTTAAGATTTACACATGCCCTTGTACATGTAGAAGAAATCTGAAAAATAAGGATAAATAAAGTTATAGCTACTAAAAGTAACATCAAGAAACTGTTGAAAAATGTATTTCCAAGTAAAGGTTAAAAAGGTTAACATATTTTACAAAAATATTTAGTAATTTCTGTGTTTCATTGTAAATGTTCAATTGACAGTAAATGCTGATTTTACGCCGGTGTTTTACATACTCCAAAATAAGCCAGGAAGAAATCTGAAAAAGAAATCCTCATGAGAAAACAACTAATTAACATAAGTCTGAGTGAGACTTTATGTTACTCCTGAAAGAAGAAAATGAAAGACGATTAAACTGAAAACTTATTAGACTATTATAAACTATACAGGGTGTAAATAAGGAGCTAATAACCTATAACAAACTTGAATTATGCTACAACTTAAATATTTTCTCTAACTCATATAAGAAAATATATTAGGAGCTAGGGAAAATTATTATCTTGCAGCAAAAGTCAAATTTGGTATCAAATATGGGTTTTTTGTTTTAATACTACACCTAAAACTGGAACATAGAATTACCAATTAATTATAATTACTGGCAGAATTGCCTTTGCTATTTAAGAGTTCCTTCTAACTCATTGCATGATTTGACAGAAAACTGATAGTTCCTTCGAAAAGTATAATCTTAGGTGTAGTGTTGATGAAGCAATTCTTCTTTGTTTAAAATTATTCATTATTGGTGATGGTGTATTTATGTTATTTAGATTTTTATTATGGACATTTTCCATCACGATTTTAAGCAAACACAAAGTTTCACGACGTTTCGGGATCTAGAATCTGATCCCATCCTCAGGTGAGTTAGTACCTAAAACATCGCAATCAGTACATTATCCGGACTAAGCCGGTATAAAGCATAACGGTATAAGAAACATAACACGTCCACGCGTTATGTTTCTTATGTGCATTAATTATAATAATAAAAAATATAAATACATAATCACAAAACCGTAAACTAATAATGTGTTGAATAAAGCTATTCATTTTAAATACAGCACACTTCATAGTTTTACATTAATGAATGTTTCAGATGGCATTGGATAGTAAAGCATAATGCTAATGGAATGTAAACCAATCAGGTCTAGCTTTAGAAATCTAATATTTTGATTGTAGAACATTTGTAAACAAACTTATTCTCCATAATTAAAAGTTAACATTAGAAATTTAAAACGCCATAAAATGGAAACTTATGGAGCTTTTCAATTTTTTCACTAAAACCTTCCCACACACATATAGAGCAACTTCCTAAAATTTAATGGTGATAGGGTGAGTAGTTTGACAACGCATAAAGGATATATATACACCAATAAATAAATCGACCGTACCATTTCACATTTCAACTTCAACTAAAGAAAGGAGAAAGGGTCACCAATATCTAAAATTATCTGTGTTACTCTTGAGGGCCAGATGATTGTCGCACGTCGGGCCTGCGAGCCACGCCACAAGACGCCAACGTACACAGTTGCCCATTACTAAACTACCGTACAAACAATACCTTAGCCCTCTCATCAATATAGTTGTGCTGGACAGCTATGACAATACACATTCTTTGTATCTTGATGTAAATAAAAATATACTCAATGATGTTTAAATCTTTCTTGAAAATACTATCATAAATGTTTTATATCAGCTGGGAGGGGCTATGTAGCAGGTTCCGTTCTTGAAGGGCTCGGGCCTCGACATAATTTTCAAAAACCCAATTCAAGGCTCACGGGTCCCCTTTGGTCACCACCCACCTCCCGCACCAAGGGCCCGCTGTCACCGCCACTGTATTTAAATTATTTGTGGAGTTGGTACCTCAATTGGTTTCAAAGTTATATCAGGGTGTGTAAAAAACACATACACATGGACAGACGGAAAATGGAGCAAGATAGACTATGTTCAAAGGACATTTTTTTTCCTACAGGATACACCCTGTGTTTTGAGTATTTTAAAAATGTGTAATGTTCCGTGTACCATTCTAATGAGTTTGTTTGTTAATGCAGGAAAACAAGTCTGAAAATGAGCCACTGACCGCCTTTGTAGCACTGGTTGTTGAGGTTCATGGTACAGGCACTGGAGAATGTACGGTAGCCCTTGGAGCGACTCAGGGCACAGATGGGGTTCCAGAGAGGGTCACAGGTCGGGGGAGGGTTGCAGCCCTGACCCCACACCGTGGCAGCTCCTAGAACTACAAACAGACACCATCAAACATACCTGGAGCAGAGATTAGATAAGAGTGACAAACCATACATCATGTTGTTGTTGTTTTTAAATAGGGGAAAACTGTTATCTTACACACAAACATAAATGATACATGATTCTTCCATCCGTGGTCTTCTGAGACGGAGAATTAGACAGGTCAGGTAATACTATGCTAGCAGAATAAAAATTTAACTACCTATTTAGGTAGGTGACAAGATCATAAAAGCTTGACTCTACTAGATACCTTTTTACCTCTAATTTAAACTTTTCCAAATTTAGAATACTTTGTAATCTTTTACGAAGCCTGAAACAATTTCATCCCGTTCCAGTTGGGTATACATTCAAAGACAGTTTACTTGTGTTGGATTTCATGAACACCTTTTTTTACGTGTGTTGTTTGAGGATATTAATGAATAATAGTTGAATTTATATTTTTAAGCATAAAATTATATTTTTTGCGATAAACAAATTTGTGTTACAAATGCAATGTTCATACACAGTTTCATAATAACAAGTATACACAAAGTCTTGCCCCTATAAAACACCATTACTTTTCCTTTAAAAACCCATCGGGGTCAGAAAACACTTACAAAATACGATTCTTGTATTGAAGGGAAATTTTGTTTTATTCGATTGGTTAAACTAATTCAATCACAAGCCCCTACCAGCGTATTGATAACAATGCAGTTAAGTATAATGCAATGAAAAAATTCTAAAAATTGTGAGTTTACAAAACAAGACAGTGAGTTCAATGAGTTCACAAATATTATCTCTAATAAGTTCAAAGTTTTAAAACACACATTTAGAAAACTAGCACATTATATAATAAGGATCAATATATTAGTACCAAATAATATTTTAAAGCTGTACAGTTTAGTCAATATATGTTTAAAATAAAGTATAGCTAAAATTTGTTAGGTAATCTAGATTTTTACATGACAAATAATTTTCAGAGAGTTGAATTTGAATGTGGTTTGCTATATATTTTAATAGCATTTAAAAATGTTCAAATAATGTTTAGTTTTATTGAGGAGGAATAGTTATGGGTATTGGTTCTGTAGTATCATTAAATATGGTATTATATAAGCTATTCTATATAAAATTAACATCAGTGAAATGTTTAATTAACCATATCTTAGAAAATTATCTACAAGTACCTAAAGTAATGTTCTGTTATAAGACAAGATAAGATTTAGATCTTAGATAAGATAGTCTGTTATATCTGTTGTATCCATGGATATGTTAGATAAGATAGATTTATACATCATTCATCTCCCCATTTGAAATGATATTTAGTATTGATTTTTGTAAAATTTCTTTAAAAAGCAGAAAATTTATTTTAAACATTTACTGAGATATATGCTTAATTTCAAACATAACATTAAAGGTAATAAAATTTATGGTATAATTTATTATAACTTTAATTTTATCATAACATGGGCATGACAGTGCTAGTGCATTGGATTTACGTGCCATAGGTTATGAGATCGACCGCCATCCAAAGGCAATAAATTTTAAGATAGCGGTTTTTGAACAATTTTTATTTTCAGAATATTTTGGAAAAAAATTTGTTGGTAAATTTAAAACTGATACCATTACTTGCATGAAGTGGAAGAAAATAAAGACTCAAAACTATCCCAAAAGACCTTATATAAAATTGTAACATCATGATAAACTGAAAATGTCAAAAAGCATATTTTAAAGGTCTTGTAGTTAGAAGCAACTATAATATTTAAACTTGTTTTGTATCTATTTAAGTTATCAACGAAAACATGTGCTTCCATATACAACATATTTTAATTTTCAAACAAAATGGTTAAGTTCGTTGAGCCTTGCGATAGATAATGTTTTATAATAGCAATGCATTTTAGGCAGTGAAAAATATTTTTACTTGATTACTGAAATACTAAAAGAAATGCGTACAAAGTTTAAATTTGAACATTGCTTGCGATCACAATATTTTTAAAATAACATACTATTTCACTTATAGGATTGTATTTGAAGTTTATCAGTTTCCTCTGTGTACAGGAACTATTAACAAAGAAAGTTTTTACAATATTTTTAATTTTGAATAATATTGTATTTTTATATATCAGATTAAACCTTAATTTATAAGTAATGTAAAATTTTAATCAGTATATAGGTCTATATTCTCAAGAAAATAAAGGGTATTCAAATAATGGAACATTTTTAGAAAACAGATTTTGAAATAAATAAAATTGCACTTAAAATGTTTTTATCAAACGAAGCTTTGAAGTGTTGTATAATATGACATACATGAATTTGATAATGCTGAAATTCAAACTGTTTTGACTTTCAGTTCTTTTTTTTACATTCTACATTTAAAATTAATTTAAAATATGTGTACATGTTATCCTTTTGAAGTTTGTTTAGTATGAAACAATTTTATTTCAATCAAAAGTTTGTCTGAAACCAATATAGAACACCTATGGAATTTCACCCTATCTAATTTATTTTATATAGATTCTAGATTTGTAGATGTCAATGAAATAACGGTTTCATTAAATTAAGAAATATAATGCCTGCATAAAATATACCTTTGATATTTTTTCAAATAATTAAAACTAAAAATTAATTAAAAGCTAATGTATTTAAATAAAATTAGGTTAATTTATAAAGTTTCAAAAATAGTCTTACTGGATAGCAGTAGAATCAACAGCACCCTCATAGTGAACAAAATCAAATGTTAGATTGAAGCTGTTTTATATCAGCAGCCGACACCATTAATAACTGGCGATTATTATGTAAATTATACCCTTCCAGAGCCTTGATGTTAGCGAAGGTTTAGTCAGGATTCCTCCTTGTCGGAAAACTAGTGTTTTGATCAATAACAGACAGTGTGAGCGGTCAATTATGAGCTACACGTATGATTATTCGATCATAAAGATGTCAAAAGATTAAGCTACACCTGCCTGCGGAGTAAACTTTTTGGTTCTGAGACAGCTCAGGAATTTGTTTATAAAAAATTGTTTTAATTATCCTTATACTAACTCTTGATGTTTTAAGAGATTGAATAATTGCTTTTCATAATTTAAGAGATTGAATAATTGCTTTTCATAATAAACTTTAGATTTTGTTTATCTGAAAATCACAAAACCATATTGTTTTAGTTAACATAAATTCACCAGTATTGAACTGGTAACGTTATACCGTACCCTTGCATTACCCTAAATTGTAATTTACTATCTTGTATCGATAATTAAAAAATAAATACTATTGATAGATCTTATACAAGTTTTAAAAGCTTTGGACCATAAAATCTGGAACAAATATTCTACATAGCAACAATTAGTGTACCTACTATTTAAACAGTTGTTCTCCGAAACGAGCCTCCTAACTTTCCAAATCCTTGTCTGGGATCGTGGCATGTCCTGTAATCCAGCTATGTGGAGGTCATGAATTGTGGATAGGTAGTTGTAAGCAATGGCTGGTGGGTGTAGTATTCTCTTGTGTGGATTAATGTCCGCACTATTGAATACTATGTTAATCCGCAAAGACCATCCTCATTATTAGATTAATTCGTAACTCAAGAGGCAGTGGTTCGGACTCCATTTTAAACTGTAGGTCCCTTAGATATGCCATTGACTGTTGGGCTAAGAAACATATCAGCCTTAGTCAGTAACAAGACTACAAGATCACCATCATCAAACACTCATTTCTCATTCATACTTGGCTTACATGTTATCCTTTTGAAGTTTGTTTAGTAAGAAACAATTTTATTTCAATCAAAAGTTTGTCTGAAACCAATATAGAACACCTATGGAATTTCACCCTATCTAATTTATTTTATATAGATTCTAGATTTGTAGATGTCAATGAAATAACTGTTTCATTAAATTAAGAAATATAATGCCTGCATAAAATATACCTTTTCCAACATAACAATATGCACAAAACATATACTGATATTTTTTCAAATAATTAAAACTAAAAATTAATTAAAAGCTAATGTATTTAAATAAAATTAGGTTAATTTATAAAGTTTCAAAAATAGTCTTACTGGATAGCAGTAGAATCAACAGCACCCTCATAGTGAACAAAATCAAATGTTAGATTGAAGCTGTTTTATATCAGCAGCCGACACCATTAATAACTGGCGATTATTATGTAAATTATACCCTTCCAGAGCCTTGATGTTAGCGAAGGTTTAGTCAGGATTCCTCCTTGTCGGAAAACTAGTGTTTTGATCAATAACAGACAGTGTGAGCGGTCAATTATGAGCTACACGTATGATTATTCGATCATAAAGATGTCAAAAGATTAAGCTACACCTGCCTGCGGAGTAAACTTTTTGGTTCTGAGACAGCTCAGGAATTTGTTTATAAAAAATTGTTTAATTATCCTTATACTATTCTTGATGTTTTAAGAGATTGAATAATTGCTTTTCATAATAAACTTTAGATTTTGTTTATCTGAAAATCACAAAACCATATTGTTTTAGTTAACATAAATTCACCAGTATTGAACTGGTAACGTTATACCGTACCCTTGCATTACCTTAAATTGTAATTTACTATCTTGTATCGATAATTAAAAAATAAATACTATTGATAGATCTTATACAAGTTTTAAAAGCTTTGGACCATAAACAAGAATATCTGAATATGTAGAATATCTGGAACAAATATTCTACATAGCAACCATTAGTGTACCTACTATTTAAACAGTTGTTCTCCGAAACGAGCCTCCTAACTTTCCAAATCCTTATCTGGGATCGTAGCATGTCCTGTAATCCAGCTATGTGGAGGTCATGAATTGTGGATAGTTGTAAGCAATGGCTGGTAGGTGTAGTATTCTCTTGTGTGGATTAATGTCCGCACTATTGAATACTATGTTAATCCGCAAAGACCATCCTCATAATTAGATTAATTCGTAACTCAAGAGGCAGTGGTTCGGACTCCATTTTAAACTGTAGGTCCCTTAGATATGCCATTGACTGTTGGGCTAAGAAACATATCAGCCTTAGTCAGTAACAAGACTACAAGATCACCATCATCAAACACTCATTTCTCATTCATACTTGGCTTAAAATACCTACATTGTAGGTAACTAACTATGTTGTCATTCCAGTTACTAACTAACTAAAATCACCCAGATAAAGACCATTTTTTTACCATTCCTCACAGTAATGACTGAGGACAGTACAACTTAACACAAGTGATCATTTTTGATACCATTCCTCACAATGATGACTGAGGACAGTACAATTTGACACAGGTGATCATTTTTGATACCATTCCTCACAGTGATCACTGAGGACAGTACAACTAGACACAGGTGGTCATGTTTGATACCATTTCTCACAGTAATGACTGAGGACAGCACAACTTGACACAGGTGGTCATTTTTTATACCATTCCTCACAGTGATCACTGAGGACAGTACAACTTGACACAGGTGATCATTTTTGATGCCATTCCTCACAGTGATGACTGAGGACAGTACAACTTGACACAGGTGGTCATTTTTGATACCATTCCTCACGGTGATCACTGAGGATAGTATAACTTGACACAGGTGGTCATTTTTGATACCTTTCCTCACAGTGATGACTGAGGACAGTACAACTTGACACAGGTGATTTTAATACTATGCTAATAACACCACAGCAAATTCGTAATTGATCGAGATTTTGATCAGTTGCAAGAATCAATTGAGAATCATATTCAAAATAACTCTCTTAAGTGTTTTGAACCAAATGGTTCTTAAATTTAAATTAGGAAAACATAACTTATTTATTTTAAAACAAACAAAAACAAAACCAATCATGAATTTGCCATAAATGTGGATGCTTAAGCACTTCACCACTAAAAAATGTTGGGTCTTCAAAATTTGTGGGTTTAAAAGTACAAAAGAATTGAAAAAAATATACACAGTATTTACAAATACTTGTTATTTATATTTGCGAAATTTCATTTTTATTTCAAAAAACCCTAAACTCTTAATAATACCACTCAAAAACCTAGATCTATGTTTAAGAGGAGGTGATTTTATTGCATTATGACAGTATTGTTTGAGGAATAAATGTTAACCTTGAATGAAATACATTTTATAAAGTGGTCTTCTAATCTGTATATTTACGCACATTCATAAGTTAATTTAGCTTTTCAGGTTGAATGAGATGTCTATTATAATTTTGATGCAATATAAAATTGGAAATGTTAGCTTTTTTTAATTGTCTCTTTTAATAGTTTGGTTAATTGAAAAAATGAACTAATGAAAAAAAACTAAATGGAAAAATGAACTAACGGACTAATTTGACCTTGCTTAGACTAGTCATTTTTATTTCCAGCTGTGAGTTGTATGTAACCATAAATTAGGAGCGGTGCCGGTACCGGGTAGAGCCGATTATCCATGATAGCATCTGTAATGGTAGGTTATCGGTTCAATAAGCCCATTTAATTCGCTTAACTCAATTTGATGCACAGATCCGTTCAAGTAATTGAATCATTTTATTGTTCGTATTATATGCAAAATACCTCTATGAAAAAATCTGAATCAATTTTGATCTGATATGAATTTGTATTTTCAGCTGAGAAACAAAGATATTCTTCATAGAAATCACGGAGTTAGATAGAAATACTTAATTTTAAAACTTATTTAGATTCCTAAAACACATGTTGATAGGAATAAGTTAACTGATTTGTCATTTGGAATATTTACTCAAAATAAGTGATGACTGATTCTTGGATTTTTCACTCAAAATAAGTGTTACTGCTTTGGAATTTTTATCAAATACTTAAAGCATTTCTAGCAAAACAGTGAAAAAAGAACAGTATTAATAAAGCCAGTAATAAAGAACAGTATATTTCACATAATGTTTTTATTTTTGGATAATTTTAAACTGTTTTTAATATTCTGTTAATCATCAAAGGTTTTAAAAGCAAAACAGAAAATCTCTCTCAGTATAAAAATTTTTCTCGATCTCTGTATGTTCTCAATCTCCCCATGTTCTATTTGAAAGGAGATTGCCTGATAGCTAATAACATTTTCTAAGAGTGTTGTTCATCTTATTGAGGTTGGCCTTAACTTACTGTTAAGGTGGGTTTTCCTAGCTCCGCATTTTGTGCGGAGCGCACTGCGTGATGCGCAGTCCGCATTGCGGAGCCTACTCAACAACACTGAATCAGATGGCGCCATTTTCCTACATCCCTCCGCGGTGCACAATGCGCTCTGCGCAACTGGCCGACTCCTCTGAGAGCAGTCAACTGCGGACCACGCTGCGCATTGGACACTAATTTTGGTGGTTTTCCATGTGAATTAGTTGACAGTTTTCTAACGTAGAGGTACAAAATGGCTAGATTTACGGCCAGTGAGGACGAACAACTTATCGAGCTAGTTGGTGGTCATCCAATTTTGTGGAATATGGCCGATTGGCCGAATATGACGAGGAGTTTAAAAACATTGTCAAGAAGGATTTGGTGTGGATGGAGATTGGCCTTTTGATCAATAAATAATAATGAACAAGGTTAATTTGTTCGGGTCCGATTTGGGTTCGTAATTAAAATTTAGGGTTCGACTCGGATTCGGATTCGATGTAGAAATTCAGGATTCGCACAGCCCTGTTTTAAATATAATTAAAATGTACTTATGTACAAGTTGTTGTGTATGTACAAGTTCGGATAATTGGAGTTCTACTTTACTCAAATTGTAGTAACGTACCTCAGTGTGAGCGCCAACTTCTCGGCTGCTGATATCGGACTTGTAATCCTGTTGGAGGACTGGCTTTGAAGATCATTTTCTACTAAACTTAGCAAGTATTCAAACTGACACCTAGTGACACTGAGGTAAGATTTGAATTTCACATCGTCGTCGAGCAAATGCCTGTGGATCAAAATTCTAAACACTCCCTCTTTCTCTCTGGATGTGTACATGGTGTCGACAGATTTTCGTACTTTACAAAGACGCCCAACAATAAAGTCAATTTCATCTTCAATCTCTTCTTCCTCTTCTAATAATACCATCAATAATGCTAATTTTTTCTTACTCACAGGACGAGCGTTCATGTTCACAAGCAATCAACTACTGATAACTTACAGCGCACTGCTGAGGGCTAGGAAAACACAACCGCGCAGCGCATTACGTTTTGCGGAGAGAGGTCCGCAGTGCGCTCCGCACAAAATGCGGAGCTAGGAAAACCCACCTTTAAGGTTTACTTTGAGACAGGTTTTTCAAATATTTCATAACTAAATGCAACCAAGTTGTTCTTGTCTAAAATATTAAAGTGGTTTTCTTACACTCGCTATCACTTGCACTTATATTAAATAAAATCTTTATTTTTAATTCCATGCCACCAATTCTTCCTACTTTTTATTGTTGGATAAAATTTCTCTGAAGATTTATTTCTTTCAAAATCAGTCAACAGTGTGTAGTGAAGCCTAAAGCTTTAATTTTTTTTAAATCTCATTTTAATTTTTTGACATGTTTATGGCATTTTCGTCAAGATATTGACTCTGTGTATGAATTAATCATTGACGTAGGGATTCAATCGAGGTGTTTATTTATTAAATATCAAAATAAAGCTTCAAAAATATAAATGAATAATACTCTACAAAACTTTTATATTTTATCAGATTAGGGTATGAGCTTTTAATATGACTTATGAATTTTAAAATCCAATTCCCAGAAATTTACATAACTATATTCATTTGCAGGTGGCACCGATATATCTTCATCATGTGAATTGTTATTTGACACAGCAGTCTAATCAATACCATTTTTATGCAAAGGTAATTGAAGTTGATTGATGCAGCAGAAAATACTCAGGGGTTTAATATCGCAGATGACAATGCAGTTTTCAAAATGTTATTGAATATCCACATTCATGAGTAATCAGTCTTTACATTCCTTTTTTAAAAGGTATGTAAGAATTAAACTTAGGAAAATGAAGTTAAAAAGATATTTGTTTTTTCTAAAGGGTCATGCACTTAACGAAAATTTAAAAAAATTATTGTTCACCTTAAAGTTTTTATTATTTTTAAGGGCCGGGGATGTTTTGTGTTTTTTTTATACTTAGTATTTCAAGAAGAGTTGCACAAAAGTAAAAAATACAAAGTAAGAAATAGAACTACTAGAATTAACAAAAAGTTATATTATATATAATAAATCAATGCATGGTCAAGACAAAAATAACTTAAATATGGTAATGAAATACTAAAAATTAACATCATCATTTATTTGGCAAATTCCAATATGGCAAACAATTAGCAACTGATATTAAAAAGTAATGATAAAAATTAAACATATATGTGTAAATGTATATGCTAAAACTAAACTGTTTTAGCATATATACATTACAGCATTATATACATTGTACATTATAAATTATACATTATTTAGCATTATATACATTACATTGTTGAATTATTTTAAAAAATTTGACAATTTTTTCCATTAATCAAAGGAACAAAAATCTAATAGCAGCCAATTATAATGTACAGTACTATTTTATAATTGATTACCTATATGCTGCACTTTTATCCTGAAACAAATTCAACGATCATAGTTGGCAGCATTGACTTCACAAGAAAGGGTAGTGTTACCCCTGTTTCCTCTGGACTGTTTATTGGGAAACAGGTGCAATGTAAAGTTTGTTCAATAATGATTTGTTGTTGCTAACAACATATTTTGTAATGTGTACTAGGACTTTTTACTGAGTCAAATGGTACGTTCAAAATAACTACATTATTCCAGCACTATTTAGCGTTATTTATCTCAGCACTTAATAGTACTATAATTATGCAGAATAAATATTTTAATCATATATATAGGTGATTAAAAAATTTATTTTTCCATGGTAATATAATTTTGATTTAAAACATAAAAATAAATGGACTATTCTATGGTAACTGTAATTTGACTTTTATGATCTGCTACAAAAACATATAAAGTGACTTGCCCAGTTATAGGCCTTTTCAATTAAAAATTTTGGCTAACTTATTCTAATTGCTATCTAATTTTAAATCATTTTACATAAAGTTTCACATGTTAAATTGAATTTTTTTGAAATTTTTGAACAAAAGACAGAACAAAACCAGAGTAAAAAAGTATGTAGGAATACTTACATATGCACATTGTCAGATGTCAGATACATCTGATCCCATCTAGGTACTAGGCGAACTAGTACCTCAAACATAACACAATTAGTACATACTCCAGATTAAGTTGGTATCACACATAATAGTACATAAGACCAGCTGGAAAATGTCTAGTACATAAGACCAGCTGGAAAATGTCTGTAATAAAAATCTAAATAACATAAATAATCCACCATCACCAATAATTAATTTCAAACAGTACCTAAGAATGTTGAACTGAGATTTACAAAAGCTCAAACCATCCTCTGAGCGGTACAAATTTATTTATTTTACAAGTTTATTGACCCAATTATAGTCAACCATTTATGATTGCTATATATGTGTAAAATAAAGTTTTGGTTTAGCTTTAAAAACACATCACTTAGTTTCCTGAATTGTTGATGAAAACCAAAAATTAGTTTTCCAATCATATTTTGACTAAACACTCAGTCAAAACGTAGTCAAAACTATGGTTTAGAAATAAAAATATGAAAATATTGAGAGTTATACCAAAATTAAAAAATCATACACTTTACTGATTAAAAACAAATTTTGGGTTGATGACACATCACAATTTTAAATAAGATAAAAGATAAAAATGATACTGAAGCAAAGTTTCTAATGGTTTCCTGTATTTATTTACAGATTTCTGATGGTATATGACTATCACATTCATAAAACTGTTAAAAAGTCATACATTTTTATGTGTTTAAAGCATTATAAGTATTTTTATGCTGCATGTAATATAGGCATTCTATGATCCGTTATATTCAATCTTATGATTATTATAAAATTTATGCCACATTTAAAGAAAATATTTGGTTTCCGAAATTTGTAAAAAATACTCTTACAATTAGGACTTCTTTTTATAAGAAATTGGTGTTTTGAAATAGGTGTAAGATTGACTTTGATATTCATTTTTTATTGGCAAGCAAAAAGATCAAAATTTTAACTAATTTACCTTATTAAGTAATATTATGATATGATTACAATATTATTAAATATATATTGTTATTTGACATGTATATAACTGGATTATTTGTTTCTAGAGATGTTTTCATCGACTTATTCTTTTATTATAAAACTTCATTTTAAGTGAACCTTTAACACCGATATGCTAGTTATGTGGAGTGTTAGTTATTGGTACAATAAGAAGTATAAACTCAGTAATGATGAACAAATCACCTAGTGATGACCCAAACCCTACCACTGAAGGAACAACACATCGTGCCCAACAAAACAGCTCCCACCAAGAAATATCCATGAAAAACTTCTTGGACTTTCTTGCTACAGCATACAGACTGAATGATGCTTTGGAAAATTATCCTTTGGAAACATTTAAAAAGTCTAACACTATTGACTGGAACCAGCTCAGTACATGCACATTTCTGTCATCAATATTCCAAAATGATAATCCTGAAAAACATATTCAAAAGAAAAGTCACGATGACGATCATGAATCCTTCTTTGAAGAAGCCGATCTCACAAATTCCTCTAAACAAAACGGCTTCACAGACATATCCATTGAGAATTTCCAATCTTTTGAGATGGGTGTGGACAAATTTGAAGATGATTGTAAACCTGTCACAAAACAAAGCTCAAAGAAAAGTGAAAAACATAAAAGAGGAAGATCTGCTAGTGTAGGAACCAGTGGAAGAAGTGATAAGAATAAATTAGATAAAAGAAGAAGTAGTTTTGCCAAAAGAGAGAGCTTTGATAGTAAAAGTCGGGGTCGAAGTGATGTTAATATCGCAGAGCGTTTAGTTAAAAGAAAACTAAGTGAGGTTTTACAAGAGGGCATTTTAGACTCTGTTTTACCATATGTAATACCGAAACCAAGTGGAAATTCGTGCCCAAAGAAACCTTTGACTGTTGTTGAAAAGAAAAACAACTATGAGAAAGCATCGAGTTCTTTGTTGAATCAGAACAAAGACAATATATCTGTGTATCACTCGAAAAAACAAAACTTCATAATGACAGAAAATAATAAAGATTCGGCTAAAGAGTGAGTACAAACATTTTACTATCACTATAAATTCTATTTAAAAATTCTTTAATTTTAGTTTATTTTATTTGTTCTGTTAGATTTGGCTGTTATTTATCTTTTAAATGCATTATAATATTTATCTATATTACATCCCTTATCTTCTGTCAACAGGTATAATCTTTTGTATGACTACACATATTTTAGAATGTTATCAGAGTTCTATCTTCTGGTCTTGCAAAAACATATTTTACATCTTTATGATTTATCAAAAATAGTTCAAATACACAAATGAAGTTCAATATTTAAATACTTGACAGTTCAAAACTATCATATATTTTTCAGCACAAATTATTTTCATAAAAATGATTGTTGAATCCCGATGATTTAAACCTTAAATTGGGCTTTAAGTGCAGCCTTAATTACAGTAACAAAGTGTAAGAAATTTTAGTGAAGTGTCTTTTATATTTCATATTTTAGTAAAAGACTTTACCTTCTCTACATTTTATTGGATATTGACTTTATCTAAAAAGTATTTACATCTTCAGTATAAATCAGTATCAAATAGTTCATTAATTATTTCTCCAGCTTTAGATAGTAAAATATCCATTAGCTAAAAATGGTATTCAATTTGATATGCTTTTGACTCTGGAAAATGATACAACATGGATTATATGCTGCCATATGTAACACAGGCTGGTCAGTATCTGCAATCCCATGTGCCCTCAGCAGTAAGCATTACATCTCTCCAAATGTTTGAACATTCCTAGTTTATCTATTTTGAACAACATTATGTTTATCGCCAGGATTTATTTTATCTCTAAGAATTTTACTAACCACGTCAAAAAAGTAACCTCAGGGGTCGTGCACGGTGGATTCCACCGGGTTTAAAAAAGCTTATAAAAGAATTATAAACATATGTTTTTATTAAATAAATGTTACAGATTAAGCATATTCAAACATTATAGCATTGTAGAGTAGTATCTCTAGTTGAAAGTATATGAAATAAGTTTTTGAAAAGATGTACCTTGTTAAGAGCCTGCTGTTTCTCTAAATCTAAAAATAAGTTTTTATTGGAATAGTCAATTATTATTCATAGACATATTTAGGTAAATACAAATAAATAAGTAACAATAATTAGTAATATTAATAAATAAATATGAAAATTGTTTACCAGAGCAGCAAAACCTCAAGTCATCAAAGTCTTTTGTCGTCATCTTCCTCTCTAGTGGGAGGTTGATCTTCTGCACAGTTTGAAATTTTCACGCACAATAGATCAAGTTACATAAATAAATGCTTTAGTAATTAGATAATACATTTTGTATAAAAGAATTGCGAAGTGTGTATAATATTGTTTTACCTTTTTAGTCAGTAACTGTTATTATATTGCTATTTCATAGTCTAGAAATCATCATCTTTTTACTGATAGTGATAGAGAAGACAAAGTGAGGCTGTATCTGCAAGATATTGTTTAACTGATGTTAAATTTACATGTTTGTATTCTTATTTATATTTGATTTGTAAAATAGAATTTAATCCATTTTAAATATTTTTATCCCCATGATTAAATTTTTAGTTTTTTTTTCATCATTATTGCTATTTCGTACAATAATTCAGGGTCCTAATATGTTTTGCTTGGTCAAAAATAAATGCTATTTAACATTTTATGGTATAAAACTATGAGTATAATAATATGCAATACTTCTACCACTACTTACTTTTATTTTTCCAAATGCCACATACAACCGAACACTAATTATACCCAATTCACTTAATTATGCTTACTACAGAACTGAAATATACACGGTAATACCTCTTGGTGAAGAATAAACTATATAACCATTTTCATAAAAACCTTTTTGTTCAATGACTAGATTACACTGTGCATTTACGTCAATTGTTGATCCCTGTAAACAAGGAATTAATTTGCTTTGTAACATCATTACATTTTATTTTTAAATGAAGTGGATAATATTTTCATTACAGCATCGAGGTAGAGATTCATGTATGTGACGAAGTTAAAAATATGAAGAAAGATTTTCGATGTTCTCAAAAATTACTTGTGTCAAAAATGGGCTATTTTGCAGAGGTCACTACTGGTAAGTGGTAGACGAACTTTGAAAATTTTAATCACTGTAAAAATATTTCTTATTAAGAATAAATCCAAGTACAATACAATATAAATAACTTTTCATAACAAAATTATTTGTTTCCTATATGATGCTATATTTTTTGGTAGATCAAAAAAGATAATTTATTAAAATATATAATAAAAAGACAATGAATTTAAAATTCTGTCAAATTTAAATTTTTTTTCAAGAACCGCTTTTATAGTAAACCCCGATACCTGTTCCTTAAAAATAAGGTGTAAAATAATTTAAATACTTTTTTATCAATCAAACTTTAATAAAAAATTCATGTGACATTAAATGAATTAAACTGCTTAATTTCTTTATTATTACAATATACTACATTTCAATTATTTAGTGGTTGGTTATTAAGACCTAACATTACAATTTAAATCAATAAACACGTTCTTTGCCATTAGCTGAAAATTAAAGCAAATGTCAGATTGGTGTAATTTGTCTTGTAATTGTTAGATATCCTTACATTTTTATATCAATATCCCAGTGGAGTTGTAGTTACGCTTCCCACTCAACTACTTACTCAACATAAATATATTTATATTAATTTCTAGGTCAAAATCTTGAAGATATGGACATTTCGGTCCACTGTGATATAACAATATTTGAATGGCTAATGAGATGGGTTAAGAAGGATGCATCTCGACCTGAGTTGTCTCCTCAGCTGGGTAAGCCACACACATTGTTTCCAACATTTAATTCGACACTTGAAATGATATGTTGTTGAGAATGTTGTTTTTGTGTCACTTAAGCTATTTTCTTTATATTTTAAAAGCTATTTACTCAGGCTTGTCCAGATATCATAAATTTAACACATGTTGTGAGGGTGGTAGGGATCCCTGCCTCGCCTCTATTGTCTTTTTATAGCCTCAGTGTCATTTTGGCTTCATATTTGATCATTCTATTTCTACAGGTTAGTAGAAATTAGAAATAAAAAAATCAGCATTCTTGACAGTATATTGTGTGTTTTTTAGCAGCCAATGTGCTGGATAAAACACTTTCTTTTATTATTATTTTATTACCTGTCTTTTTTCTTTATCACAGTGTAGCTATCTCTAAACTATATAATTTTTTATAATATATTTTCAAATAACCTTTGTCTTAAAGTTTTAAGTAATTTTTTTTAATGTATATTTCTTCACTATTCATTTATAACGACTCATTTCCACACACAGGGTTCCTAAGTGGAAATTCTGCAATAGTTTCGACATTTATCATGTATATGTGTATTTATTTTCTACATATTTATATATGAATTTGTATCATATGTATGATTGCAGAATAAAACCTTTTTGATTTGATTTGATTTGGTTTTCATACCTTCTTAGCAGCTACAATCTTTAGTTGGTAGGCAGGGTATGTGACTGCCTACCCACTAATAATGCTGATTTTTTAATAAACTGCATCAGAGTTTAATAATTTTAACAATAAGTTAATTTATTTACACTGTTTTAGCTTCTAATAAATGTTATTTGATTTTTCAACACAACTTAGTCGTTTTTATTTCACAAAACACAAACTTTATAACTTTGTTTACAAAAATATATATCCCTTAAAAGTTGCCTACCCAATATGTTTATCCTAGAGCTGACTCTGGCTACAATAACAGTTTATCTGGATACTCAGTTAACTCTATTATATATTTATGACCTATTCAGATGCCGCAAATGTGATACCCGTGCTGGTATCGGCTGCTTTCCTCCAGATGGACCCTCTCCTTAACGACTGTCTTCAGTTCTGTCAAGAACACATGAATGATATTCTGAGACAGGCGACAAATCTCTCTTGTTTGAACGACAGTATAATCACTAGGTAATTTTTCTTTTAATGTTACCTTACATCACGAACAATTCTTCCTATTTATCTCAGAATGTTAACCCGCGAATGGTCGAGGGGTGAGTGCAGCGCTCACTTTTCATTTTAAGTTTCTACAAAACATGGAGTTTGTAATATATTGGCCTGAAACTCAGAATACCTGTTGTTTGGGGTGTCAGTAGTTGAAGGGATATGGTAGGGGAGGTTAAGTGACCTTCAGTCTGTCTTGCACCTTTGTTTCATGAGTTACAGTGCAGTAAGCACAACTGAAAAGGCCTTTTATTTAGTAATAAATTATGTGTTTTGTATATTGTTATTGTTGTTATAATACTCTAAGTATTAGCAACATGTATTTTAATAGCGTCCTGTGTTTTAAATGATTAATTGAAAAAAGTTTATTTTATAAAAAGTTTATACACTTAGTTTGAGAGTTTTTAATTTTTTGGTGAAATTAGTTATTTTTAGTTTTGTATACAATTAGAGGTTAGAAAAATAGCTAAACAAAAGTGCTATGATATAATTTGTTTGAAATTCATGAAATATAAATTGTTAACAAGGGCATTTAAAAACAGGTGAGCATAGCGCTCACCCCTCGACCATCCGCATATCACATGTGACCTAGACCAATGGCAGGTTAACCACACAGCTTCAAGTAATTGATCCTCTCTACATACATTATTACTTACAATGAAACTTTGATCATGCTTCAGATATTTTGGATACCGACAACACCAAACATACAACATTGTTTGTTTGTTTTTTTTATAGTGTGAAATGTATTTCTTATTTGTTTCCAAATAAATCACACACACACAACCAAATAAATAAACATAACACAAAATAAAACACACACATAAATCAGCCAAACATAAATTTTCAAAAATCAATTAAACAAAAGTAGGCTACAATAACATCGAGAATAACATTGGAAGGGTTTTCGTATATTTTATTACCTGAAATACAGTGCTTAAAACACCATACCTTTTAAATTTTTGAAATGGCAACCTACCAATGTAGGTATTTTAAGCCAAGTTTGAATGAGAAATGATTGTAATACGATTGTGGTGTGATCTTGTAGTCTTGTTACTGACTAAGGCTGACATGTACCTTAGACAGGACTGTTAATTAATAGCCAATGGCATCTAAGGGACCTACAGTTTAACGTGGAATCTGAACCACTTTTCCAAATTACGAACTGGTGTAATTATCAGGATGGTCTTTGCGGATTAATGTAGTATTCAATAGTGCGGACATTATTCCACACAAGAGAACACTACACCCACCGACCATCGCTTACAACTATCCAGAATTTGTAGCCTCAAAGTAGCTGGATTACAGGACACGCCACGATCTTTAGATTAGTATGATGTCAGAATATGTTCATCTTATAAAATATTTATCAGCTATATATCTGATTATAAGGTGAAAAATCTTTGTTAACATTTGTTATACGTTGTTAAAAGGTTGGCAAACCAGTTCACAAATATTGAAATAGAAGAAATACGGGATAAAAGAGACAAGTTGCAATCACGACTGTTTTGTAAGCTCATAACATTCCTGGGTGAGCCAGAACCCGACCAGAAACGTGGTCACTTTGCATCCCTAGCATACATGTTCCAGTGTGTCTACTGTCACAAGCTTCTGCCTCAACCTCTCAGTTTATCCATCACATGCCGTCCATCCAACAACCGGATCAACTCCATGGGTCAAATCCAAGGTGTCCACGCCAGGTAACTTAACCCGCCCTTGTTAGATCGCATCTACCAAAACCATATGCTCTACAAAAAAATTGTTAATCCTTTGTCTATCACCTCAGGACACAAAGAATGCCTCAAGGACAATATGCCAGTAGTTTCGCATGATTAAGGGATGATTCACATCCGGTGGTTGCCGGGGGGGGGATTGCGAGACGTGCATGGTCTGTTAGATACCATCCATACACGAGTCCGATCACGTCAGTCAAATTGCTAGCTAACTAAACTAAACTAGCTAATCTAAACATTATCTGTAACTTATATTTGTTTGTTTCTGATATGTTAGTGGTGGAAAGTTAATTAGTGTCTAGAATAGAACTATCAGCATGTTGTATAGGTAATTAGCATTATAATAAAATTGTTACAAACAAAATGAATACATTCAATAAGAGGTTTATACCATTAACAATTTCAATGTTTGCCACCATTTTATAAAATACAGAAATGTCTCCCATAAAAGGTTTCTATATACAATGTAGAATTGAGATAAAATCAGCAGAGAGAGTGTTTTGTTGTAATGTTGTTGTTGTCGATGCTGATCATGACATCAACTTTCTCTCATTGTCGGGCACTTATTGTAAACATTTGTGTAAGACCACTATCAAATTCATTAATTTATGTTGTAATGCTGCTTTGCATGTACTCTGTTTAACCCGCCATCGGTCGCGCGTATAGCTGGCATCTAACGGCGTATTTCTCTTTGATTTAATTTTTTTTATGGGCTTAGTTTGATATACTATTACTACTCTATTTTCTTGTGAAATATCAGTCAACACTGTTTTGACGTTCAGCTCAGCATGTGTTGGGAGAATCCGGAAAGTTTAAGGATTAATTGTCAAAGGTTTACTGTAATATGTTACACTGTCATTTTTATACAGTAGAGCATCAAACTTTACTTATATTTTCTAAAAATGCTAGTAAGATTTCATACATGGTTCCGATTGAATCAAGAAATCCAGAATGGAGTGTGACAGAGTGGATCAGACAAGTGCGTGCGGAGCTTGGCTGCTGGCGAAGTGTCTACTGGCGACTCTGGGGTCAAACCCACTGGCTGCAATGCTCCGTCTGCCACCTTTACTACCCCGTGTCTCAGAGCGACTGGTGTTGCTACCATCCAGACCCTCCTCAATTCTTCATCATGGAGCAACATCGTACTATGTCTTTTCCTATTGGTAACGAATCTTTTTCATAAATTTAACATTTTAAGATCTTTAAGTTTAACAAAATAACTTTTGAACTCCAACTACAGTGTATTTCTACTTATTTCATAAAATTATTTTGTTTAACTAAGAATTAATTAATTTTTTGAAATATGTAACAAAATTAATTGCTCCGTCCTGGAATCAAATGCGGAACCTTAAATCTTGTGATTTGTCGCAATACTGATTGCATATAGTGACTTGTTCTATCATTGTTGTTATTTTCACTGACCGTGATATTTTCATGCAAAAAAATATTGAATCACATCAAGTTTTGAAAATATATTAACAAAGGTTTTATTTCACATAGTTATTCTAACAAACACTTTAGTAAAACAAAGTTTCACAACGTTTTGGGGTCTGGAATCTGATCCCGTCCTCAGGCTAACTAATATCTAAAACATAACACAATTAATACATAATCCGGACTAAACCAGTATAAAGCTGAAAAATACAGTAGTCAAAAATCCTTACAAACAAACCATTTACCAACCATTACGCACACAATACATTACACGTCCACTCGTCCCAAAGATTCGAAGACAACCAATTGTACAATCATACATACACGTTGAATTCAATACGTAAAAATATATGTTATGTTTTGTGCTCCATTTTCACTTTTAAATTAAGTTTTTGAAGCAATACTTATTTATACACCTTAAATTTGCTAGCAACAAATCATTAAGTTTTATGCAGTAGGTATATAAATAGCTGATGTCTCATAAAACAAGCTAGTTCCAAGGAAAGCATTCAGCCTGTATATATGACATGGTTGTAGCCATGCTTGTGAGAACAAAGGTGTATTACGGTTACCTGACACTAATGAAACCAATGTCATAGTAGGGTACATGCCACACCGTCCAAAATATTTTAACTTCAAAAGTACATCAGAGCCCTGATAATCTGAACTGATCTGGAACTGAGCCCTGTTCGAATTACCAAGTTGTTCGGATTATCTGTAAATGAAATTTTAGGTTGCACTAAAAATACTAATAAAATCCATTATTTTAGACTCAAACTCTGTATTTAGAACAATTAACTTATATAGATTTGTCCACTACATTTTTTGCCTGAACGGCATCAAGTGTTCCTGAAGCGATGTTCTACCCGTTATGGACTTGTCATTAGAAATATAAAACACGACACACACTGTAGGCCAACTTTTTACGTGATCGTGGTCATTGCTGGAGATGAACTCAAATGTTCGAAAAATAGTTTGCCGAAAAGCGATGATAAAGAGTTGGACCGTGAGAATCGAGTCTATTTTGATATACTGTGTTGGTACCTAGACATCGCCCTACACTTTCTCGAGCAACAGTGTACTGCTACATCTGTATACTTGATGTTTATGAGACGATTGCGCAACTTTACATTGGCTAACAGGATTTCTTTGTTACGTCAAAAGGTGATAACTGAATTTTTATGTTCCAAAAAGTAAGTTATTGTACTTATTTCATTACCATTGTGTATGCAGTACTGTACAATTAGTAATACCGCTCTGTAGATTAAAGTGTTATTAGATGTGTTGAAGATTAGCCGGCCTTTTGGATTACCAGGTTTCAGATTATCAAGACTCTGTTGCACTGCATTTTGCCATATAGAAGTCAATTTTACAATAGCTTATTCAACATATATCAAAATGTTATCCTCATTTAATCGATACTTTTTGTCCTGAGGAAACCTTACATTTTACATTTACATTTTATTTTGCCACCAATTTTAGTTACCCATCTAAATTTCATGTTAAATCCATACAGAAAGCAATTAAATTTTAATAAAGTAAGTTATGGCTTACCGAAAATTAAATTAATTTGACTTGTACAGGTAGATATCCTTGTTGCGGAGAAAGAGCCTACCGATTTGAAGTACTTCAAAATACAAATGTAAGTAGAGGAATTAGGAATTAGGAACACCTTCTTTAATGTAATTAATTAACATACAAACACAAGATGCTATATCAGTCACCTTAACAATCCTATCCAGTCAAATGCTTGGATACCGTGACTTGGATTCTAAAGCTGATGCAGTCATGTAGCTTGCTTTGATGTTCTGGTATTGTCAATTTTTTCAGTTTTGACTCACCCCTACATTTGCTTGATAGAGATACAAATTTGTAGTCTTTGTAGGTATAGCAAAATTTAGGATACGCTCCGTTCGCTTTTTTAACAGGTAAATCTTACTCAGATTTTCATTATCACAAATGAGAAATAAACGATGAAAGGAATAAACCAAATATTTTCCCACAGTTACATTTAAAAAGGTCAGGCACAATCAATAATCAAGGTTCCATCGACCTTTAGAATTCAGTTCTGTATATTTCAGAGAATATCTTTAATCTATATGCTTCATTGGGAACAATTACATAAAAAAATATACTTTAAATATTAGTTGAGTTATTGTAGATAACTAAAGCTCTATGTTTTTCTAGGGATGTACTTATCGTTCCCATGTTCCGATCGTAGATTCCAGTATTAGTTTTGCTATTCAAAAGATCTTCCAGACAAATCGACATCTGATAGCTGTCGAGCCACCTCGTACTGTCTTCCAAGAACGCCTTACCCGATTAGTCAGATCCAATAGAGGTAAACAATAATAATCCTTATGTACTATATCTTATTAAACTAGGAAAAATTATGAATAGTGCACTTAATTCATGATCATAATATTTTTATCAGTAAATCTTAAATATATTTTTTTGAAACTCATGGAATACAGGGATGTCAAAGTATCAAAATATGACTGAACTATAGAAGGTATATTAAATAAAATTTGTTGTTCTAGAGTTCTTCCACTTAATCTCCATTGATTAATGATCAATGAAATCATACAACATACTTCATTCACACTTTCTCTTGCATCAATCCTTTTCAAAATCTGTTCCTTGTTGGCCTGGCAGCTACTGGCAAGGTTTTTGTGGAAAATATCAGCTAAAATGTTACTCCAACTAAGGCCATCATGTTAATGTATACAAGTGTCAAAACTTACCATAGTATATTATTGAAATATTCCATGATTTCAAATTTCAAAATGTCTTGTTCAATCTTGGAATCCCTCTTTTGCTGGAGAGGAAACAACGAGATCCTCAGAAGGCTGCTCTTAAAAGTTTTTGCTAGCCACATACTCCTCTCAACATATTTTGAAATCTTTCACACTAGTATAGATACTGCAGAGAACTATTAAACTAGTGATTTTTTAATATTGTGCAGATGAACTCATTTTAAAGAAACAGAATGTCTGGGAAAAACAATTATTATGTTCTGGTAACACGATGTCAATAATTTTGAAATTTTTAAGTATACAAGAAATGAAAAACTATTTTTTTCGGATGATCTCCTTTAAATATTTCACACAAAAACTAAAGCAGAGATAGTGTGGGTTAAATGGCCTGCCTAATAATCTGTGGGTTTCTTTGTTTGATCATGAGTAAAATCATTGGATTTTTTTATAGTTTGATAACCATCTAGGCCTAAATACCTGGCTCTGTCCTTTTAGCTGTTTATGATACTATTAATGATACTAGCTAATCAATCAACTGACCCTGGTTATGCTACACTAATCTTTAACTTATGACCATAGCTGTTTTATAAGGTACTGTAATGGATGGGTAGAATCGTCAAAAAAAATACATGGATGTTAATATTTCATTCTTCCATGTTGTTTTCATATTAATGTACTCCTATTTAATATATATTTAATAAATGCCATTCCATAACTGTCTATCAGATGGTAGCAATGTAGAAGACAACAAAGACTGTGTGCCAAATACTTCCCTCTGGTGGCATGGACTGGAATTAGCCCCATCATGTTACAAGACTGCTTTAATAACCAGAATTTGGGAAAAACCTAAAGAGTCTAAGACCAAAGTCCACTGTAAGTATCAAACAATAATTCACAGCTAAATTGTTTATCATATAAATAATTATTAATTTTTAACGATATGCAAGATATGTAATCCTAAGAGAAGGATTCTAGTTTTCAGCTATAATTAACGTTGATTCTGCACGAACCTTAGACAACTTACTGTGTTTATCACGGTCAGTAAATTTAATTTTTCACTGCAACCATTTGTCTTAGGCCGTGTGTGTGTGTTAGGGCGTTGCAACACCCTCCACTTTGCATGATTTTGTATTTATTGTTGAGGGGTGACTGCTTGTTTTTGTTAGCAGTCAAGGAACCCCAGTGCCTTAGTGAGAGGATAAACTATCACAGTTAGTTGTTCTATGCTTGATTCTTAGAGTCATAGTTTTTACACTTCAAGTGTAAAAATACCTATAACTACTGAACTGTCATTTTTATAGGTTTGAGCATGTTACAAAATCAAATTATTTCGAACCATGACTGCTATAACCCAAAAAAGCTTAATAGAAATTATAATTTTTTTTAAAGTTTTTTGGGTGATGAACTACCCTTTAAAATTAAAGATTTCAAAGTGCACCCTTGTACCAAATTCATAAAAATTGAACCAATGGTTTGTTCACAGAATCATTACACGAAACATACCGACAGAAAGATAGACAAATATGATCCGAAAATCACTTTTTGGGTTCTTTTTGGCCTCAAAGCGAATATTTCCTCTTTCAGCTCAAATTCGAATATTTTTACAAAAACAATACATTCTCCATAAAGTAAAACATTTATGTTTAAAGCTGCCAACTTTTTCAGCAGTCTTCAATTTGGTTTCAGAGTATATACTGATTAATCCACAGGATTGCACAAGCTTCAGAATAAAACCTTGAGGTTTGTGTTCTCTTTAAGGAAAATAGCTCATGTGCCAGGATATCATGATGCTGTTGCCATGCTACCCATGGGTGACCTTTGCAAACCGATGACCAATTGCATGACTCATAAAACCCTAGCAGTCAGGGAGTGCCAGAGTCTGCGTGAGAGGTTAACCTATCACAGTGTGGTTAAACGGCCAACCATGAACCCAAGTTGCATTTCCAGAGGCTTGGGTTTGGTCATAGAAGTTTTTCCTATTTTGGGCCGTCATTGTACAATGACCTTCATTGTGCCATAAAAACTCTGACTTTACTTGTTTTCATAAAAAAAATTATAAAAATTATTTAACAGACAAAACATTCAAAAAATATATTTTGATACTACGTTTTTAAATATATTGTTTTTATATCACCATCTTTTTTCTGAATGGTTTTATTATTATTATTATTTATATTGTTGAGATTTGTTGTATAATTATTAATTTTATTTTGGTTATTTGTTGACTTGAATTGTGCTAAAAACCAGTTTTGTAATAGAGAAGTGCTAAGAAATAAACACACATTTTGATTTATTTACTAATTTTGGTTTCTGTACATGTGATGTTTTAGGGGTAGAAAGCTGCCCAAGATCATCCAATCAACAAGTGTATAGTGAGGTCTCAGGTTCCAGTGAAAATGCTACATCATCTCCAGAAGACACTGAGCGAGATTCATCCCCTAGTCTAGGGGAAGATAACTCAGAAGACTCATTATTGTGCACCTCCCCTGTTCAAAGTACCAATAAGAAAAACTGTTCCATGTTTGTATATTGGTGAGTCGATTCCATGATTTTAATATATTCATCTGGAGAGCTTACCTACATGGCTATTAATTAACCCGCGGATGGTCGAGGGGTGAGCTCGTCTTGAGTGGGAAGGGCTCACTTTTAATTTTAAATTCCTACAAAACATGGACATTTTAATATATTGCCCTGAAACCCGAAGTACCTATTGTTTTGGATGTCAGTAGTCGGGGAATAAGACGGGGGAGGTTAAGTGACCTTCAGTCTGTCTTGCTCCTTTGTTTTGTGACGAGTTACAGTGCAGTAAGCACAACTAAAAAGGCCTCATAATTGAGTAATAAAAATTATGTTTTGTATATTTACTATTTTTTTGGTGTTATAACATACTGAGTACTAGCAACATGTCTCTTTAATAGTGTACTGGACATTGAAAAATTAATTAAAAATTTAATTAATCTATTACTGTAAAAAGTTTATAGTTTGAGAGATTTTCTTTTTTTCTGTGAAATTAGTTATTTTTAGTTTTGTGTATAATTAAAGATTATAAAAATAGTTAAAAAAAATTGTATGATAAAATTTGTTTGAAACTCGTGAGTTATAAATCATTAACAAGGCATTTAAAAAGTGTGCTCATCTCTCGACCATCCGCGTGACACATGTGACCTCAGTGGGTGAACATTGATCTTTTTTATACTTTATACTTTTGACTGAAATGGCAACCTACCCAAGTAGGTATTTTAAGCCAAGTATGTATGAGAAATGAATGTAGGATGATTGTGGTGCGATCTTGTAGTCTTGTTACTGACTAAGGCTGACATGTTCCTTAGACAGGACTTTTAATTAATAGCCCAACAGCCGATGGCAACTAATGGACCTACAGTTTAACGTGGAATCGAAACCGCAGCCTCTGAATTACGAATTGGTCTAATTATGAGGATGGTCTTTGTGTATTAACGCAGTATTCAATAGTGCGGACCACACAAGAGAACACTACATCCACCGACTATCTCTCACAACCATCCACAATTCGTGACCTCCAAGTAGCTGGATTACAGGACGTCGATTCAAAATGTACAGTAGTTTTATGAAGTGATTAGCCAAATACCTCTCTACACAAATATTAGCCAAGGGTATAATGATATAAAACTTTAAAACTTGTTAATAATCAACACAGAAATAATTCAACATAAAATTATATAATTGAAATTTTTAATGGGTTAATATGCCAGTAAACATTAAAAATCTGCAGTTTTTTGCACAGTTACTGTATATATACAAAGTTCTTTTAACTACCAATAAAGGACTTTGATGAAACTTTATAGAGAGTTTAGGTGAACCCCTTTCTGATTTTATTAACCATCAAAAACTAATCGGAAAAATATATTTTTATAGTTCTACTAGATATGATACATGGTTTTTTTCCTTTTTAATCATTATGATAATAATTTTTTTTAATATACACAATAGACAAACTGGGATTGTTTGCCCCAATTTGTCTGGAGCGTCCTTCTAGAGAAGAAAAGCGATCTGGACCGTGAAGAGGCCCAGATCCCCCAAACAAGAGACTTGGAGTGAGCCCCAATGGCATAAGCCAAATTTAGGCCTAGCCTGTTTTAATGTGACAAACGGTTCCAGGTTAGAATCCTAAAGAGTAGAGGAGGTTTTTTAGAGGGTAACCCCGCTTCTTAGGGAAGTCCCACACTGCAGGTTGGCCACCTGTGTGCATAAAGCATTTCTTCCACCTCTGCCTAAAAAAAATGTACACAATTAACCCGCCGCTGGTTATCACATTATTATAAACATTCACTTTTCAAAACATTGTTTCAGAATTTACAACAACAAAATTATACATTATTTTTTAACTATATTTTTAATTGTGTATTTTATACAACAACATTTATTTCAGTTTTACAAAAAAAAAAATAATAAACATAAAAAAATGTACATAATTTATTATTATATAAAAGTTTTTTTTTTGTTTGTTGACAATTTTTAAAGCCACTGTAATATAGAATATTCTAATTGTTTGATCAACAATGAAATATATTTATAATGCCTTAGGCCATTTCCATTAGGGGTAATAACATTTAAAATGTTTTTTTTAACCAATGAATAAATTTACTAATTTCCAATCTCTTAAAAAATTAATAATAAAAATATCAAGCCATCTACAGACTTTTCAGCACTCCTGACGAGTAATTTCTTCTGATTCAGCCCCAATCAGCCTAATCAGTGGCTATCAAGGTATTCAACCCGCTACAACCAGGACAGTCTACGGGACTATGAGGAGTGGTCCCTGGGCACGGTGGTGGGGCTGCTGTCACGACGGCATGGGGACTTGCGGGGAAATTCGCGGGGCAAGTGGGGGCCCCATATCACACCTCTAGGTCAGTTCATATTCTTCAAAGTATGGCACATTACTGTGATTAAAAATATAATACTTAAATACAATGGATGTGATAAATAAAATAGATTACATTTAATGGGTTCATCAAATCTATAATCATTGTGTTT
This sequence comes from Nephotettix cincticeps, assembly GCA_023375725.1. Classification (NCBI taxonomy): domain Eukaryota; kingdom Metazoa; phylum Arthropoda; class Insecta; order Hemiptera; family Cicadellidae; genus Nephotettix; species Nephotettix cincticeps. Next base: position 16,934,729 of record CM041784.1, read on the forward strand.
CAATATATGAAAGAAAATAATCCTCATTTCCATCTCAAGTACGATGTAGTATAGCCCATCTGTGATTCAGGTATCACATATGTGAGTTTTAAGGCACAGGGGGGTTGAATTTCTATGAAGAATCTAAAACCATAGTAATCATCCTCTAGAGGAACATATTGTACCTTATTTCCATCTTATGCACCTGGACCAGATAGCTTACATCTCTACAACAGGCTGACATCTCTAACTGGCTTGTTGGTGTAGTGGTTATAATACCCGCCTTCAAAACTGAAAGTCACCGGATCGAATCCCGCAAGGGTAGGATCTGGACCCAGTCGCCATTTGTCATTGGACTACTGTATTAATTAATGATGCTTCCTAACAACAGATCGACGTTAGGTAGTAACATTACCAGGGTTTGGACCGTTCCCCATCAAAAGTTTAACGCTTTACGCTCGGATGAGTTTCTATAACCTGTGTACTCGGATGTCCAGCTGTACTGGCCGTCACCATTTTCTCGCCGAAGTCGAATTAATTTTTATATGAGCTGTCCTCACTGCTCAGATGGCCAGTGGTACTGGATGAGATTAAATCTGAGTTGCGGTCGGAAGGCCACAGTACTGGCCACTAGATATAATCATCTGTTTCTTTTTTGAATATTATGTGCTAGGTTTGGGATGTGCTGCAATCTTTCGGGAAACTAATGAACTAGCGAATCAGATGAATTCCTGCTTCTAAAACCATACATGTGTTGGAAATTAAGGTTATACTTAGTACGTTGTTCTACTATTGCGTTTACTGAGAAGTGGTGATATTTAATGCTAATAACAGCTGTTTTTTTGAAGGAGGATGACAAAAAGGTTTCATCATATTATTTAATTGTGAAATACATAATGTTGTATTGACATTATTCTTTATTTTCCCTGTCGTTAGCTTTTTTTGTCCTTACAAACATTGTTGTAAACAAACCAGGTTTGATACAGAAATAATTCCGAGCTGGTGGGAAAGGTTGTTGATCATGGCTGCCGAGCTGACAAAGGAATGTAGCGCGGCCAGTACTGCTGGCCACCCGAGCGGCGAGGACAATATCACGGGAAATAATTCCGAGCTGTCAAGGAGTTGGCACGGCCAGTAATACAGCAAAGGGTTAAAAAATACCTCTGGCATAGAAATACACAAAATAAAATAAAAAGATCTTTTTACAAATGGTTACGATGTAGTAAAGCCTATCTGTGATTCAGGAGGTACGTATGTGAGGCTGGAGGCACAGTGGAGGGAGGGCCACATGCATCTCTACCAAGGGTCTAGAGTCCCTGTCATAAGCAATTCTAGAGGAAGACCTGTCATCTCTTCTAGAGCTCGTCCTAGAAGTAATCTCCGATGAATTATTTCCATAGCGAAATAAGTTTCTTAGGTTATGCAGGAATTAATTAATGTTTATAATACGAAGAATAAATCACTGCCTATTGACAAGTAAAACTTTTTACTGTTAGAGGTTTAAACCATATCTTTAGCATTTCATTGAATAAATAACTTTCACTGAAGATGACAGCTAACTTATTAACCCGTTGTACCTATCATAAAAATGGCCTCACATTGGTCATTGATACTATTGAGTCTAGAGCCTTTGCTTGGGCCACCCTGTGTGACCTGAGCAAGGCTTTTGACTGTTTGGACCACCAAGATCTTTTTACGAAACTTGAATCCACAATATTTTATTGATTCAGAAAAAAATAGTCAGAATAATCTGTAATCAACCCCCTGACTCACATTGCAAACCTCTTTTTGTTAAATTAGATTTTCAAACAGTCGTAAATTTGTACATTCATGACATCACGGCCCACACCTTAAAAACTTTACCCTCTCAAACATTTTGTAATTAAATCCACAGTTATAACACTATTAATAATTCAAATATTAAAACAATTATTTTGGTTAAGTAAAAGTCTAAATAGCCATATAGTGATGTCACAGAAAACTTATAATAAACTTAGTAAATCTGTTCAATCATACCCAAATCATTCATTGTTCTTCAAAAATTATACAGCTGGCTACTAAAAAATCCTTTTTATTCAATTACAGATTTTTTAAACAAAAACATATTGTAATAGAGGATACAGGTTAAGGCTGTCTGTACTGTTTCTTTACTATTTCCTTGCTGTGATTTTTGTGACTATTTCTAGGATTTGACAATTGCTGATACATATATTTATGTCAATGGCAAATAAAGACTTCTTATTAAAAAACATTTAAAAAACTAAAGAGTGTTTTCTCATTTTTTGAGAACTATTTGGTGTCCAATACCAAAAAAAATTAAAAAAAGCTAAGTTAAAAAGCTTTTGTCAGATCCAGGGTTCATACAATTTACTATTGAATTTAACATACAATTTGTTGTAGCCTCCAGTACTGGACACTACTATTGTCCTCGTATACAGGAGCCTTAAGACATATCTATGTCAATAATGTATATAATGTAAATAATAATAAATGTACAGTATACAAATTTATGAATGTATAAATGTCATTGTTTGCATTTTTGGGATGTACTTTTTTTCGCCCGGTCCTCAAAGGGTTAATTTATCTGCAATGGTTGAAGTTACATTATCGAGAACTAGAATACTTAAAACTTAAAGGGTAATATAACTAATAACCATACGTAACAAGATTTTATTCACAAATTAAAGCAAAATTTCACAAAAGCTACAGAAAACTATTAACGTTAACAAATATCACATTGGAAACTTTAATTTCCATTTCTAAGTAATTCAAAAGCTTATCATCACCTCTTTCCAGAACCTGGTGTTGTAAAAGCTTACGGCTACTAAGAAATAAACAGTCTTGAACAGAATCATCTAATGCATCGTAACGTGACATCATTAAGAATAAAAGCAGAGAAGTTCTGGTTGAGAATTGAACTTTAGACAAACAATGGAGAACTCTAAAAAGTCAATGTATTTAATTGGAATTTCATAAGTTGAAAAATACTAAGTTTTATAGTTTAAACTATTTTCAGACAAATGAAGAAAAACAAATACAAATACTTATATTATAATAAATATAATTCATACAAATAACGCAAATAGGAGGTAAACTGACACATTTTCTTTGTAAAATTAACCTTGGGATATTTATGACAATAAGTAGGCAATCAAAAAATTATAAAAAGAATAATAATAATTAATGATTGATCCATCACGATTTTGTGTATACATTTAACTAAAGAAAACCAAACTAACTGAAAAATGTTTATTAACTGGGAAAATTAAATGGTTTCTTCAAAAAATTTAACTTGAACTACCATAACACAATAAGTAGGCAATAAAAAACTATAAAATTATAATAATAACTAACGATTGATCCATCTTGATTTTGGAGATAGCATTTAACTATGGAAAACCAAACTAACTAAAAGAAATATCTATTAACAGGGGAAATTACATGTTTTCATCGTAAAATTAACTTTGTGATATTGTATAATAATAGGTAGGCAATAAAAATTATAAAAAAAATAATTATTGATTGATCCACCATGATTTTGTATATGAAATTTAACAATAGAAAACTAAACTAGCTGAAGAATGTTTATTAACAAGGAAAATTGCATTTTTTCTTTATGAAATTAACCTTGTGCTATTGCATAATCATAGGTAGGCAATAAAAATTATTAAAAAAAATTATTGATTGATCCATCATGATTTTGTAGATAACATTTAACAATGGAAAGCTAAACTAGTTGAAGAATGTTTCTTAATAAATTAAAAACTCACTTCACAAAAAATACCTTTAAAAAAAGAAATACCTTCCTACGAAAATGCCTATTACATGTATTATTTTCATCATATCTACAAATATACAAAACTATAACATCATGTTGTATAAAAATGTAAAAAACTACTGTACATTTTTCAGAATCAACAGCAAAGAGTAACATATTTACTGTGACTCCTATTTTAGTTTTATAAGAAAACAATGTCATAAAGCAGACATCAAAAAATTGAATTATTGAGTCACATTTCCACAAGTACTAAAATATAATTTTTCCATATGACAAGGTTTGATATATTCTTTACACCACAGTGACTTCTTTTTAAAAAAGGCCGCACAATGTTTTATGAGTGTTGGTGCACGATACATTTGCGTAAGATATCCTGCATATTGAAACAAAATCAGTTTCTTTAGCAGTCTTCCACTGTATCGTATAGATAATGAAAAATTAATTAAGTTCAGGATCAAGTATGGCAGTTTTTTCATACTTCTATCATCAGATTTCAGAACTAATAATATAGAGGAATATACAAAGGCAATTAGATATTTCACACATGGTGTCTACTAAAATCAAAAATTCTCTGGCTTTTCCAGGTTTTCTTTACCAATATTTTAGAAAATTGCATAAAGCACAAGACTGGTTCTCCTGAATTTTTCAAATGTCCATGGTGGAACTGGTATGAAAGGCTTTGCTAAAATTAAAATGAACTTAGTGAGTTTGATGAACAAAAGCAAAAGAGATCTACTAGCATAACAATTTACCAATCATGAAAATCTCTATACAACTTCACTATTCTTTGAGATATTACGCTGACATACATTTGTAAAATTTAATATGAATGAGAAAAACTCTTAGCAAGTACCCAAAAATGTTTACTAAAGAAAGTAAACCAGACAATATTTCTCAAAAAAGTGAAAGTTTCATGACATTTTAAAGCCGAAACAGCATTCTATTTGATTTTTTTAAATTCCCTGACTTTTTCCAACATTTTACCAAATTCCCCAATCTTTACAGGTTTTCCAGGTTGGTAGACACCATGTAACATTTTATGTACAGCTCAAATTTTTACAGATTTTGAGGGAACAAGGTTGCAGGGGAGAAGTATTCTGTAGGGTGTCATTCCTTCACACCAGTGTGCCAATTTCATTAAAGCCCAAAAATTTATACATGGAGAAATTTTTAATGGAAAGTCTGCTATCACAAACCAATCGTTTCATAATTTTGGACCAACAAGTAGGCTATAGACAGTAAACAAACACTATTGTGTCATGAATACCAATACAGTGTCTAAACCATTTGTTAAGCTTGGACTTGTTGGAAATTGATATTTCGGCCACACATACTTTATTTCAGTGAGTGTGTTTGAAGGTAAGTAGATTAGTAATAATCTAAGATATATTGTTTTATATCATATTTTGTACTAATTCTATTGGTTGAGTTGAACATAGTTGGTTGGCCACAGACAAGGATATACACAAGGAGACCTACTGCCTGGCCAAGGCTCCCATAACCCTCACCGACCTGCAACACAAAATTCAACATCACGGGTTGTTGTAATTGTAATTTATGTATATTCAAGGTATTAAAACCTTTTTACATAAGAAGCTCCACAATGCATGATGAAAATAACAGATGATATAACCTTAGGAAGGTTTTCGTTAACTTCACAAGACCTTATTTAACAGCATTCAAGCATTTCTACTCCTACAGTGCCCCTAATTTATTTATTTAATCACCACTAACCAAGAAACAAGAAACATTGCAGGTATTTTTTTAATGTTTTGAAAACTCTTGTTATAGTCAAATGCAAATAACAAACGTTTATTGCCGTAAAACAACATATAGAGTGGTATGGCATCATCAAGTATATAATTAATTAATAAAAACAATAATCACCAGCTGGTTGGACATATATATTGAATAAATTCATCAACATTATATAAACTTAATTGTATCAACACAGATATTACATGTGATTTAACATTTTTGAAGTCTAAACATTTTATCTTGTGAGGCAGCAAGTTATAAATGATCTTACCTATTTCAAAAGTATAATTTATAGTGGAATGGTAGTTACATTTGACTGATAGAAAATTGGATTGTCTAGTTGAATAATTGTGTACAATGTTGTTTTCAGGAATTCAACTTAAATTAGAGTTCTATGAATTAGAGTGAATACGTATTTCAAACAACGCAATGATTTTATAACTATAATTTTCTGATGTTAATAATTTTTACTAAGTTAGAAATAATGAGTTAATTTTTATTTTTTCCTAGCATTTATATTTCTCTCTTACATTATTTAAAAATATGTTCTTAGCTGTGTTTTCTTAACTTACTATATTCTATGATTTTGTTGTCCCTAACTATTATAAAATAAAAATAATTTAATTTCTGATGAGGTTCAACCCTCAGTTATTGTCTCATTTAAAAAAATTTAATAAAGATATAAATGTCCCACATGAGCTCCGCTTGAGAGATATTCCTAATTTATTTCACATAAAGAATGTTTTGTTATAATGTCTTCATTTACAGTTTTATAGCTTTTAACGTGCTTATAAATATACGTATAAGTTTACATATCTTAAATTTAGGTCAAATGTGGTCGAAAAGAAGAATTTGTTGTTTTTAATTTATTTAGTTTAAGTTAACTGTATTTCTGTTTTCTGTAAAGGGTAAATTGATAACTATTGTGTGTTGTTTATTGTGAAATAAATTTAATTTTAAATTGAATTGTGTGGGAAATTGGATGTTTGTATTAGAGTACCAATTGAGACTCAAAGGCAAGCAGGATGTTACATAGATAGGAAAGACAGAAGAAAAGAGTGTTAAAAACAGGCACTAAATTGAAATAAATTAACTACCAACTCATGACTTGCATTATTTAAATAATACAGTGGAACCCCTCAAATCCTAACTAATTGGGGCTGAAGCCTGTTCAGAATTCCAGAGAAATTTTATTACCCACTTATTTTGTCACTATATACATGACGGTAAGCGACGGGAGACATGGCGATTGAGGTTATACATGCTGGGTGACTCAGTGTTCAAAAGGGCAGTGACCTTGGCAGGAGGATGTACGTTTTGTGACAGGTCATTCCTTTGTGCAATGATATAAAATAACGTACCGATACGTCACTACTCCTCAACTGGGTAACTGGGCCTGTACTCCTCTAAGAGTTAAAAAATTGCAAGATATAAAAATTATAATAGTTTAACGATGAAAGAACTGAGTGCTTAGTATTTTAATTCTTCATTACCTTGTTTATTGTGTCTCTTAACAACCAGAGTTGCTGCTTCATGTTCGATGCTTTGTCGTAGAATACAGGTTAGAACAAACTCTGCAGGGTAGACACCTGTAATTATACAAACACCTTATAAGAATTGAAATCCACTACTGTTCATATATAAAGTACATCTTAGAAAGGAAACATTCAATGTTTTATGCCAGTCAAATTAATAATTTTTGTTTAGTTTTGTGAGAACCTAAATAAATCAAAGTAAAGGAGGACATAAAAATATTTTTATTTAATTACTGGGGTTTGTTATCATCACTCAATAGCATAGTGGTGATTTCGTGTCTTTGGTACGGATAATAAATACAAAACATTCAATACTATACAGCTAAAATTAAATTAATAGATTAATGGTTATATAATTAGCCAATATCGAGACCTGGAACTAGTAAAAATCCTGACGAAGGATTGTATATTTTATTAAACCTATTAAGGATGCAGTATATTTGATTTTTAACAGTCCTTCAGGAAGAAATTAAATTCAGCCGAATTGCAGGTAATTGATAAAACTTTTGTAAAACAATTATTAAAAGTGATAAACTAATTTTTTTTCCTTTTATATAAAATTTTCTGTTCTTTAAGAAAAACGTATAGTTTTTGGATTTTTAAAAATTGTATTTTTGAAAAAAAAATCATAAAATTTTATTTTAAGTTTTGAATTTTTGAATGCGTTAAGAATAAAAAACTATTTCGTAATCTATAAACCATCAAAATTTTGTATTTTCAGAAAATGCATACTGTTTTTACATGGAAACCAAAATTTACCCTTATACAGTAGATTCTCGCTCATCCGGATCAGCAATCGAGATTTATTTAGCTGCATAATATAGTAAAATAAAAACGTAACTGTACTTTTAAACCCCTTCATTTATTGTGCGCGCAATATACTGTATCTATAAAAATAAACATGTGATAACATATCCAAAATGCACACTGGATATGCAGCGAGAGTTTTTTTCAACTACTGCCAGACGTCACACCGAATAGATTTCACATTACAATAATTGAATTAAAAAATCACCAGGTTAATCAACAGACCAAAACAATATATTATTAGTCAGTTCAGACATTTACAAAGGACACTATGTGTTGGAAAACTTTGTAACTACGTCAATAATTGCAATAATTACGCAAACGGGCTCGTGATTGGGCACTCAGTCCTCTCTGAGCAGCATTGAGTCAGACTCGTGTGCCTTCCTCAATGGGTTAATAACATACATTCAATAAATAAAAAATATCTAAAACAGGTGAGTTTATAAAGCAAAATATGTTATCATTACAAAATATATTATTTCATTACAAATTTACTACAATATTTTGAGGCAATAGTTAACACATAAATATTTATTTAATAATAGACAGATAATCAAATATATAAACTAATTACATAAGGGCAAATAATGAATCAATTACCTAAATTGGAGCGAAGTACATCTGCTACGAGATGGTAATCTTTGGGCACCGCAATGACGAAGTAAGAGAGAGTCTCTTGGTCTTGCATAAACTTGAGGGAACGCCGTTGGCGATCCACTGAGCCTCCTGCATACTTGATCATCTCCCTCAACGCGATGCGTCCTGGCACCACACCCGGAGTAATGAAGAACTTCTTATTTTTGAACAGATTTCGACGATTGGTCATTGAAAGGGTGTGAGAAAGCTTGAAATTATATTGCTTCTCGAGATCAGGGTTACTATAAATGTAAGATGACTCATCTGAAAAGAAAGAGGTACATTGGTATAACTTTAATTTCAAAATAAAAGTTTGGATCATCTGCATAGGTGATAAACAGTACCTATAGTTCACCCTGTTAAAATTATATATTTAGTCAGTTTTTAACAGTGTTTTGACCAACACACTCCAAATCGTGGTCGCGATGACGCTACATTTGCTCTGATACATAGCTCGTGACTTACAGCACAAGGGAACGTAAGTTAATATAATATTATTTAACCTGTATACATCTGAGTTTCCAAGATGTGTGCAACATTGCACGGTCCACATGTACGCTGACTATTGTCAGCTGCAGTTAGCTTACTTCCCTAAGACGGTCGACTTTTTTGCAATCGGCTGCATTAATGAAGACCTGCAAAGTTTATAGAGTTGGTCTGCGAAAAATGGCTTCAAACTAAATGTTATGAAATGCACTACAATTCATATAGCCCCACAACAATTGGTACAAGTGCAGTTGGTAGATTAAGGGGTCTGTACCGGTTTAGACAGTTGTTGCCAGAGGAAGAAAAGTTCAGCTTGTGCAGTCACTGGTTCTATCAGTACTTCAATACTGCTATCCTGCATATGGAAATAGTATCTCGAAGGAGAATATAGGGAGGATACAGAAGGTTCAGAGCTTACAGGTTTGTGTCCTGCTCTAGCCGCCGTGACCGTGTGTCACCTTTCAGGGAGGCCAATTTCTAACTTTGGATAGTGACACGTTGTTTAGGATTCAGTACCATGTACCTATTGTATCAATAATATTATTGCCATAAACTTGGCTAATCTTCCAATGAATCGTAATGGATTTTTAGCACTTAAAAATCTAATTTTGACAGTGTATACTTAACATTTGCCGGGAGTCTCAATACTGAATTTAAACACAAGCAATTTTTGATGTAACCTCAGGATTGTCAATAGAAGCAAGTATGTTCATGTACGAAATGCTGACTCTACCATTCGAAAACAGTACCTACTTGAAAAAAAAATTGATAATAAAATAACTGAACAATAAAAAATACTGTAGAGATTATTTTCATGGTAAAACTATTGTATTCATGAAAAAACTTTAAAAAAATTGTAAAAACACAAATCACAAATGTGTGGCATACCTATGAACTGTGATCGGGTAAAGCTATCGGTCAGCCACTGCAAGTTGACGATATACTTGCATGTAGTCACACAACTGTACAGCTTGACGGTGACACCCTTGCCAACCATGATGAGATGTGTTGCTTCATTAGGGGTGGTCACCAATGATCCCCCCAGCATCAGTACTTTCTGTAAATAACATTCAGTTACCATTTTAGCCTTGACTGAATGATAAAACACATTATGCAACACTTCTTTTAGTAATCAGTTTAAACAAAAAAAAAAAAAAACGTGACCCCACTAACTATACAAAAGTAAAAGAAGCAAAACAGATCTCCACAACAATCCCAATAATTAAGCCTACAAATATACACCATCTGAAAAATCATTCAAGTGGCTATAAAGCATACTCTAGCAGCAAGGCAATGAACTCCATGAGTTAATTCTAGCATTAGCTCACAGGCGGCAGGAGTCTATGAAACGGCTCAGCGACTTGAGCCACTACAGATAGCACTACTTGCCCGTAACCTGCCTGAAGTTTGCTTTTGCGACAGTCACCGGTTGTTGGGTTAACCCTTTCGGTGTTATGAATTGTTCATGTTATCTAACAATTACTAATCACCGAACAAAAATTACAAATTTTTTTAATGTACCCACTCCCCTTTATCATAACCAAATCATACAAAAACAGGTCATTTCTGTATATATTTTGACTCTGTAGTGGATCATTTTTAGAATGATCTCAAAGGAGTACAAGTATAATTAAAATTTTATTCTCGCTAACCTCTATAATTCAAACTTACGAATTGAACCTCTATATTTCGAATTTTAATAAATTCTACTCCTGATAGTTCCTTTAATTCAAAGTAAATTGGCTATTCCTTGAATTTCAAATTAGTGAGGTTGGACTGTATTTCAAACAGAAATCATTAACCAGGCAAATACCAAAAATATCAGGAACCTCTCTTCAATGTACTCCCAAATAATGAAGGAAGACAATTATCAATATTGAATCTCAGGAATATAAAATACTTCATTACAAACCTTTGCTTCTTCTTTTTCTTCATCCCCATATATACCAGAAAATAGTATACAAGGTCTTTTCTCAGGAGGGGGTGGGTTATGGTTAATTATTTCAACACCGTTCATCATACAGTCTTTGTTTTCATTTTCATTATTCTCCGGGTACTGGTTTGATAGAGATAACTTTGGCTTCTTTCTACGAGTATTAGAGGGTGGATTGTTCTTCAGTCTTTCATATGATTCCTGGGTAACATTAATAGGGACCTTCCATGCAGCTAAAATATACAACACAGGTAAGAAAATGAAAATGAAATGTGTATTCCTTTAAGAGATTACAAATGAATAACATGATATGTATACAGCAATAATTTAGTCATCCAATTCAGTACTAATTACAAGTTTATTGGCCTGTTTTATCAGTCACACATTTCACTGATAAATAGCTGACTAGATGGTTGCAGCAGAGACCATCATAGAGCTTGGAAAAATATATTCAAGGAATAGAGTGAAAAAAACAACAGAAGTCATTCTATGTATTTATTTATCTGTGATAAAAAAAATTTACTAACTAACCCTTACTAATCTCAATGATTATGTAATAAAGAACTTGTCTATATTATGAAATAATTACTATAAATAATAGGTATTAATATCAATATGGTGAGAAAAAAATAATTGTGTGTCACTTACTTTATATAAACAAATTAGGGTGAAAATCTCGTTTGTTGGGAAAAAATTAAAAAAGGTTTTCTCGATTTCCTGTAAGTTGACTTTTTACACACAAGGTTTTTAGTTTTTTTATTATTTATTTTTAGCATTTATTCATTCTATGAGCTAATTATACTAGTTAAAATAGACTGATTTGGATTCAATTAGATTTAAAGAAGTTAAATAGTCCACACATTTAATTCTTGGACATATTAATGACATATCATGTTTTCTTCTAGAGCTGTGTTTAAATCTTTGGTATATCATTAAATCTTTATATATAATAGCAAAAAACAGAGAGTAACAAGCCTTATACCAGAAACTTTATGTAATGCTAGGTTTACACGAGGAAGAACAATGTGCAAGTTTTCTGTCCGACTTAAGGTTTTTAAAGTCAACCAATGGTCAACAATCACAAGTGCTGTACACAATATTCATAAGCCGCTATGCTTTTGATTCTGGTTGACAGCATTGTACTACTTGCAAGACCATCTGTGTAAGTGAAAATTGCATAGAGAGCTCACACGTGTAAATGGATATTAGCTAACTGTCGCAATAATCCGCGATAGCTGCACACGCAAGCACTCTTGGGCCAGCTCGCGGCCAACTCTCCGGAAAGTTTTTAGACCGTGCACATTTCTCCTGCAAGTATTGTCACAATTATGCTCCCTCTTGTATACCTAGCATAAGAGCTGTGATAAAAGCGAAAAGACTAGCATGGCTGGGACATGTACTGCGAAGGGAAGAAAATACAAGACTGAAGAAGGTATGCACGGCTGTACCAGCTGGAAAAAGTCCACTGGGGAGACCCAAAATGACATGGTATGACCAAGTAAAGAAAAATATGTCAGTGTGGAGGGACAAAGGAGATGGCAGCAGAGAGAGAGGTGTGGAAGAGGCTGAGGAATCAACTGAGATTCGTAGTGCCCCTGCAGTAAGTAAGTAAGTATACAATAGCTAAATAAACATAGTTACTCACCCATCAAGTGAGGTACTAGTATGTATTCTATGCGGAAGGGATTACCCAGGTTGTACTGTTGGTATTTGTGGCTGTCCGGTTGTTGAAGGCATGAGTAATGTCCAAACAAAATCTCATTCAACCACTGGACATTTACCACTGATTTTCCCCACTCCCTTGCTCTTTTGTATTTGTCACCATCAGGCCTGAAAAAGGATCAAATATAATGTATTCGCTTTAAATTATGGATGTCTTCAAATATCAATACCGAAATGTATCGATTCTTCATACTGATACCATCAATACATGTACATAAAAACTATTTATCTTCTATAAAGCACAAAATGTTTACAACCATCAGAGACGTAGTCTGTTCTTATAAAATTTCTAAGACAGATGTTATTATGAAAATGCAAAAATCTGCTTCATAAAACCCTATTTAACCCGAGAACTGGTGGGAGTTTTAGCCTTAACTGAATGATATAATCATTATGCAGCTCTTCTTTCAATAACCAGTATAATCAAAAAATAAAAAACATGCCCCCCATTAATTATACTAAAGTAAAAGAAGCAAAACAGGTCTCCACTGTAATCCCAATTAAGCCTACAAATGCCATCAACTTCCACCCAAGTTGGTCACCGTTTATTTTAGGTAGGCCCTCCCACCACTGTACCAAACATTTACAAGCCAAATTGGAAGTACTTATGGTGGGGATTCGAACCTGCGTTTCACTTGTCAGTGAACACTTTGAACCGCTAAACCAAAGTACCACTGTCAGAAAAAACGTTTAATTAGCTTCCAAGCTACTCTACTCTAGTTGCAAAACAGCGAAAACCATGAGTTAGTATCACTATTAGCTCACAGATGGTAGTGCGACGGCTGAACGACTAAAAAGTTCACTAAATTGATGACAGATGCCCTTACCTGCCTATTAACCTGGCTGATGTTTGACCCTAGCAAAAGCGACAGTCACAGGTTAGATTAAGTAACATTCAAAATGTTTTAATTAATTTTAATTTCCCCACTCCCTTGCTCTTTTGTATTTGTCACCATCAGGCCTGAAAAAGGATCAAATATAATGTATTCGCTTTAAATTATGGATGTCTTCAAATATCAATACCGAAATGTATCGATTCTTCATACTGATACCATCAATACATGTACATAAAAACTATTTATCTTCTATAAAGCACAAAATGTTTACAACCATCAGAGACGTAGTCTGTTCTTATAAAATTTCTAAGACAGATGTTATTATGAAAATGCAAAAATCTGCTTCATAAAACCCTATTTAACCCGAGAACTGGTGGGAGTTTTAGCCTTAACTGAATGATATAATCATTATGCAGCTCTTCTTTCAATAACCAGTATAAACAAAAAATACAAAACATGCCTCCATTAATTATACTAAAGTAAAAGAAGCAAAACAGGTCTCCACTGCAATCCCAATTAAGCCTACAAATGCCATCAACTTCCACCCGTTTATTTTAGGTAGGCCCTCCCACCACTGTACCACACATTTACAAGCCAAATTGGAAGTACTTATGGTGGGGATTCGAACCTGCGTACTTCCGTTTGGCTTCAAAAGTTTCACTTGTCAGTGAACACTTCGAACCGCTAAACCAAAGTACCACTGTCAGAAAAAACGTTTAATTAGCTTCCAAGCTACTCTACTCTAGTTGCAAAACAGCGAAAACCATGAGTTATTATCACTATTAGCTCACAGATGGTAGTGCGACGGCTGAACGACTAAAAAGTTCACTAAATTGATGACAGATGCCCTTACCTGCCTATTAACCTGGCTGATGTTTGACCCTAGCAAAAGCGACAGTCACAGGTTAGATTAAGTAACATTCAAAATGTTTTAATTAATTTTAATAATAAATTATGTAAATCAACAAAATTATAATGAAAATCTGGTAAGCGATTATACCTTCGACAGACTAAAATGTTATTGTGACTTGAGAAGTAGCTTGTCAGTTTTGCACCCGTTCCTTCAATCATTTTCTTGACTTTGCTCCGTTCTTCACCTTCAAAGCCTGAATAACTGATGATTAAATTTCTGCAAGGCTTCTCTTCACTGCAATCAGATTTAAAAATTCATCATACAAACACCTGAAATATAATTCTCTTAACTTTATTGATACAGTGGGTACCTTGATATAACGCCACTTCGTTACCGAGCCCTTGGCCGGATAACCGACCTATTTTTAAAACGATAATTTATACCCAATAATGATAAGCAATTGATAAATAAATATAGTCATAATGAGGGTCTCTTCTGTGATTGTTATTGGAAAAAATAAATAATTTTATAAAATCAATACAAAACGTCATAAACCATCTCATAGTAAGGTTTTCTTAAGTACCGTCACTAACCTAACTAGCCAGGGCTGAGGTACATGTATAAACAATATAGCACTATCATCTCATTGAGCAATAGCAAGAGTCTAGATGTGTATAGTCTAAATTCACAGATTTTAAAATTAGCTTTACCTATCATTTCTGTGGTATTGTCATACTAATTTAATATGTGTTGGTTGTTCTATGGTTCCTCAGTGTCTTAAATTAGCAAAAGTTATAACTTTGTTTAAGAAAGGAATAAGGAACGATTATGCTATTTATCGCCCGGTGTCGATTGTACTCGTGGTTTCTAAACAGTTATGGAGGTATTGCTGAATTGGCAGGTGATAAGCTTTTTTGAAGATAATCTGTTATTCTCTTGCAGTCAGTACAGGCTTAGACCAGGCAGGGGAACTGGTACAGCTGGTACTTAATGAAAGAATGTACATTTAGCTTAGATAGTTTTTATGACATGTCAAAATCTTTTGACACAATAGATCATAAAATTATCATCGGAAAACTTCAATATTATGGTTTTGATATGTAAGCTTTAAGTCTTATGCAATCTTATTCGTCAGATAGGTTTCAAAGTGTTTTTTAAAGGTAGTGTTTCCCATTATCAACAAGTTACAACAGGAGTGCCACAAGGGTCAAATTTTGGCCCAACTATGTTTCTTATTTATATCAATGATCCTGAATTTTGTCTAAAAGTATTGAGCCCCTGAATGAGAAATAAGAAAAATAAATTTTAAAACTACAACCTTTTTGTGAGTACCTGTAAGGAGTAGGAAAATGAAGTGCAAGCCAAGGAGGTAGAACTTGCTGTTTGAGGCACACGTCACTTAACCATTCCGCCGTCACGCATCTTTTGCCATCCCGTATACCCTGTAAACATTGAACACAGACAAAACATTTATTTTACATATAACTACAGTAAAAACAACATATAGTAGAGCCGCACAAATCCATCACTGAAGGACCACACACAGAGTCAGAAAACAAGAACATCCTAACAAGAACATGACTGCTGTACTAGTGGATGCTTTTGAGTCTAACAGATGATGTGAGATGCTTGTGTGTGTTGTCATACTCCACCATCAAGATAATGCATCCTAACAAGAACATGACAAAGTGTACTATACCTGCTGTACTAGTGGATGCTTCTGAGTCTGACAGATGATGTGAGTCACTCGTAACGTGTAGGAGCTCTCCACCTCTCCCCCATACTCCGTGATACAACGTGTCCATTCTGATATGTTATCCCCTGTGTGGTCGTACTCCACTATTAGGAAAATGCATCCTAGCAAGAACATGTCTTGGGGCACTGCAAAATGTACATAGTTTATTAAATTAAAATTAACCCATAAAAAATAATACAGAACTGATATTTGTCCTTTAAATTAAGTTAAACCGTGATTATTTATCTTCTTAAAGTTTACTTTACCTAGGGCGTTTGGATATACCTTTCACAAACTATAATTTTAATAAAGAATTTTTTTAAATGGTAATTAATTTTAATTTAATTACAACAATATCTATTTATAATTCTTCTCTTCAATTTTAAATTTACTACCATTAGCAACTCACTTACTCTCTACAAGTGCTATACATGTCTTCATAGTACAAACTGACCTTGAGAGAATCAAAATAAACAACGGAAGTTCTAAAACAAATCTACTAACAAAATTATAATTATCAACAGGCCCAATAATGAAGACTTCCTATAAAGGAAACCCTAAAACCGTAGAGTACAGTAAAGTCAGGTTCGTCCGGATACAAATCAACTGGATTCTGGATCATCTGGATTGAGTTTTGAAAAAAAATTATATAAATAACATTTAATATGTGAATTTCATCCTAAGCTTCTTCAAAATTTTTAGACGCAAAACCGCAGTATCTTGCTGAATGCAGCAAGTGTTACTAACGATGAATGCGTAACAAGATGAACACACGCTCTGTAAATTTGGGGTGTGTCCAAGCGGAGCACTAAAAGCACTTGGCGCATGAAGGAGCGGTCACTATTTGACATTTCAATACTATACTGTCAAAGTTTAGGTATTTGAGGTTAGATTTACGGTGGTTGTTTGTTTCAGAATTATTTTTACGGTCAATGTGCATACTGAATCTGTGGTCATGAGTAGTTGTGAAAGAAAGAAGGTTATTTTAACGTCAGAAGAGCATTTTATTTCCTGCGTAAAACTAATAATAATAACTTTTAATAAAATAAATAAAAAATGTTTAACACATTAAACGCATACGATATTTCATGGCTATGTTGTTGTACAGAGGTTATAGCAGTCTTCAGCGCTAATATTGCAGGCGCTCTTCACGATCATTTTCTATATGACGTGTATGTCTGTAATGGTATATGTAGTATAATTTCAGATCATCCGGATTGGGACCCCGCCACATTAATATGGATAAACTGGACTTTACTTTAACTAAAAGATCATCACAATCTAAGTAAGTAATCTAATCAAACTTTTAACTGTACTTACATTTCAAATTAGGATTGTGGCCGAAGAACTGTGGCCTCTGGTGATGTTGAGGAGGTTGGGTGGCGGCAGCACTTTTGGCCAGTACAGCAGCCACTCGAGCAGCAGTCTGCTGAGTATAGGGTGGCTTGTTGGCCGGCCCCAGCACGGTCGGAGGCGTGACCCGGCCGCACTCACCCTTCATGGGCACGCCCACGCCCACACGGTTCGTCACACTTACAGTCTGCACGCCAGCTGGTCCTCGCTACAACATATCCTCATGAAAGAAAGTGATAACAAGTATGTATCATGTTGGTGGTATTACAACTCTTGATTAAGATTTTTTTTGGTGTGGTTGGAATTCTCCTGTTAAGTATGAATTTTATAGCCTTAGAAAACAATCATTTACTCCTTGTCGTTAATTGTGATAGCCATGTGTTGGTACAGCTATAAGAACGTTGTAAATGATTTTATCATCTAAAGTTGTTTCCGTAATTCCATATAAATTCCTGTATATTAAAACTAAAGATATTTATCATGTGTTCAAAAATGTTCTATCCAATTATTAAAATTTTCCCATGGCAGTAACCCTACTTACTCACTTATTACATATAATAATAACGACACTGACGTAGACTTTAAAAATGTATTTTTTCTGAGTTTGTCCACCCCACACAAATATTTGATAGTAATAGTAATATTTGACAGTAATATAGATATTAAACATAATTTTTGTAAACTAAAACTAATTTAGTAATAATACATGCCAAAATACAATGCCAGCTGTAATCCCATAAAATATATATGGAAAAACTGGTTGTGATCTAAAATAATTCTCAAGTTGCATACGTATTCAATATTAGATCACAAATTAATTGTCCATAGGGTTTTACATCAAGGAGGCGAATATCGATGACACTCCTAATGAGAATGTAGTTATACGTATTTGAATTGTGGATAACATGACGATTCCCCATTGGAATCAAGGGTTCCCATACATCATTCAAATTTAAAATTTATTGTTACTAGAGGCATTATATCAAATACCACAGCAGTTCAACATAATATTTGGAGAATATGCAAATCTATGACATGAAGTGATTTAATTATAGAATATTTATATGAATTTTATTGAAAATTCGTAGGTGAAGCAAATATCTGCCTTACAGGGAGTAACAATTATATTGAAAAAATTAATTTGATGAGAACTGTAATAAAAAAATTAATATATATGAATCTGATGAGTTATCTTATGTAGTAATTATCACCATTGACTTTATGAGTGACAATTTATCGTCTCTGTGATGCTCAGTGCCTGAATAAAACGAAAGAGAAGTCACGACAATGTAAACACAGTTAAATACAACGGGAAGAATACACCCCGAGGATCCCCGATGGTGTACGATATGATTTGTATTGTCCCACGCCAATAAAGTTCAAACACAATCTGCAGAGATGATTATGGCAACAGTGTTTTGTGACAGGAAAGGCAACTTGCTTATTGACATTTTGCGGCTAGAGACCACCATTAACTCGATTTAGAACTACAAGTCCCTGAAAACTGCGAAGGTCAATCAAAAATTGCCAAAGAGAAAAAGTCATTGTGTAAGACTATACAATGACAATGCACATCTCACAGCAAACCAAGGACCTACTCACAAGTTCACCGGGACTGTGGTTTTCCCATCCACCCAACAGTCTTGTTTTGGCCCCCTGTAACTATCATCTCTAACCGAAATTAAAAAAATCAGCCTTAAATTCCAAACAGAAGACTGAGTCAAAAACTAAGTTACAAAATTTCTCAACGAGTTGGAAGTAGAATGCTTTGAAGAGAGTCAATAAAAATGGATTGTGCTTCTACAGAAATGCATTGATTGAGATGTGAGTATGAAAAAAGGTTTAGGAGACGTGATTTAATCTTTTAGGAATAGCCAATTAAATTACGTTTTACACTAAAAAATAAAGTGGGAAAATTGTTTTACTGACAAGACTCGTAGATGTAATTGAAAAAAAATTGTAGTATGTTGGTAATAATTAAACTGATTTAATTGTAACACTATAACATTAAAGTGTTATAAATTAGATTACATTGCTTCGATTTTAATTTAAACTCAGTAACCTTTTCCCCCATCAGGTAGTTCGGATTAGCCAGACGTTCGGATTAGCGGGATTCAGATTACCGGGACTCTGGTGTATTAAGTTTTGTCGCTAATTCAGAGAACACTGACAACCATTACGCCATTGTCTCCACCCCGCAAGTTCTTTACGTACAACTTGAACACAAAAAAATGTCAGTGTAGCAAAGAAGGAGGGGCAAAGCAGCAAAGAAAGCACACCAAAAAATAGATTCAAGTGTCACTGATAAGTATGCCTGCACTGTACTATGTCAAGTTCGTCACCCATTTTAGCAAAGTTTTCTTTGTTGCTTGTGGTCAGATTTTCTTGACTTTATATACAAGGTTTAGGAACTTATTGACGCAAAATCTGAGGTGTTATCAATGCTTATTCTTTATATTGGGCGGGACTTAAAAAAGAATGACGTTACGTCTGAGACTGCGATAACCAAGATGCACTGGATAAGTGGATATATTATTAAGTATACTAGCACTTCAAAGAGATATTTTTTCCCTGTGAATAAACAGAAAACTTAACTTCTCAAGCCAGTTGTTTATGTCCAACCTAGTTATCTATTCATTAACCCTTTGAGGACTGACTGACGATATATCATCAGTAGCTAGTACTGCGAAAAACCCCGCTGATGAAATATCGTCAGCTAGTAGTTTTTCATAAAGTAAATACCCTCTGGCACATTCTAATCTAACTCATTTCATTTTAGATGTCTTTCGTTTCCTCTTTAACTGTGAGAATTTTTTTGTTTTTGTAGCTACCTACAGGCAGAAATAAATGTGTTTTTTAGATCATCTGTTTGTTATTATGTTTATCAACATTTTCTACGATAACATTTTTATTTTTGGTCAAAATCCCATGAAAATTTGTACACACACATTCTCTATAATGTAAGTAACAAGTTAAATCTGTTTTCTGTAGTAAAGTTATTTTTTATTTGCTTTACATGGAAAGTTAAATTTAAAAAAAGAAAATCCATTTCAATTATTATATTATTTTCATTTCAGATATGTATATTTTAAAATCTAATATCAATATATCATTATTGGTTGCTGGGATAACTAATTATAAGCACTATCTACGCAGATATCTTAAAAATAGGTCTCAGTAAAAACCTTTTCATACACCATTACGTAAATGCTGATTTCACATGGTCTTTTTCACATAGCATAGTGACTCATGGCATTTAAAAAAAATCAGACCTACATAAAAATTATAAAATGGCTCTGATCCTCAGAGGATTAATGTGAGATTGTAAAGTAGCACTAAACGTATGATGAGCAAGAGCGTACCATCTGTGGAGGGGTAGGCTGAGGGGTGGGGGCAGAGGTGGGTAAGGGAGGCTGCAGTTGCTGTGCATGATGTTGAGCAGTCATCAGCCGCAACTGACCCGCGGCACTTCCTTCTACATTGCTCGACATCTGTAATCATTAATCACATCTCAACAGATGTTCAAACATACCCATGCAAGAGTGAAATGAAAGCCGGCATATTAATAAACAAGGGATAAGCCTATATACCATGAGGTCTTCTATGTGAGACACATCTTGCACCTATCATGTTGGTATTTTGATATACTGTTAGTTGTATCAAACTATATTAAAAATCATAAACATAAACTTGGAAAATAAAAAATGGGACATCCAAACAAACAATTTCAGCAATTTATAACTTTTAATTATTAATTGGTTATATATTGATATTAGGTACCTATCGTGTTTTAAATACTTTAACAAAGAGCAAGCTACATGTTACTTGCTGTTGTTGTTGTGTAAATGATTACACGCAACAGAATAATTTGCCATCCCAAACTAAGTTACTTAAATTTGTTACTTAGACCTTGTTATTTAAAAGACAGAGGGATTTTTGTTAGGTTTACAAGTTAAGAAATAAAAAAAGAAAATTCATCTAAATTAATAGACTTGAACATAAAGTGCACACGTTTGTGGACACTAGCTAAGTTCATTTCTATACAACAAATCTGTACACTGGCCCAGCTACTTCTCCCTTTCATCATGAATCCCTACACATCAGAATTCAGTGTAACAAGTTTTAACTCCAAAAATTTTGTTGGTTATATTTAAATGAATTTATGAATTTAAATGAATGCTTGGCTATGTTCTATCAGGACTGTGCTACAACCTATTGCAGACTCTTGGAACTACAGCGGAACCCCTCAAATTCGAACTAATTGGGGCTTAAGCCTGTTCTGATTTAGGGGTGCTCGGATTTTCCAGAAAATAATACTACACACTTATTTTGTTACTATATTCGCAGTAAGCGACGGGAGATGCAGCAGTTGGTATACAGGCTGGTGACTCAGTGTTCGAAAGAGCAGTGACCTTGGCAGGTGGATGTATGTCCCGTGACATATCATTGTTGCTAGGCGAGTGTTTGCTAAAAATAAATCACTCACCCCAGCAACCACCCTTTTTTATTTTTATTATTGGAAGGGGCGGATTACTCCCAAGGCACTTCAGCCGTAGCGGCTTTTTGCGCACCCCTGTGTGGGTTGCGGCAATATCACATAGTGAAAAGCCATTGGTGATTGGCGGGATTTGAACCCTGGAACTTGGGCACCAAAGTCCCGCGTTCAACCCCTAGACCTGCGCGCTCCCCGCAACCACCCTTACTGGGATGCGTCTCGTGCGTCTACTGTCTAGTGAGCGTTTACCTGCTGATTAGTGCATATCGCTAACAGCAGAATGACGTTATGTTCATGTGACGCTGGCTTGGGATTGCGTGCCCGTAAAGATTTTCCTCACTTCAACAGTTAAAGATAACAAACAGACTTTAAGTGAAAAACTTGTGTTTGTTCAATCTTTTATTGCATTTTTTGTGCTAAACCTTGAAAAATAAATTTGTGTGATTAAATAATTTTCCAGCTATTTAATTTTTTTCCCCAGAATGTGTTTGGATTTGCCTGATTTCGGATTTCTGGGGTTCGGATTTGAGAGGTTCCACTGTACTACAAATAGGGCTGCCGCACAACGGTTCAGTACTCAGTGTCTCTTTCATCCAGTAAGCTAGAAATTAAAAGCTGTGCTACAGTTGTGTGAGTCAGTCTTTAGCAAGGAATGTATTTAAAAAATTAATTCCCATGACATCTCAATATATTTTACAATAACCATAAACTTTAATTCAATAGTATAAACACCAAATTGAGAGCTAAGTTCACTCTAAAAACATAATTTTAAATACTAAAAGGTTAAATAAATCTGTCCTAACTCAATGAACTTTTTACAAAATTGTTTAGGTTTCATAATTAACAAAGTTGGAAATTGTGATGGGATGTTTAAAAAATTACATCATTATAGTGCCAGTCCTTTCCTTTCCTGTTATATAAGTGTGAAAGGAAAATTTAAGACACAGAAGATAAACTATTCTCAAAAAAAGAATAAAATGAAGGGGGAAGGAAGCTAAGGCTAAAACCTGATAAAAAAAGTCCTGGTTAGATTGTCAGGAATTTTGTCTTTGAATCATTTCCGACAAAGGAAACACCTCATTACTGATACTAGTGTCTTTAATATCACAAGAAACTGATATAAAATTGAGAATTAAATTTGGAAAGAAGCGTTAACATAATTAACAATTATTATTAATCAACCTTAACAATTATTTGTAAAAAATTATAATGAAAATTATTTCAATTGACTTTGATGGAATTCAAACATTTGTTGGGTTTAGCGATTTTTAGTTTATTTTTCCAACATTTGAGGGCGGGGTTCATGGGGATAAACAATTTGATCTGTATTTTTCAGTTTGTTTCTTTGGTCCAGTTTATCAGAGGGTTAAATTGTGTATATGCTTGAGGGGGACACAATACACAGATAACACTCATAAAACTACACTGAAGGGTATGCACAATTTTAATTAGATCGCCACAAAATAAAAGAATAATTTTGTATGATTTTCTAAAACTTATTAACAAAAAGATGTAAAAAGACTTAGGAAAATTAATAAACAAAATCCCCCCTCATCCTCAACAAAACTAATATACTTGACACTAAATATCTCCTACTGAACGGACATCGTTAAGCATCATTCATAATTGATTGAGTGATTCATGAATGATAATGATTCATGACTGAATAGTATCGGTCATAAAAATAACAATCTAATAACTATGGTAACGAAAACTTCTTTCTTAAAATCAAGAGTTGATAAAAGTTTTCTTTTTTACTTCTCATTTGTTGGTTGTCTAAAAAACTATAAAAATGAAGCTAAATTAGAAATAGTAGCGAAAAAACTAACAAAAACTGGAACCTTAAAATTCAAATAAACTTTAATAATTCATAATGATTATGTAATGAATAGATTAATTGTAACAGAGGCTTACATGAGTTTTCTAAAGCGTTACTCTATTTTCTAAAATAATTTTTGGGATATCAGCATTTTAATGTCTTAAGTTAAAAATTGTATAATTAAAAAAAATACTCATATAATGGAACACAAGTGAATAATCTAATGATCAAAATTAAGTATTGTTTGAGTTAGGCTAATGCTCATTTCAGATCAAATCATTTAAATGTTAACTGGACTACAATCAAAATATGCAGAAACCAACTATGCGACACATGGCAGAGAAAGAAGCAGGGATTATTATCAGGTGACCAGATGACTCCCTCCCGCCATATCCTATAGTGCATCTTACTCCCTCCAGCTTCCTTGTACTGGAGCATAAGGTAGCATGGGTAGCAGGGAAGAGAGGATATGTGACTAATAAAGGAATGTTATATTTTTACAGTCAAACCTCGCTAATTCAAAATTCAAGGGAAATCCAGTTTACTTCTAACTAAAACAAGTTTGAATCTTCAGTACAGTAGTTTGAATTATAGAGGTTAGGGTAAAAGAACTTGAATTGTACCAGTTCAATTCGGAAGTTAGAATTGTAGAGGTTAGCTGGAATAAAAATTAAAGTTAAACTTGTACTTTTTTACTCAAGTAAAAATCTACTAGATAGTAAAATAAATAAGGCAACGCCAAAAATTGAATTGAACAAGATAACTGTAACCATTGATTTCTATAGGATTAATGCTGTAACGCATTGGTTCTTGTTTCGACTTTTTTTTAATTACTTAGAATCTCAGAGGCTTATGGGTATCAACTTTGAATTATAGGTTAACTTTGAATTTTAGAGATAGTTTTTCGAATTAAGGAAACATAATTATAGTTCTAGAGGCTCAAGTACAGGTTCAAATTTTAGAGGCTAAATTATGCATCAAAAATACAATATATTTAAGGAATATTTTTTTTTAATATTAGATGTTTTCTCAAGGGAATAAACAAAATCTACGAATTGTAGAGGTTTTCAAATTATCAAGGTTTGAATGAGCAAGGTTCTTCTGTAATTTGGTTAAACAATACAAATCAATAAAAAATTGTATCGATTCACCGTTTACCTGAGCTCTTATTAACCCATTTAATCAAAACAAGATTGAGCCTCAGGGTTTTACGAGTGTCTGGGTTAACCAATCTGGTCACGTATAGATAATAAGCGTAATATGCTCTAATAGCTGAATTATTAAAGCAGAAAGTAGTAGTGACGAAAAGTATGACAAATTTAAAGGTCTTTATTTTGAGATTACGCCGCAGCAGTGCTACGTGCTACTACAGTCACCATTCCACGTGGGAGTCCTGATTATCTACACCTGTTGACATTTGGTAGTGAGCACCAAAATGGCACCGTCTGTGACAATAGATACATACAATGATAGACAAACAGTGTAGTTTTATACAAATATTGTAAAAAGGTTGTATGAAAACCTTGAATAATCAGTATTAAGTAATAAAAAACCCTAACAAAACAACTTTAAATTAAGAAAACACAGAACTAAACTACATAATTGTAGCAGCACGATTGGTGACACAGAGTGTGGCATTTGTGCTCCGTAACTCAACTGAATAATAGGGGTAGATAAGGGGGGTAGGGAGAGCGAAATGAGGTCTAACTGGTTCCTAGAGTGAGGCACATAAGGCACAGTGGCTCCTGCGACTGCCAGCCGGCAACAACGCATATTTTATTTCAAAAATAAAAGCGCCTGGAGGTAAACTCTGTGGTGTGACCACCAGAGGGTTAAAAGCCCACTTACGTTCTCATGAATGTTTATGGGGCTTGTAATGCATTTGCATAGCAGCTGTCATGTATGGTGTTTTCACCATAGGCTTCATTAGTATGCAGATTAATTTAGATTTAAGACTTCCAGCACATAAAATCTAATTACAATGTACTCTTTACAGTCGGTGGCAGTGTCCATTGGCAACACTATTTTGAATGCTCACTATCGAATTTAAAACCCAAACAAGGCTTGCTAATAAGAAAAGGTACGCAACCTGGAATGGCAATGGCAGGGCTGCAACGACATAATTTATAAAAGGTACTTACTTAAAAAAAACATGCCAAGTATATTTACTAATATTTAAGATCTCAACTTTTTTATAATCTAATATCTTCACAATTCTGAAACTGAAAATAGAATCTTAATACTGAAAAATATCCTGAATCACTGAACACATACTTATTTGACCTGCTTGATGGGATTAGATAAGTAGTTTAGTCATACATTGACGATTATTGTATGAAACCTGGCAATGTAAGTCATATAAGTTAATCAACAACTCTAACGATATGTAAATGAGCTGAAACACCTCCCACAAGGAATATCACACAGGATTACAAGGAGCGTCATGCACAATCATACTACTACCACTGGCGCGACATTTATATAGCAATAAAACACCGATTTGTTAGCTGTAGACCTATATTGTTAGTATACTCATTTTTCATAAAACAGTAATAGATAATATTGAGGAAAACTGTCAAATCTGTTAACACTACAATTGATTAGCTTACAATAGGCTGAAATAGATTTGGTTATCTAAAAAGCAGGATCAAGGTAATAAGGATCAAATAAAGGTCTATTCACAAATACTAAAATACACCATATAGAATATAAATGCTCTGCGCTTTTCGAAAAAAAACTTATAACAGAATAAAATAATTAAATCTGGAATCGAACAGATCTAAAACATCAGTAATAAGATGGTTGTGCATTTCTCCAGCAAGATTCAGCCAGTGGATCAGCCAAGCCCATGTTTCATCTTATACTCATCAGTTGTACTTTGAATAGTTATTTAACCCTAGGACTGGTAAATTCATTATCATGAAACATATATATACTAAAGTACATTTACATTAAAGTGGCAGGTAGTGGCATATGTCAAAAATTTAGTGAACTCCTTAGTTATCGTCGTCTTTGTCAGACGTGCTGCCACCTGTGAGTGTGTACTCGAACTTTCATAGGATGGTTAAGCGGTGGATGCCTTTTGTATTTTTCAGTTTATACTGATTATTCAAAGAAGAGCTACATAACGATTTTACCATTCAGTTTAGGATAAAACACTTATCAGTTCTAGGGATAAGTATAATTATTCAACAGTTACAAGGAAATATTTCACAATTATTACAAATAATAAGCCTAATATCACATGATTATAAGTATACTATAATGTGATAAATAAATGAAAATGCTCCTATTTTATTTTGAGTTTCATAATCAATACTAATACCACTTTTTTACCTACAAATGCTGCTCTGCTAGAAAACTTAATACTTGTATACAATGGGAACTGTTAAAACTTTGTTTTATGTTATTTTACAATAAAAATCAATAATACAGTTCGTTTTCATTAATAGTTATTTATATTCAAATAGTCTAATCATAATGATCTCATTCCATTTAAAAAGTATTGTATTGATGTTTATTGTCAGAAACAGTAACTGCTCCAATTTGTACTAAATCACTAAAATTCATTTTGTCTGAGAATACAATTATTTTATCATTATATTGGATTTTTTTAATATTTAACTTACTACAGTAACTCCTTGCATACTCATCTTTAATATATAAATAACGTAGGAATACACTGAAACGAATCAACAATTTTAATAAACTGCACATTTTAAAAAGCCTGATAATTTCCATTATTCCAGATGGTCATACGGCAGATATAGTTTATGTTAATATGCATTGTCTAGCTGAGTGAAAGATTGCCCAAAGTCAACCTTAAATATTTGGTTTTACTTAATTGCTATTGTTAATGTGTTGCAACTACATGTGAAATTGTTTCCAGATATACAAATTCTGATATCACCAGAGGATATAGTAACCAAACTTAACTTTCTTCAACGTACTTATTAAGTACTCAACAAACACTGCATGTGAACAGAAACAAGAAATGATCCTTGAACTAACCCCGTCGTTCTGAATAATTTTTAATGGTTGTATTTAATGTTACATCATTAAATGTCATTACTTGTTTCACACTAACATACTGTATCCCAATTGTCGTCAGTCAACACATGATTTCATCAAATTTTATTCTTTCAATTTTATTTAAGAACAATATATGATCAACATTATGAACATTGCAGCCTTGAGTGCGATATCTACAGTTTTTTGTAACTTTTACAGATCATATTTTAGCATATTTGGGCAGTTAGTGATGATCAATTTTCCTTGATCCTTGAATCTAATAGATGATTGTTCGAAAAATAATTAGCTAAATTGGAAAAAAAATATTTTTGTATACAGTAGACTCTCGCTCATCCGGATCGGTCTTGTCTGGACTCCGGCTCGTACAGATTGGCAATCGTGCCGGAGCGATAAAACAACGACCCAAGACGGTGAAGTAGGCCACGATCAAAGGCTTTTTCAAAACATAAGTCGTACTGAACTGTAAGTTATGTCAGTTTTAGAATACATTAAAGTATTTATTTTTAAATAAACTTATAGAGTATTAAATGTCTAAAGTAATTTATTATTTATGTCCAGTTTGTAATGTTTAAATTTCCCAATTGTAACTTTTTGTTTTTTATGACGGTTAACTTCCTGAAAGTATGTAACTAAAGTTCTCATTTTTTCTATTTTTATTTCAAATAAATTTCTTTTACTGTACTGACTTTAGTACTGTATAGTATGCTTTTTTTGCAATAAAAAAAATGTAATGTTCATTTCGTAAACTTAATTATTTTACTCCTGTGGTGTAAAATAATTAATTGCTGTACTGTAAATAATTTATATTTGCTTGTACATTGTTGTATAGTACATTACTTTATTTTTTTATAGTTCCTGCAATAGGCTGCATTATTATCAATACAGTACAGTAGCCGACTGTAATTCATTACGATGAGTTTTAACTTGTTTTAGACATTTTCGTTTTGTATTAGCACATGTTTTGCTCGCCATTTACAAATATTTGCTTGACTCCCGATAGTCCGGATTTTTCATAATCCAGACCAGACGTTCGCCACCTTAGTCCGGATGAGGGAGAGTCTACTGTACTTCTAAAAAGACAATTGATTTGCAAATGATCTGTAATAGAAAACAACTGTGTTTATATATCGCATGAACAATCCAACAAACCTGAGTTAGGGTTCTACTGTGTTTTCAAACACCTCACTAACGGCTTCATTTAATGATGCTTACCTAATTTCTCATGTAATGTCCTAAAAAAATTTAAAATTATGAAATTTATTATTAATAGTATTCGAATGAGAAAAACGCATCAGATAAATCATCCTTTCTGCCTTCAAACTAGTAAGTAAGAAGCGTTGCGCCAAAAATATCATAAATATAACTAGTAGAGGCCTAAATAACAATCAAAAGTGTTAATTACCATGGGAATCCGAAGAGTCTCTCTTATTGTCACAATAATTGAAACTACGGAGAAGTGTTAGAGTCATGCAGTGTTAGCGTCGCAATGTTAATGTTAGCTGGATCATGCCAATGGCAACCATCACCTGAGTTCCGCTACCGGATTGACCCGTCTGTAATCTGATGCTCAACATGTTTGCTAGAGCTGTCTTAGTTTTAGCATTCACCATCAACGCTTGTGTCTGCCCACCACCTGGTTGACTGGCCTGGGAGTAGCAAAACAAACCTCTAACTAACAGCCAGAATAGCCGGATTCACTATCGACACATTCAAATATAGAACCAAACTACTTAATAGGATATTTTGTTTAAAAAGACTATACACAATTTATACCCCCAATGAAAGGCATACAGTTTGGTTTGTACAAACTCAAATAAAATTCAGCACCAAAAAATTTGTATGATTATAATTTATATCCTGATTACAGCCAATAGGACTATCACAGGTTAACAAACTCGATTCACATGCAGTTAGTGTACTTTTAACTGGACTGTGAAGAAAATCATTGTTATTAGTTAAAATGTAG
The DNA here is from genome assembly GCA_023375725.1 of Nephotettix cincticeps. Lineage (NCBI taxonomy): Eukaryota > Metazoa > Arthropoda > Insecta > Hemiptera > Cicadellidae > Nephotettix > Nephotettix cincticeps. The sequence continues at coordinate 16,964,452 of CM041784.1, forward strand.
AGGGTAAAAATCATGGTTGAACCAGTTAAACCAACTCCTAACATTATATGTCTATTTACTTGCCTCAAATTTTTTAACGAATGAGTGATATATATATATATAGCTACATAACATGTAGCTTTTAAAAATATTCATGGTTTTATTATCATTGTATTGCCTAGCTTTAACAAATCGCAAATCGAAAAGCACTTTTAGTTATCTTACATTAATTACATGAACAATTCTAGTGAACATACCTTTAAAAAATAAATATACTTTATAAGAGGCATAGTTTGAAGTCACTTGACCCCGTTAATTAAGACGTACAAAAGATAAAAAAAAGAAAACATTTAAAGAAATCGACATATAAATTTCTTATAGAAACTGCCTTGGAAAAAGTTATGTGGAGGAAATAAAATTATTTTGTTTTGATAGCGATAAGTAAAGACAAATCTTAAAAAAAGATAATTTATTTTAACACAATCGACGCTTCAAATTATTTTAAAGTTAGTTATTAAATAGAATAAAGTTGAATAATGTAAAGTTGTAAAATAATGTTAACTCGTTTTTGGCGCGGGGTGATTTCTGACCCCTAGGGAGGTAAATTTCTTTCTGGTTGCCGATATCAGTTAGGCACAGAGTTGTGCGCCCAAGTACCTACAAGTTACATCTCCCTACACTTATAAAACCAGTTTTTTTCACATTCCATCATGAGTGAAAGTTGCACTGGGGGGCCTGCGCACTGCGCAATTGGTAGTGTTTTATTACGGCGGTGATTTCTACATGTATTTAATCATCATTGAAAATTTAAACTTTTTAATCTTTTATAATAGATATAAGTATGAATAATGAAGACCAAAATAAAGCCAGGTCAGGCAATACCTTTTGAACAAATCAAGTGAATAGTCTAATAGTCTCATTTATGAATCAAACCATGGGGGGATTGGATTAGTAATTAACTTGTTTGTTTGAAACTTAAAATAAAGGGCCAATTATGATTTTTATGAATAAAGAGGGTAAGTATATATTTATGGCTTTTATTTGTTTTCTTACCGAAAAAAAATATTTTTGTGAATGTTAGTTATGTAACTTTGAGTCCAAAAATAAGTTATGTATTGGTACAAATAGTCAAAATTAATAATACCACCATTATTAATTTTTAATCATGAATTGATTCTTCATTTACAAAATTATAAGGCCATAAAATTTTTTTTTCATTTTAAAAACTCATAAATTTTGTGCTAAATATTCAAAGGCCTAAGAAAAGAATTCTTAAAATATTAAAGTTTGTACACAGCTTCCTGTAAACGCTGCATACCAGTACCAGTATTTTTGAGAAAATTGAAGGAATAGAGAAAAATTATTTTTATAGTTTTAGTAAAAAAGTATTCAACTCCCACGCCAGTAGTACTATTACAAAAAAAAACTGTGTAATATAAATATACTTTTCCCACCCTCATACACAAGGGATCTGTGAGGTGGATGTATCATGTTCAGCTAAGGGAAATGTGGACAATACGAAGTTAACGAGAGTATTGATATAGTGTATGGTATGAGTAAGTGTAAGTATGAGGCCGGACGCACAGAGACTGGGGCGAGGCGGGGCGCGACAGGGCATTTGCCCCGAGGCGTCTTGTGCGAAAGGGGCGATTATGGAGCACCACACACAGGACAGGCGAGGCTGGACACATCAAAAAGATGCCTTGAGGCGAAATGCGAAGCTGTCATAGCGGACAGCTACTCCATGCCATTTCATATAATTTTGGATGATCTACTTCTTAGCCAGGCATATTTTTATTAAAATTAAATAATAAACATTAAAATTGGTTTTTAGCTCGAAAACATGAAATTATATTTAATTAAAATAAATTTATACAGATTGGTGATATGAATTAGAATCTCTTTCACTAAAACCGAATTAGGCCTACCTACTTTAAAACTTTGGCTTCAATATAGACACTGATCTCCTATAATATAGCAATTCACAATACAACTGCTATATTATTTTTTTTTATACTGGCTACTATATTACACTTGATTTGCATCTTATTGTGTTAAAAAAATACGCTACTATTACTATGGATTTGATAATGATTCTGAAATTATGGTTTTTATGACTACTAATAATGGAATACAGTCTTAAATTTGTTTTATCTGAAACTTTTCAAAACAACATGGGAACAAAAAAACTGAAACAAAATACAAAGAATCAGCATGAAAAAATAAAGACTACTGTAGAACCTCCTTTATCCGACCTACCAATAACCTGATCTTCCTAATATCCGACTTAGAGTTGATATACATATCTTGATGTTTATAGTAATGTGTTATAGGTAAAGTTTTGTTACAATACTTTATAGCTGTTTTTCACAAAGGAAATGTTTTATTTGCTCCTCTTGATTTCCACCTTTTTGGCCATTCTGACCATAGCCCAGTCTCATCATGGTTGGATACGGAAGGTTCTACATGACTGTCATTGATTTGTAATCTATTGATGACAGATAGATGCTGTTCATTTTAATTACTCACTTACAAGTGATGGTTAAAGTGATTTAGTGTTTGACTGATACATCAGTACTAAGGAACTGCTGTGAAATTAGATTCAGATTTTCAATATCAAACATTAGTTTTTTGGCATATTTATCAGATGGTAGAATAAAATTATTTGACCCATAAGATAAAACACATACTAGCAACTGAGTATGGTCGAAATTATATAATAGTATACCTAAACAATTATTTCACTTTCACATTTGTTACTAAATGTATTTTACAGTAACAAGTCGACTATCCAAATAATGCCATATTTCCTCAAGGCTAAATGAATAAATTTTAACTAAACTCAATCGCTATCTGCAAAAAATTAAAATCATACAATTAACTAGAGATTTGATGAGTGTTAAAGCCACTTTATGCGTAATAATCTCATTAAAACGAAATACACTAAAACTTCGTTTATCTGGTTTTGATGGGACCAGGGGCACTTCTGATAAGCAAATTTTCGGATAAACCGATTTTTGGAGAAAAAAGTAAATAAAAACCTTCAGTTTTTTCTATACCATACCTGTAATATGGAAGCACATTACAGTTGCGTTTCTTTGATTACAGTGTTTAAACACAGTTGAATTTTTACGACCGACAGTATCGTGAATGATCAGCCGAAAACGTCTCGCAGTACCGGTCGAAAATCCTCGCAGTACTGGCCGAAAATACCGCACAGTGATGGCAGAAAACACTGTGCAGTAAGGGCAAATTCGCCGCACAGTGCCGGCCGAAAACGCCGAGCAGTACTGGCCGAATACAGTCCGTGCCGTTTAGGTTGTCGCAAATCACACTGTGTTTACCATTAACATTTTTTATTTTTCTCTTGGAACCATTTCGGATAAACGAGGTTTTAATGTAGACTTAGAGAAGTTACCTCCGGGTATGCAAAAACTATATGTAAAATGTAAGTATTTGTATAAAACTTAATCACACATGGATTTTAAATCAAATTAATGTCAAATGATTGTAAAATATACAGAAAATGTAAATCAAAATAAAGAAGTATTTGTATTTGAAAATTAAACATGTAAAAAATTATTCCTTTTATAACCATAATATGTATCTGAAAATTAGTAGTTAACATAAAAATGGTATGTAGAAATTAGATTAAACTGTAAAGAACTTAACTTAGTCCTAAATTATTAATATAGAGTGTAGATCATGTTTATTAAATTATGATCAGACTCCTGATAATATTCATCTTTGCTGATAATTTCCATCTAAAGAGAATTTAGAGGTTAAAAATGGTCAATATAGATTCTAGGAGTTACCTGCACCAGAGGTGAACACCGAAAAAGATACTTAAATTACAAAAACCCATACAAAAAGTTGATTAATTTGAGACATAAAATATAAATTACATAACAGATGGCCAGTCTGGGTAGAGATGGTGAATATTGCCCAACACCTGACCATTTTGACAACTAATTCCTACAAATTTGATCTTAGAATGCTACCAGTTTTAACAAATTAAACTATTACTCTGATTTGTGTGAGTGGAGTAATAAACAAATATTTGTAGAAGTTACGAAAAATTAAATATTATAATTACGAAAAGCTTTAGCTTTATCCGTTCTAGATTTGTTAATTTGACACCATTCCTCTACTTACGTGGTAATCTAAATACACAGATTTTCAATGAATTTAATATTATAATAATGATAATGGTTATAATAATAATGTTTAATGTATTTAAATTGTACTTAATTTGTTGGCTGTCATTTTTATTCTTGAAAATACAGTTGAATTTTGTGAAGCTGGCATTTTGTGACTTATGATTTATGATGCTGAATTTATTTATCGTAAGCTAGACATTCTATCACATTTGTCTATCGTATACAACACAAAAAAATAATGTTGAGCACAAATTATTGGGTATGTGCAAATAGTGAAATTAGTTTTGGATCAGTCAGCTTCGTATTGGTTAATTATGTTTCGGATTAAATAATTTTTTTATTAGGATATAGCAATAACAATCTTTTATAGTCATTTTCTAAAACACAATGGGCATGACGATAAAAGTACATTCTACTGAGTTTAAAAAACCCGTTTTAAGAATATACACAGTGTAATTGACAAATAAAATCAACTTAAACCTTATAATCCTTATAATAAAATTAAATTAGCAAGCCATATATGAAAAAACAATTATATAAAGTATATCAATTTTAATTCATGTCAAGTAACCATGCTAACTTTATTCCAACAAAAGACAAAAATCTATGATCTTGACAGGGGACATTGACTACATGAGTTTCCGGCTCTATTAATAATATATTAAGACCCTTCACATTATGCATGCGTAAGGTTGTGGTTGTTATGATACAACCTAGTTAGTGTAATTTAATTATTTCAAAATGTCCTACCAATGAACGATTGAAGTGAAAAAACACCAATTGGTAAGAAAATATGGAATCAAAACTGGTGGAACAATTATTAGTGAAATAAAAAATGAAACCTAGTTTAATGGTCAGCCAAATACTATATATTTGTTAACATTGTATTTTTAAAAACCTGTGAAGTTCTGTGGATACCGAAAAATTATCCATTATATTGAAATTATTAAATCAAGTGTTCACAACTTAACTGAAGTAGTCAGTTATTTTGTTACAAAATGAGTTACTATGGTCAATGAGTGTACTTTCAAATTTCAGATCCACGTTTCAATATTTTGTTGTCGCTAAAAACATATTTTACACAGAATAATTCTAACACTTGATGAAACTATCAATGGCAATTTGCTTTCTATTTTGTGATCGAATATAGTGTTTATCTGAAATATGTACTTAAAGAATCAAATCGCAACCTCAGACTGGCCAATGGCATACTTGCTTCTAAAAAGGATTCAATTGTGCCATTCTGTCTTTTATAGCACTCATCATTCAAGCAAAGATTTTTCCATATCACCGACATAACCTCAAAGGCACATTCAGGTATTTATCAACTTTTACCAGATACTTGGTACACTTTCGGAGTAAGATATCTGATTAGTTAAATTGATCAGATATCACCTATAGAGATTATAGTCCCAAGATGATAATGATATGTGGATACCCTATTGATTAGCCAAAAATAGAATAAGCTCACTGAGGGAATTCCAGGAATGTTTCTCATGAGGGTTGGCATCACTGCTGATACACAAATAAGTCTCTTCAAAACCTTTGTTTGTTTCTGATAAACTTGAGGAACTTGGTTAATTTAAATTGTTCTTTCAAACTTTTCTACAGGTCTCAAGAATTGTAAATATTATCAATGTTAACAATTTATAGTTAGTTAAAATTTTAGATCATTCAAACTTTTTTTAGAAAATGCCTAGAGGAGATAAAAAAATCAGTTCAGGACATTATATTATTGACATAGTCAGTCACAAATCTTTTTTTAACCCTTTCAGTGCCAACGTAAAATTTTTCCGGAGGTTTAATGATGTACCAAAAATGTCAACTTAGCTGGCTGCGCATGAATGCGCCAAAAGCCAATTACCACCAGTAGGCCCTACTGGTTTCTATCTATTTTTACAAGTAAATTTTTAAAAAATTTTGCAAAAACCCGCCTGGCACTTTTTAGTACATATAATAAAAATTATCTAGCACTTCTGCAAGTTTTTTTTTTAAAAGACTGGAAAGGGTTAACAAAGGATTCTGAGAAAACAATGAAGTACAATTTGCTAACATTTAAGTTAAAATAGTACACGTTATAATGCAAAAACTGTAACAATAACATAATTTTTTTAATACAACAGAAGAGGATGAGCTGTTTTCAAAAAATGGTCTGATATGTCCTCTTCCACTTTACAACTTAAGATATCGTCACTTTTTGGAAAAAAGTTTGAATTATCAAAAAAATTTCAAATTAATATCAAATTTTTAACGTAGATAATGTAAAATTCTAAGGACTGAAAAGAAAATTGAAATTAAAGTAGAAGTTGAACCATTAAATTACCACTGCAGTAACATGAAACTGCAATAGCTACCAGCCTGGCTTATGAAGGATCTGCAATACGGGGTAGGTGTGAATCAACTCTGCGACAGGATCTTGACGACTTAACCTTACTATCAAATTATTTAATATATGTATTAAAGGTGTGTATTGTTCATAAAAAATTCCTAACCACTCAGGAATCCCTAAAATCTCAGGGTTTTTCAACACAGAAGAGGAAAATTAACGTTACAAATTTTACCGTAAACAAATCCGTGGAGGAGGCAACAGATTCAGCGGTTTCAGGAATGGGTTGGTGATTTTGAGCTACGCTATTTCCTTGAGCCATATGCTGAAACACAAGTACTGAGTTGTATGGATATAAGCCAGTGAGATAAAATTACAATAAGCTCAAGATAAAAAATTCAGATGTAAATTGTAAGTTTTACATTATTAAATTAACAATTTTTCACAACAGAAAGCTAAAGTATCTAAACTTCAGTTGGCCCAAAATTATTTCATATTGATAAACTACTGGAAAGTAAAATTCTGGAATCCTATCGACGACAATCGAGCGAAATAGAGGTTTGTTGTTAATTGCTTATGCAACTACCTGTATCATTATTACGCATTATAAGAGTATCAAAGTCAAATCTAAGGAAAGGAAATACAGCAAAAATATGACCAAACAAACATTGATCTAAAGAAGTACTAAATTAAAACTGTCACCAACTCAGTTTATCAATACATTTTCTTTAGCATCTGTTCTCTTACTACCGTGATCTGCAGTCATGAATGTATAGGTCTGCTGTGACAGGGTATTTAATCAAAACATGTAACTTTTATACATAGAGGTTAAAACATTGAAATATTCAGCATGGTTCATTTAGATTTTGGTCTATAAAAACTTATTGATTGAGAATTGGATATAAAAATCCCTACCCAATCAGTCCTTTTACATAGAGATGAAAATAACATTGATGAAAATGCAAGAATCACAGAGAATTTAAAAAAAATATAGGTAGGAAGCTGAGTGATCAAATATCAATGTATCAAGGGTATAATTCAACACATTGATGGTCAAAGACATACTATATCCTCATTACACAGACATGTTATGACCAAAGACGGACACCACTCGTTCTCATTTTTGTAAGACGAATTTTATATAGTATTGTGATTCCCAATAACAATAAAGCTCTCACCCACCGTATTTGACTTGTGTCACATAAGAATATCTGTGACTTTAATGGTCAATCAACTGTTGTCGATGTGTGTTTACTGTAAAAATGTTAACCAATCTTATTCATGATTAAATATTTGTACTATCATATTTATTTGTTGATATTGTAAATGAAACATTAAATTAAATTGTACAATAATACATCTGTTAGTGTACGACCAAATGTTTCTGTGCCTGAGAATTAGTACGATGAATGTAAAGTGAATTAGACTGGGACTGTGGCATGTCCTGTAATCCAGCTACTTGGAGGTCACAAATTGTGGATAGTTTTGAGCGATGGTCAGTGGGTGTAGTGTTCTCTTGTGTGGATTAACGTCCACACTATTGAATACTACATTAATCCGCAAAGACCATCCTGATAATTAGACCAGTTCGTAATTCAGGGGCAGTGGTTCGGACTCCTCGTTAAACTGTAGGTCCCTTAGATATGCCATTGACTGTTGGGCTATTAATTAACAGTTCTGTCTAAGGAACATGTAAGCCTTAGTCAGTAACAAGACTACAAGATCATGCCAAAATCATCTTACACTCATTTCTCATTCATACTTGGCTTAAAATACCTACCTAGGTAGGTTGCCATTTCACTAACTAAAAATGCAAAACTATCCATACCTAATCTTGCCTGAGTTGAATCAGCATAATTTTAACAAGATAAACAATTGCTTTCTCAGGTAATTAAAGAATAAACCTTTTTAGATTTAAGTAATAATCTATCAGAACCTAATGTTATAGTAAAATTTTAAGGAATTGTTTTTATTTTCATCAAAACAAAGCAATCAGTTAGCTGGGAGTTATCTTGGGGGAGCTGGTAGCAATGAGTGAGTTGGCCTCTCAAAACAAATCGGTACTGAGGGAAATGTAAGATTAGAAAAATATTGGACCTCAATGGGACAATATTATGTTATTTAGTAACTTTAAAACCATTTATAAATAATATAAAGTTCTACAAATTTTTCAAAAGTACCTGATTGTTGAATAGCATTGGCTGGGGGGTGGAAGGGTGAGCGATTCTAGTGTTGACAGTCGACACTTGCTGCTTCTGCTGCAACTGTTGGAACCGATGCAGCTGAAGATGCTGTTGCCGCAGTGCCATCTGTTGCTGTGACCCTGCACCCACTTGGCCTATAACGTCACATATTGTCATTATTGACCACCCAAAGAAAGGAAATCTAGAGATAAGCATCATGCTGAATTTCAGAAAGGTATTTGACTACGTTGGACGCAACCTAAAGACAACTAGTAAACAGATGTGTTTTACAGAGATCCCATATCGGTCAATTAAATTCACAAGGGCTGTTTTTTTCAATCTCTGATGGGCTGTTAAAAGATAACCAAAAATACGGTTAAGTCTTCACTTATTTTCCTACATAATCGCCGAAACGATTGAGGCACTTGTCATACTGTGACACGGTATAGTAGTAGAATATAAATAATAGTTTTTATTTGTTTTATTATGTCCCTTTAAACTGGTATTTACCAATTTACCTTTCTCAAAGATAAATTTTTCCTTAAAACCGAATCGCAATTCAACAATGACAACTTATTTTTGGATACTGATACAGCACTGAGTAATTTTCTTATCGCTTCCGAACTTCCTTCAGTTGCAGATAATTTCCACGAATCGAGGCATCTCACAGCCGCACAGTTGGCTTTATTTTGATATTTTTTTGCTTCATGATGTCCAACTAATGATCACCATTTTTAGTTGCTATCGGGCTTTTGTTTAGCAAGCAGCTGTGCAAGTCTGGAGAGATTTGTGTTATGAGAGTGAGTACCGTTAATTTAGAAAATTTTAATAATACCCATTCGTGATTTGTTTAAAATTCCTAAAGCAACCAGATTCTACGATTTTATAAGAAGAAACTTATCTTGATCCTATACTATAAGGATCAGCTTTATTCGATCCCGAAATCCCAGGATTGAAATTTAGGTCCGGGATTGAGATCCCTAACTAGGAGTTATGGGTTCAACCAAAATAATATTACCTTGGAGCTGATCTGAAGACCAGGCCTGAGGTTGCTGGGCCACAGTGGGACTATTGGTGGATATGATCTGCTGAGAGGGCATAGGTCTGTCTCCCTGCTGCGGCACCAACACCTATGAATGAATGAATTAGTTTATTCCAGTAATATTACAGCCACAAATACAATAAGTAATGAATTAATAATTAATAGCGAAATAAAATTGAAAAACTATAACATAACTAAGTATTTTTTTTGGCTGCACTGTAAGTTAAAAAAACGGTCTTAGTAATTTGCAGACATAGGCAATGCCTGGGTGTCTGCTAAGTTGCTTTTTAAAACATAAATTTGACCTGACAATAACTACCGTTCCACTAAATTCTACTTTTGAAATGGGTAAAAAAACTTGCTGCCTCATAAGATAAAATATTTAGACTTAAAAATTTTAAATCATCATTTTAAGATCTGTGTTGATACAATTAAATTTATATAATGTTGATGAACTTATTCAACTTACGTCTAATCAGCCAGATGATTATTGTCTCTATTAATTAATTATATACTTAACGATGCCATACCACTATATATGTTGTTTTACGACAATAAACGTTTGTCATTTGTAATTTTTCATTTATTTTATTTTGCGTATTTTATTTATTTTGGTCAATTTCTGTTTTGTTCAATGAGTGTGTGCAATAATCTTATATGATGTAATTATGAAAAAACAGAAAGAATAAAGTTTTTCTATTCTATGTTAATATTTTAGCCCAAACTAGTTTCAACCAGTATAAAAATGCCATGTTGGATCTTACCTGCTGTCTCAGTTGAGTGTTCTGAATTACAATCTGCTGTTGATGTCGCTGCTGCTGCAGCCACTGAAGCTGCTGCTGGGAGTTGAGGCCGGACGGTATATGGCCTCGTATAACCACCGACTGCTGCCGCAATCCTCCACTCACAACTACAGTGCTGCCAGCTGAGCCCACTGCTGCTCCCCCTCCTTGCACTACTTGCCGCTGTTGTTGCTGCTATCAAACATAACACATACATATGAGACCTTTTGTCGACAGATCAAAATTCACACTACAGTCAAAACAAGTCATTTCATTTTACAAAATATTGGTTTTCAGTTTTTATAAATTGTTTAACCCCATAACGGTTTTTGCCGACATATGTTTTATTGGCACTTATTGTATATTAGAGACCGTAAGAAATCAAGTTTATTTTATAATTTTATCTGAACGCTGTCTGTTATTTTTATTTTGGTTATTTTTTAGTGAAGGAACCCCCGAACAGGCTTGCTTTGGGGGCCCTACATTTTCTCCCAAATTTTTTGATTTTTTTTGTTTTTATGAATTTCACAGATACATTTACTTTTACTTTGTATACATACATGAAGACATACATTCTTTGTACTGTACATTACATTTTAGAGTAGCAGTCAGTCTGACACAAAGGACAATTATGGACATTTAAATGTTTGTTTTCATTTTGTGGATTTTTGTATTGTGTTAACAATGGGAGAAAATAAAAATATTCTTATTCTTATTCTTATGTTGTGGGCAAAAAGTGCTAAAAAAGGGCCCCTGACATAATATATCATTACCCAGTAAAAAAATGTACTTTGGTGTTATTTGTCATGATATATCACTGTAGTTCGAGTTCACTGCTAGAATGTGTTAGTATTCATTTATGAACCGTTTTCTTATGCCTCGTGTTTGTGAGCGGGGTTATAAGGATGGCATTATAAGGCGTCATTAGGATTTTAAGTGGACTGGGATGGTGGCGTCACCCTGTAATCCAGCTACTTGGAGGTCACGAATTGTGGATAGTTGTGAGCGATGGTCAGTGGGTGTGGTGTTCTGTTGTGTGTATTAATGTCCGCACTATGGAATACTACGTTAATCCGCAAAGACCATCCTCATAATTAGACTAATTCGTAATTCAGAGGCCGTGGTTCGGATTCCACGTTAAACTGTAGGTCCCTTAGTTGCCATCGGCTATTGGGCTATTAATTAACAGTCCTGTCTATGGAACATGTCAGTCTTAGTCAGTAACAAGACTACAAGATCGCGCCACAATCATCTTACACTCAATCCTCATTCATACTTGGCTTAAAAACCCTACCTTGTAGTATGGTCACCATTTCAATAATCTAATCTAAAGACGACTCGAAACTGAAACATCTAGCTGTGCAGCTCATTGTTTTCATCTTGCGACCAAGGTTTATTATCTTTGTTATTGTTAATTGGTTTATGATATTGATAATGTACTTATGGTTAGGTTTTTATGAGCTGCCAATAATTAGTTTTAAAAGTGTATTATAGTTTATTTTCTCTTTATAGTTAAAGAATAATAATAGTCTAAAGTAAATAAAATTAAAAATTAAATAGTCTTAATAGTCTAAAGTAGGTTTTTATGTTAAGTTTCTTAGTCTAGAGGAGGATAGAACAAATGTAAGTTAAACTCAACTTTTAACACTCAAAATAAGCTTAGTAAACAGTTTTCTCTTTAATCTACTTTTCATAACACGTACAATAAGAATTTTAAATGAAAAAATATGTATTATTTGGACGAATAAAGTCAAAAAAAGAAACCGTTTAAGTGTTAACATAAATAAGATTATGAATAAAAATTCTAAATGGACAAAAAGGTTATATTGCAATGAAAACATAAACATATTATCCTAAATTATAGCAATAGATTATGAATAAGATTTTCTTTGAAGAAAACATAACAAGCTTGGTTTTATGTTTAAAATGTTTCTTAAATCTGACAAATTTAGGTGCATAATTCAACTTTTCAAATAGATTTTTCTGAAAATAAGTTTTCTACTTCCAGAAAATTTAATATCATATATCTTCATAAAAAATTGTTGACACATGGACTTGCGCCAAACTGTTTGGAATTTGAAGGAAAATCTAACTCTAAAAAATGTCAATAGCCGATAAAATACCAGAGAGGTCCCTCATCACATTCTACCTCCTACGCTATATTTAAAAATAAACTTGAATAGTACTGTACGATTTCTTAATCAAATGTGCAACTTGAATATTCAAATAAGCAAACTACTCAATAACTTCCAACAACTACTAAAAGACCTTTGCACAATAACTAAAACTACAGGGGGTAGTATTAAAAAGCCCCCTTTATTTGGGGGGGGAGGGTTATTAATATTTAATATTTTATTGCTGCATCAAAATTACAACAAATTAATACTATATTTTTTGCTTTAGGATTTTCATTTGTTAGGTATCAAGATGTATCGAACCATAAATCTTTGATATATCATTAATTTTTCTGTGAGTGTAAAGACATTTTTATTGTAATATGTTATTTTAATTGACAGTACGTACTTGCATCTGCCTCTGAAGTGCTATCTGTTGCTGCTGCTTTTGGAGATTATGCAGGAACATGGCTCTTTGTTGAGGGTCCATCTGTCGCAACTGAGCATGTGTAGCCGCGTCCATCTGGATCAATTGTCGAGGCGGATTCTGTAAATACACAACCAATCACCTCAGTCATGAACAACATCATGTAGCAATGTATGAGTCATGTGCTGCATACGACTTTCAAAATAAATGGAAAGGTTGAATAGATGCGGTAATGGTTCAGTTTTTGGTTCAATTCTACCCGTTTTATTTTAGTATTTTAGTTTTGAAAGTTATTTTTGTTAGAAAGTAAGAAGTAAAATTAGTTTGGAAATTTAAAAATTGCACACCTGTTGTTGTGTTTGCTGAGTCCAAGTGATCTGTCGCTGTTGAATTTGAGGCTGATTTTGTTGTTGCTGGAGTTGTTGGCGCAACTGAAATTGCTGTTGCTGTTGTTGCTGCTGCTGTTGTTGCTGCTGTTGCTGTTGTTGCTGCTGCTGCTGCTGTTGCTGCTGCTGTTGAGTATTCCAGTTGAGCTGATTGCTGTTCGTCAATGTAACAAAGCCTTGCTGATGCTGCACCATCTGCGGAACCTGTGTTTGTTGTTGCTGTGACTGGGCACCTCCGTTCTGCTGCTGATTCTCATGGACTATAAAGTGTTGCTGAGATGGTTGTTGTTGCTGCTGCATCAGTGTTTTTTGCTGAGCCAATACTAGATGCTGCTGCAGATGCTGTGGCTGCTGGATATTTTGCTGCAAAACCCCTTGCTGCTGAATCGGTTGTTGCTGCTAAACAAAAGAAGCGTTGCACGATATAATTCAAATTCAACTTTAAGTGTTTTTACACATTTAAACACAGTTTTTTCTACACAAAATTAATTGTTTGGATGAAAAATTAGTGACAGTGAGTAGAACTGTCTCATAGTCTAGTCTAATCATGCATATATTTCTGAGAAACCCACCACTTCTTTTTATCCCAATTTAATTATATTTTTAGGGTTAGTTAAATATTTATATTAATATATTATATTTATAATAAATTAATATTATTTATTTAAATTTATATTATGTTTATATTTGAGGCAATTATTCTCAAATTTCCTTGAAACAACCACTGACTAATCTAAATAACACGAGTGTAACCTGAGGAATGCCCTTGTCACCTATAGATATTAACCCTTTAAGGAGTACAGACTATTACTCAGTTAAGGAGAAGTGAGGTAACAGTATCTCATTTCATATCATGGCATAGCCCAAAGGAGTAATGACGAACAAGTACGTTTTGTTACATAACATGACACAACTATTGTTTTTTTTTTACCTGAACAATGGACAAAGAGTATATAATGAGTGGTTGGTGATCTGAGGTGTGTGGGGGAGGTTGGGAGCGTATGGGCGTGTGGGATTGGTTAGAACATTATCACAGCTGATTTGGTACAGTAGTGGGGAGTTGGTATCTGATTGAACAATACAGGTTAACCTGTTAGAAGTCTACGAACGCACTGGTGCACCCTGACACCAAGATTTAAACTTGGTGCTCTTCTACATCGAATTCTCTTTCTACAGGGAAGTCGGAACACTTCGTCTTTAGGTGGTTTACATTCGGGAAAAGCGAGGCTGTCACTGAGGTATTTCCTTTTAAGTCCAAGAAATGCAATTTGCGTCCAGCATCACTGAAATACACGAGTTGCTTAGTTCTCAGCTGGCCTGTGTTAGTAAACATTGTCAACATAGTCATGGCGGACCGGAGACAACTAACTGATCGCGAAATACATTAATATTTTGAAGTTGGCGATTTTCCTCAGTGAATTTCCACGATGATACAGAGAGTGAAAGTGACGGTGAAATAGATAGGGAAAGTGATTTGGGTGAAATGAATTCGCAAAATGTCAAAAATGTTTTAAGTGTCCCTAGTCAGGGGGAGATACACTCAGTGTATCGATTAGTGAAAATATAAACGTTTATGAAAATCCTGTCTCTGGCACTAGCTATGTAAGGGACGAAATTCCTATGAAAACTGGTGATGATTAAAATTTGCCAGAAGTTTACCTGCACTAGAGCAGGTTGTAAATAAAAATTGTTTCAAAAATACTTGAACTGGGGGGGTTACATTGGTCCCAAAATACTCGGACTTAAGAGGTTAAGTCTGTCACTGTCACAGCTCTAGTTCAGGGTGTGCGTAGTGCAGTTGTTCAGCTCTGGACAGGTTTTTCTGAATTTTACACCAAAAAACCTTTTATTTGCATTACATGGTTTTTTTATTAATTTTAGTTAAAAACCACGAGAACATTTAAAAATTAGGTTTATATACTTTTTTACCAATTACAGAAAAAATATAATTTATTGTCGGTAGGAATAATTTTGTAACCAATTATATTCACTATTAACCCATATATAGTTTTTTTACTCCTGAAGGCACTTTTTATGTAATGGCAGCCTACTACTGGGAGTACGTCCATCTGTGGTGTACCTTGTCATTACTCCTTAAAGGGTTAATCCTTCTCATATCGTTTTGTTAAATTCATTATTTCATAAAGATTGCAGTTTTTGCTCTAAGAAAAATTAAGCCCATAACAAAGAAGTCTTGTCTTTCACAAGTTGAAAACTGTTTTTCTTTATCTAAAATTACATACTAATACGAAAAAAACCTGTTATAACGTTATAGTTATAAATAATCATAGCAGTAATTATATATTGATTACTTGTTGCTGATGAAGTTGCTGTTGCAGATTTGCTATTTGCAGTCCAGGCTTCTGGCCCATTTGCTGTTGTTGTTGCTGCTGCTGCTGTTGTTGTTGTTGTTGCTGTTGCTGCAGCTGAAATACCAAGATCTAACTAAGTTCGTACGAAGTTGATTCATTTACTACAATGTAGAGAAAAGTTACGAATTTTTCATCTAGTGATTAACAATTTGTTCAGTTCATTTTCCTTGACCCACATAATGAATTTTATGAGAATTAACACACTGACTGTGGCACACAGGAATTCCCATGGTCCTGGCCCTAACATAACTATTGAGCATAGGTATTTTCTTATAGGATTTTCATGCCTAGACATGTTTGACCATTGCGTTATGATTTTGGTTGTTGCTGCTACCTGTTGGAGCCTTCAAAAACTATGGCAAATCAAATCTTTTCAAAGTATATTGTCTTGTTGATGTATTATTCAGTATTATAGGCCAGGGATATTAACACCGAAAAATTTGAAATTTAGCTATAAAATTTCACTCTCGTGATTTAGCATTACTTTTATATAAGACATATAAGATTCAGTCGGAAATCAACGCTCTAGAGAAATTTGTGTTTTTAATGATATTATTACAATTTTACTTCAGAAAACTTGTTCAAATGGAAACAAATTTTTTAATCTAGCCGCTTACTGAACATTGAACAGACTTACTTTAACTGAATTAACCTATTATAGAGACCCAGGGTTGGGTAGGTAAGAATGTATCATTATTTTCTTCCATAAATATGAGAGTATAGAAGATACAGTGGAACTTGGATAATTTAAACTACAAAGGACCAGTAAAAATGTTTAATTAACCAAAAATGATGCATATAGTTAGCAACACCTTGAATGATTGTTTCTGTTGCTAACCCTCAGTACGTGCACCTCCATTTGTAATGTGAGTGCGCTCGTGGGGTGTCCCACAACCCCACAGCCAAAAATATCTATTTTGTTTTATTTTCCCACAGTTTTCATTATTGTTATATTGTTATACCTTTTATTTGACTATTAAAGTAGTAAACAATTTGTTTTATATATATAATGATAACTACATGCGATCTTATTTAATGATTAATATTATTTAGTAATTCATATTGTAATTAATTTCGCTTTTTTATTGTGAAAATACTGTTATTTGTCATAGGCCTACTTATTATGAATTATATTATTTTGATATTTATGAATTTATTATCTACTGAACACTTTGTTTACATGAAATAATATATTCAATTTCAGGTAAAAATATAAAAAAAGGAAGTAAAACACACTCAGAAACCCAAATTTTATTTTTACACTCTGAATATTTACCTGAACATAAGTAAAAAAACCACAAACTGTAATTACAAACCAGTGTAACCAAGCCAGTAATTACAAAACATTTAACCTCTCGCACAGACAGGAAACATCTAAAGTGGGTCCCGCAATGTGAAAAGGATGTATAAAAAATCAGTACCAGAGATCAGAAACAGATCAAATCAAATTTTATGTTTTATGCACCCAGAATAGGCTCATTCAACACGGTACTTCGGTTAACCAACCAAAACACGGTACTCTACAGTAGATGTTAACAGTAAGATATTAACCTGGTTCTGTGGGCGCCACTGGGGTTGTTGAATCAATCTTTGTTGCTGCAAAGCTCGCTGTTGAATCAACTGATGTTGAGGAATCTGTGGACGATTCTGTTGCAAAATGTTGCTCATTGGTCTAGGAGGAGCAAGGCCCATTTGAGAGCTGGTAAATGCCTGCTTCTAGGACAAAATAAACATCACATGGCACTAACAGATCAATGTAAAATTATAAGATGTAAAAATTATTACCAGTTGAATTCATCCAACATATTTTTAACAAGAAGTTCCAGGGCATGCATGTTTAGATCTGTTTTAATTAGTATGAGTCTTAAATGCAAAGCTTTAGATTGGCATATTTGGCCTAGGCCTTGATATATTTTAGCTATGCTTCTTTTTGTCATTGGTTAGGTGAGCTTGGCAAAATTATAGCATAGGCTATTTTACTAATTTGATAAATATGATAGCAAATCTTGTACTGTGTAATGTCACCTAAAGCGTTAAAATTGTGACTGTGAGCTGTGAAGGTGAACTTGAGATTTAATCCAATGAATATAAAAAATAGAGATGGTGAAGATGGTGCTAAGAGGTACACCAGAGGACAGGCGACCATTAGGAAGGCCTAGAATGTGATGGGTGGATGAGGTGATGAAGGAACAAAGAAGAATGGGAGCAGTCTTGGAACTGACAGAAGACAGATGAGCGTGGATACATATGGTTGGTGAGGCCAAAAACTAACAAGGTGTCCAATGGCCACAGAAAGAAGTAAGAATGTAAAAATTAGGGTTGGATGAGTCTGGAATTTTAAGTTCGAGCCGAGCTGTTCTTAAGTCATGAGAAAATTACCTACTCAAGAGTGTCCACTTTAATATTCTAAACTATGAATAAGATTAGTATATAAAAACCAATAATACATTGATCGGCTAGCCAATCAGTAGGAAGCTTATTTATCTGTTGTATATACAGCCCTAAATTCCAGCAGTCAAAAAAATCCTTAGATTAATTAAATTTAGGCATATAAAGTCAAAATTTAATTTATACATTTGGGAATTGAAGTTTAATTAAAATCAAACTAATGAAAGTATAATTCAAGTAGGCTATATAATCAAAAATTAAAAATTCATGAGAGTTGTTCAGAATTTAAAAAGACTAAGTTTAGAGATCCCCAGAACATCACCAAAATCGTTATAATTTGTCCACAAATTAAATTAGTGGGTCTAAAAAAATAATTATAAACATGATTATGTTAAGTGTTACCAAAATTCTTATAATTTGTTCATAAATAAAATTAGCGGGCCTGGAAAAATAAACCATGTTTGGATTAAATATTTAAAGCTAGATACAAAATCAGGAGTAAATTTTTTCTATTAACAAAACACAAATAAAACAATTTTTCAATTAAAAAATAAAGTTTCACTTGATCACCTGAATTGGTGGGCCAGACATAGGTCCAGGGGTAGATGAAGCAGACGACATCGCTTGACTTGGCTGGTTCCACGGCATTCGCAATTTCAGCTGCTGTAATATTTCAGAACTTGGAACGATACCACCACTTGAGTTTTCATCTGGGACCACATCGTCAGCAAAGCCTGTGATGTGAGCTGTAGACTGATAGTCTAAAACAACAGGCATTTGGTTCATTAGTTTTATTTTTTATGTCATAACATAATTTTGTCCAATAATTGTCCAATTTTGTGTTTATTTATTAATTACTAATATATAAAATTACTGAACTGTTTTAGTACAACATAGGTAGTATAAAAATAATTATGTCATGATATTCTATTTATCTACTGTAATGTGAATATTTTAAACTGTAGTTCCAGGTTCTCTGTCCAACCAGGCATTATTCCGGCACTGGCTAGTAACAACTTCCAAGTACTAATCTAAAATATATAGCATACAACTGACATGTAGTCTTTGCACTGATTAAAAATATAAAAAAATAAACAAATAAAAAATAATGATGGATATAATCCCAGAGATTTTCAACGAAATGTGAACTCACCAGATTTCTGAGGTTTTTCAATTATGAGGAGGCGAGGATGGTAAAGAATTTCCGCACAGATACTGTTGGTTTGAACTGAGTCAATAAGCCAGTCTGGAGTAACAACATGGATAATATCTGAACATTTTAAAGCTTGTTCATATTTTTGCTGGAAAAAGATAGAAAAATTTGTGTTTATATTAAATACAAGACATAAAATTTCAATAAAACTCCTCCTATCAGTCCTCAACATTACAAGACCTCTCTTTTTCGACCCACTTGTTGAAAGTCAATATGAGGTTATTCTGCTCACCTGATCAGATTCCAGATTCTGAATTGTCGTGAAACTTTGTTTTACTTATCTTGATGGAAAATGTCCGCAGTAAAAATCTTAATAATAACAAACCCACAATCACATACACTAGACTACATAAAAGATGTATAAAACAATGTTAACATATGACCTAATTAAATAAAAGCACAAGTTCATTCATGACCCAGGGAGATAAAATTAAAATAAGCCTCGCTAGGAAATAAACACTACTTACTCCTTCAGGTTTAGAAACGATTAAATGAGTTGTTTTCTTATTGAAATTTGAACTGTATGTGCCTCCGTAGAACTTGAGCATTGCCCATAATTTTTTATGGTCATCTTGGGACAGTTTTGAAAAATGTGCGACAACTCCAGTAAAAAGTAGTTTTTCTCCACCTTTGAAAGCCGAAGTACTAGAATTTGTTAAGGTAAATAGTTATCATTCAAAAAAGTGCCTCACCACTAATAATCACATGAGTAGGTTGATTCAAAAGACTATAATTAGAAACCTAGATCTAGAATAAGAGGCTTTGTTTAGGCATGTTTTAAAATTCCCTTCACAACCTAGCACCTAATACAACTAGATCTCTCTCCTTTGGGGGAGGCTGGCAACTCTAGTTAAACTGTGGGACTAGCTATCCAGCTCGCGATCTTCCTTCTCCCAGAGCGACAGTCAACCAACTTCTCTCTTTTGGGCCTTAGCTCGCAAACCTTGTTCCTTTTTGGGATTATAATCTTGATTGATTATCTTGCCCAGCCTCTTCCTTTTTTGACCCAGCATTATGGGTGCCTTTTCTTTTCTTCTTTCAGTCAGCCACTTCCCAGTCAACGGGCATAGCATGAATTTTGATAAACAAAAACAAGTGCAAATATTCGATGAGTTGTTTATTTATAAAAATCTTTTAGTCAACGAAAAGGATAATTTATTAAATAAAAAAAGAGCATTATGCGGACAAAATCACATATCCGCTGTTTACTGCACTCAACAACTAGAGCCTGAAGTAAACGTATATCAGCTGATAAGATGACGTAGCTTCCCTCCAGATTCAAAATTTCAGTAGGCCTAAGACATTAAACCGGGACAGATCCGATAGTAGTTTGGCGCGCCACAATTTTTATGTTTTAACTTTGTGTTTTTTAGAGGGCTAATGTGACTGTGCATATTTATTCTGACGTAAATGTGCGTGTGTGAAAATCATCATGACAACCATTGAATGCTGCTGAAGATGGACCGTCATAGGTTCAAAATGCGTACAGCGTATAAGTACAAATTATTGACATCTCAAGGCGTTTTACAAAGGTAAAACATATTAATAGATGTCAAGGATGTTTAGTGATTGTTTTACAACTACCGTATCAAACCAGTAATATCTAAAACCAATTTTCAACTGAAACTAAACTTATATCTGCACATGTGTGTACTGGCAAGGGCTTATTGTAAATCAATTTTGTGTGTTCTGCAATCAGTTGAGAATTAAATTAGTGTTAATAAGTATAATCAGTTAATTTAGTTATAATTTATAATAATCCTTTTGCCCCTTTCGCACGACCTAATTTTTCTGATTTGTGGCATAGGCCCTACTGAGACTTAAAAAGGGTTAAAACCTCAGTTTTGGCAAAATTAAATACTATAATGTCAGTATTTACCTAGCAAACTCATCAAAATACCTCCAAAACACAACATGGCTGTGCAGCTGGAGTTTGCAAAGCAACTTCAATCGGGGGCCCACAGTCACTATCGTTTGCAACGGTAGTTTTAAAATAGTCACCGTGTGCGCTGGGCCTAAGAGGGAGGTGTAATCAGCCTTCCCCAGCCTACAGCAGTCTAAGATGCTGATCGAACCATTCAGGAAGGAGACCTGCTAAGACTCTCTAAAGGGGACATAAAAAAAATATTTTTGGTGGGGCTTCTGAGAGGACACAGCCCACTGAGGAAACATCTCAAGATTATCAGACTCCCTCATATGGACTCCTACATATTCTGCGAGGAGGATGTCAAATCTGTAAGTCTCTGACTGCCCGGCACTCAAGAGTCAGAGAAGGATGAAAATCCTTGGAAGGGTCATTCTAGAACCAAAACAACTTAAGGAGCTGGGTGTTATAGATGTTGGGCTTTGTAAAAGGCCTAGAGCTGTGACTAAACCAATCAGGGTGCAACAAAAGATCTTCAGGTTGAGGTAGCATAGGAATCAGTTGAGAATTAAATTAGTGTTAATAAGTATAATCAGTTAATTTAGTTATAATTTATAATAATCCTTTTGCCCCTTTCGCACGACCTAATTTTTCTGATTTGTGGCATAGGCCCTACTGAGACTTAAAAAGGGTTAAAACCTCAGTTTTGGCAAAATTAAATACTATAATGTCAGTATTTACCTAGCAAACCCATCAAAATACCTCCAAAACACAACATGGCTGTGCAGCTGGAGTTTGCAAAGCAACTTCAATCGGGGGCCCACAGTCACTATCGTTTGCAACGGTAGTTTTAAAATAGTCACCGTGTGCGCTGGGCCTAAGAGGGAGGTGTAATCAGCCTTCCCCAGCCTACAGCAGTCTAAGATGCTGATCGAACCATTCAGGAAGGAGACCTGCTAAGACTCTCTAAAGGGGACATAAAAAAATATTTTTGGTGGGGCTTCTGAGAGGACACAGCCCACTGAGGAAACATCTCAAGATTATCAGACTCCCTCATATGGACTCCTACATATTCTGCGAGGAGGATGTCAAATCTGTAAGTCTCTGACTGCCCGGCACTCAAGAGTCAGAGAAGGATGAAAATCCTTGGAAGGGTCATTCTAGAACCAAAACAACTTAAGGAGCTGGGTGTTATAGATGTTGGGCTTTGTAAAAGGCCTAGAGCTGTGACTAAACCAATCAGGGTGCAACAAAAGATCTTCAGGTTGAGGTAGCATAGGGTAGCTATTCTATAGCCCTGTTACAACATAAAAAACACAACTAGAGCAAAGTAAAAATGATCAGGAACCAGAGCTGAAAAATCAGCTCAAACAATCAGAAAAATCAGAACCCCCTCCTGGTCCTTCAGGATTCAAAGAATCCTAAAGTTAAGAAAATAGGTGTGTGATTTTAGTCTTATCTGTTGGATTTTAGATTTTGTAGTTCTATGTTGTCTTAATAGATTGGATTTTTATTTATTATTTACTAAAATTTTGAGTGATGTAATTTTCAAAAGGATACGGCAATAACTTATTGCACTTGAGGCTATAAGTAACCCACTCTTGGGTAACAGCTGGTACTTCATATAAATCATTGGCATCACTGATGTCTGTGTCAACAGGGTCAGTTCCAACGATACAGTGGGTTACATAATCAGAGAAGTAACTGAACCCCTCTGCACCATTGTTTTGAAGAAATTGTTCAACCTGAAAAAATTAAACATCACAATGAAATTAATTTAAGTATGATGGTACTATAACTTATAGAAAAATTAAAGTAAAATATGTTCTTAACTTTCTTCTGCTCCCTAGATCACGAGCGGTCGGTGGGGGGGGGGGCAATTTATAACAATAGGGGGTACTCTCACATGGATATCTTTAGACTATGAAAGTGGCTTCATCCTGTAATTCCAGCTACTTGGAGGTCACGAATTGTGGATATTTATGAGCGATGGTCGGTGGCTGTAGTGTTCTCTTGTGTAGATTAACGTCCGCATTATTGAATACTACGTTAATCTGCAAAGACCAGCCTCATAATTAGACCAGTTCGTAATTCAGAGGCAGTAGTTTGGATTCCACGCTAAACTGTACATCCCGTAGATATGCCATTGACTGTTGGGTTATTAATTACAGTTCTGTCTAAGGAACATGTCAGCCTTCATCAGTAACAAGACTACAAGATCACGCACAATCATCCTACATTTTTTTCTCATTCATACTTGGCTTGAAATGCCTACCTTGTGGTACGGTCGCCATTTCAATAATCTAATCTAATTTCTAAAATAATGTTACAAAAGAATGTTTAACCAATTTATTAACTTACATGAGATTAGGATATCAAAATAAAATACATTATAAGAAGAAATACTTTTTTTATTTAAAGTTTTTCTTCATTATTCAAAAGATATTGCACAAGAAATTGTGGCTATTCCACGAGTAACTGATTATTCGTGACACACACACAGGTTTTAACAGTTTTAACTGAGGACAAAGAAGCTGTTTGTTACTCATGATATGCTACAATAAAATCAGAATTAATTCAAGAGGTGTTAAACTATTTACTGTAAAATAGGTCTGTATAAATGTTTTATGGCTTTCTGTACTAACTTAATTACTGGTACTGTAGTAATTAGTTTCTATGATATTGGCTACTAGTTCATGTATTATTAACTTAAGTTCATGTATTATTTGAATGAATTATATACAATAGTTGTATGGACTATATTGTTTCTCAGTGGATGTGTTCATAAGACTGAATAGGGCATTTCTGTACTAACCTCATCTTCAACTTTGCCTGTTATCTTATACTTGACTTTTGCAAACAGTTTTAGATTATCTGCAGTGTTTTCTGTTTCCATTGTATTTTCTAATACACAATAGAAAATAGAGTAAAAATCCTTCGTTAATAGAAGGTTTTACATATTTTAAACCCAGGTACCGATAACTAAGCTACAAAACATTTTCTTAGCTTCACAGAATCACCATTTCAGACAGTTATTTCAGTTTATTTTTTTTTTAGATTGCATTTGCCTCTAATCCGAAAGGTATTCTTCCTCTCTCCTCATCTGAAATGAAAGGTCGTCAGCTGTCAATCTAGAAAAGAGTAGCCAGTAAACTAGCGTTTTTTTATCATAACTACTTGAAGCAAAGGATAGTGTAGTAGTATAGAAGCTATAGTAGTGACTAATCTAATCATACACTATAAAGAATAAGAATAAGAAGAATAAGAAAACTATACATTAGCTTATGTTTGACCATAGAACGCAATACACCGAATACATAACCCATTCTTTGTTTCCATGTTTTCCCCAGTTTTTTTATATAAATCTAAAGAACATAGGTCAAGGTTCTTAAGAATTATTCTATTATAATCACACGAATGATCGTTCAACTTTCCCATGAGGGAAACGTCTTTTAATGAATATTACATATATACGCCAATATCAGATGCTACAAAGATAAATGAATATATGAGCGTGCTTTAGGTTTTTACTTCAAACTGAATGAGTTCAACGTGTTAAAAATTTCACAACGTAAAACAATTACTTTGATTTGACATCACTGTACTGTAATCACGCCTTTATCATTGAAGTTTGGTTTCCTACCCACATAATTCAATGTTATTTATTATATATACACATACAACTATAGTTATAACAACAATAGTATAACAACTATAGTTGATAGTAATTTATGGGAGAAAGACCCAATATAGACGTTCTATTGAGGCTCTATTCCCTACTAATATGTAAATATTTCATTGGAATATCACATACCAATGACATGAAAAATACAAAATATTTTTAAAGAAAGTATATGCTATTTAAGCCATTAAAGATTAAAAAAGGGTACTAATTCTTTTTTTATTTATTATATACTGTATATATATATATGTGTGTGTGTGTGTGTGTGTGTGTATGTATGTATGTATAATTTCCTAGGCTATTATTTAGTTAAGAACATTCTTCTTCCAAATTCTTCTTATAGTAATTATACTTTGTATTTATTTCATTCGTTCTCTTTTCATATAAGGTGTGGTCTTTATTGGCTGGATCTGAGCGTGGCCCAAGCTGTTTTGTTCGTCTCATCTATTATTTGTGTAGAAGTGGCCATCTTCATTTAATGTTGGATGTGAAGTGTTAGCTGAGTTCTTGTGGTTGGTTTTCAATATACGCTATCATAAATAAGCTGTTTATGTAGTGGATGTGTTTTATCAACTCCTTATGTAAATTGAAATATTACAAATTGTCTTAGAATATTCCTTTACTGATTGATTCGTAAATTTTAGTGTATGCTAAGTCAACGTCCTCGCCCCTTTTAATAGTTCCGAGTGTGAATTCCGTTTATTTATCGACCCTTGTCAAAACATTACTCTATTTCCAGACAGAACCATTTTAGTTTTTGTTAGTTTTACTTAGTATAGGATATAACTCTAATAACAGAAAAATAACTTTACCTAGAATCCAGGTTGAGTCATCATTAAACTTGACATTAAAGGTCTGCATGAAACCTTGATGCTAATCCAATACTTTTTAAATTGTATCATGTAATTTGTTTTAAGTTTCAAATAGGGGGTGTTTTAACATTTTTAGTTACCTTCATGCCAAAATATCTCACTTTGAAACAGGAATTGGTGTCTTTTAACATTAGCCTACATTCCCTTTATGAAATGGTCACATCGGTCTATCTAGGTATAAGCCAAGTTATGAATGGGAATTGAGTTTAAGATAATTGTGGCATGATCTTGTAGTCTTGTTACTGCCAAAGGCTGATATGTTCATTAGACAGGATGTTCATTCATGAGCAAGGATCCCCCCATGCCTCTAACCTACTACTACATGGTGCTTTATTAATCCAGTATCATGTATATCTTAGTTTAAGTTTGAAATATTTGACAAGACTTCTTGAATGGAAAATTGTTGTACCTTGTGGTTTGCTGCACAGTTATTTCTTAAATTCTATTTACCTTAGAATTATGTAACTTCTGAATCTTACAACATTCATGTGGATCCAAACAGAAATGTTGGCTTTATAATATGATTTTTTAATCTCTCTAAGAATTGCCACCGCAAATGAGAAATAAATATTGAAATCACCCAAACTTGATTCAAATTTTAACTTCATTTTCTATTTGATTTAGGCCTACGTATCAAGTCTAATATAAAACAGACAAATTTATAGATGATAAACAGTAACAGTTCCAAATCCTTTAGGGGAAACAAATACTGCATCTTTGATTGAAAACAATTTGAAGAACGTGTTGAATCGATTAGGCCTTTAGGATTCTTATGTGTGATGATATTTTAGTTTATTTTATAACACAACAAATCTTGTTAATATAGCCTTATATCATGCTTATATGAATGGGCCAGATTAGTAACAAATAAAAATTAATAAATTTAATCATAAACTTATCTAAATTATAATTGGTTATAAAACAATTTTAACAATTGTTTTAATTGGGCCTATAATACAAAAATCACACTGAGTGGTTTATTTTAAAATCACAATCTCATTTTATCTACGTAGCAGACACAACACATACAGTGGAACCTGTATAATTAAAACCTGAAGATACCAGCGAACAAGTTCAAATTAAAGAGGTTCTCATAAAAGGCTCAAGAAATTACTCTAAAGATGTTTACTTATGTAACAAAATTATATTAGTCAAACCTTTTTACTATAATCTGAGGTGTTATTTGGTTGGTTATGAATAATTTTCATAACACTGGGTGGGTACCACAGCCTCAAATTAAGAGTATGAACAGAAATGCCAAAAGTATAGATAACTGAACAGTTGAGTTAAGTGCTAGTGAAGGGGTGAACATTGTGATCATGGAGCTACCACTCTTAGACCTGCAAATCTAAACATGAAAATTACTGACATATCGGTAGGAACACAGCGCTGGATTACTGGACATGCTGGAGTAATAAAGGGCGGGATTATAGAGATTAGAATGTTCCTTAGTATGGATTTATGACCATAAATCGTTTAGGAAATCCTAGTTTCCAGGTGGTACGAGGACAGTTTAGATACTTTAATAACTATTTTTTATTACATTCTATAGGTTTTTACAAAAAATATCTTATTTGTTTCAGAAATGGCTGCTATACGAAAGAAGCTGGTCATAGTTGGAGACGGTGCTTGTGGTAAAACTTGCCTTCTCATCGTTTTCAGTAAAGATCAGTTCCCTGAAGTCTATGTTCCTACTGTGTTTGAGAATTATGTTGCAGATATTGAAGTTGATGGTAAACAGGTGAGTTTGACAAAGGAGAAAATCAATTGAATTATTATTCAGAATGAGTCAAATTCTGGTAGAATATCAAATCCGTTTGCCTCTATACTGGCTCGACCGAATCAAAGCATGTCATACATGACATAGGGAATGATGCACATGCATAGTGAGAAGTCCTGAATTCCAAGCATTGGGAAATGGGAAACCATGATTGTCGTTATTGTTTATTTAGGTCATTAGTTTTGAATTTCATAACAATATGGGTCAAGTGGGGTAATTGTAAATGGATTTAACATGATTTTCAAACTTTCTTTAATAAATTTGATGGGATTGTCTTTAAATTATTGGTGAAGGTTTATCAGGACTATGTTACTATTGCTGTTTACATTTTGCAATGAATTAATATTATTAGGATCAATTAAGAATACATTAAAGACAGTTTGCCATTACCCCACATGTTTACAATTACCCCAATCAAATTAGGGTAAATGTAAACATCATTTCTCCCCCTTTTTTAAGGTAGGATTGAAAATTAATTTATATTTATTTAGAGCATTTATAAATAAAAAAATGCAGTTTTAATTATTTAATCCATGTTCACAACTATCCCCAAATCTCTTGTTCACATTTACCCCAACTGGTAAAAACTTTTTTTTAAATAGGATGATTTAAAAACCTACGTCTTCCAACACTACTCTACATATTTACACTTATATTGTAACTATATACAAACGGTAAATATATACAAATATATTTACCGTTTGTATATAATTACAATATAATTATAAATAGGCCTATATAAAGTAGTGTTGGAAGACGTGAGTTTTTACTTCATCCTATAGTAAAACCAACACGTGAAATGCTAATCAAGAAGTTATTTTTTTTTAAACATAAAGTTTTTATACGGGTTGAATTTAAAATCCTAGAAAGTTTTCAATAAAAATTTATTTTACTACATACTACATACAGTAGTGAATAGCTATCAAAGACTATGTTTAGGTTGTATAAGTGAATGAGAAACTTCAATTAAGATTGATAAAAACGCCACAAAAAAGTACAGTTTTTATTTTACACATCATATATACTGCTTGAAGTAGATCCTCTTCCGAGTACCTCGGACATGCCCTCTTCTTTATATAAACTTGAGGCATCTGAAATAAATGAAATACATTAAAATCTTGGTTGAATAAATTTTTTTGTTTCCTACATATGCTTGCATTGGAAATGCACTCCCTAACAGCCTACAAAAATTCTTTTTTTTGTAGACTTATTACAGACCATATAAATATACTTTGCATGATGAATTATCATGTATATTCATGCCATTTAATTTGAAATCAATTAGAATTCTGTTTAAAATTACCTCACACCCAAGTTTACAATCACCCCAAATTAAAAATTTAGTTGGGGTAAATGTAAATTGCAGATGGGTTAGAGTTGAGAGGTAGTGTGATGAAAGTAACCATATAAATATATATGTTTTTACTTACCTCTACAGTGGTTTCTGAGACTTGAGGTTTAAAATCTTGACCATAGATCACTTTCCAAAAAACGCTTGCAAATAGTGAATCACAGAAATTTTGCTACTCAGAATCTTGACAACCAAAACAGTTAGCAAATGCCTTGCAAAGTGGAGGGAAGAAGGGCAGAGTATTGGAGGGAAAGCAAACATGTGTTTAGATAGCAGTGTGACCAGATGTGGTGCTTAAAAACAAAAATCCCAGACCTATTTACAACTATCCCACTTGACATGTTATTATGGTTTTATTTGTTTTTGGCTGGAACTTGTGAGATTGAGCTCAATTATAAGGGTTTTTTATTGTATAACCACAAATTGTTTGAATATGTCAGTACACGGATGTAATACATTTTATGTTACTATTTGGTTTTGTTACCTTATGTCACACTTTGAGTTTGAGAGAAATTTATTTCAACTCTTCTAATAAAATTAGCGAGTCATTTACAATAACTATTAGTGGTGATATTACCTAACAGGAATTGAAATTATGTTAAATTTAGTTTTCCTAGGGATGGCAAATAAATATTTACTAACTTCCATTATTTGAAGGAGTACCTACATCAATAATCTAATTTTATTTTACTGATCTTTATCATTTTGATCTAATTTTGCCAAATAATACTTTATCTATCTTAAGTAAATTTCAGAGGGTTTCAATTTTGACATGACGATGACATTTACAAACAAAATAGAATTAAAACTTACAACTACCAATCACTCATATTTATTACTGGACATTTATCTTAGGTACTTACTAAGGATAAACACTAAGGACGTACTAAGAAAACATTTCAGTTATAGTTTCATACATTTTTCCAATAAGTTTTATAAACAATGTAGTAGGCCTAATATACTGAGTATTCCACGTTGCATTTTTATATATACTTTATTAAGTCTTATGAAGTGAGGTAAAAATCTTAATGTAGTTCTTTTGATACACCGGGCTTTCTGTATATTGGAAGTTTTAATATTTTGATCCCAATATATCACAAGATCTGGATTCGTTGCTGAGAGATAGAAAGCTTGATCTATCAATATTCTACACTACTTGCCATCCCTACGTTTATCTGGAACAGTTTTCCTTTTGGTCTGGATAAGCGGAGTCATAAGAAGCATATCATGCCAACCTATTTTGTAGAATAATGTCTGTATTACTCTCATGAAGATGAAAAATTAATTGATATCCAATGTGTTTGTAACATGTGTCAGTATATTTTACATGAAGTTTCATGACAGAGGTTGTTAAGCACAATAAATAGGTGTCTTTGTGTTAATTTTAGAGAAAGCCATTTTAGCCTGAGATGTGGCATTATGTGAAGAAAGAGAAATCTTGATATAGTTGACAACAGTATAAATCTCTCAGTAGCACTGATACTTTGAATAACAGATCTATAGCCAGCCCAAAAATGGTCAATAATAAAGAATCCTAAACAATGATGACAGTAGTTCAATATTGAATTTGTATGAAATCAAATTATATTTGTTTATATCAAAAGATATTTTTATCATGTTTTTATATAGTTTTTATTGTTATTTTTTTATTAAAAACATGAAAACTATTCTGTATGGCTCCTTAATTAAGTTAAGTGACAAGATCCATTACATTAGCAGATTTAAGTTCCCTATGATGTCTCTTATAGATTTAGAATACACATCAGTTCATGACACTATTATTTATTCATATTACCTAACTATACAGTAGATTCTAAATCATCAATTAATGTAGTTTTCCGCATTGAAGACCTGCAAATCGCTTAATATGGAGCAGGACTTATTCTTGCAGAATTGACTTTTACAAACCGATTGGACTGTTGAATGCTGTTGTAGTTAGGCCTACTTACCCTAAATAATAGATTTTTTAACTTTTTATAAGCATCCAATTTAATGTAGTTCACTTCTGACCATGAACCTGAATAATTTTGATCTCTGTCTCAATACAGAAGAACTTAGATAGTTTAAACATAAAGAGAATAATGAAAAATTTCATTAAAAGAAGTTCTCATTAAGTACAAAAGGATATACATTATTATGTTTGTTGATATAACTTAAACATAATACCAACTTATTACTTTGTTAGGATTATGTAGCCCAAACATTTTTTTATGAAGTATAACATGTGGCACTATTAATTACTGCTATAATTTAGGAAAAATAATATAATTCACAGTGTTATAACCTAAACAATGACTAAAATCTGTCAGTAAACACTGATTGGTTTGCAAAAAAATGGCCAGCACCAACACCTTAAACAGAACGCACGCAGGAAATCATGGTTAACAAACAAGTAAAATTGTGGGCAAAGAGTGCCCACTATGACCTTGCGAAATACACCCTCAGGCCCTTCTCCAACATAGGCTTTTGGCAGTGGTACCAATAATTTGTCGTTTTTGTGCCCGATGATTCATTTTGACCTTTTTAAATTTCCAACTGATATTTTTCACAAAAAAGTTTGTATTGTTGAAATCCGATTGGTATTTTTAAGAAGGTTTGAATTTTTGCTCAAAATTTTGTTCAGACATGGAATAGTAGGGAATTTAAAGTACAAATTAAATAATCTTAATATTTTAATAAACAATTTGTTTCATTATAGTTTTCTCTTCAGAATGAAAATTACTATCCTAGTAGTGTCTTTTTTCTACAAATAATGAAGAATTTTATTTTTTTAACGTAATAACCAATAGATGGTCGAAAGAATTGATTGAAGTGTGAAAAAAACTAATTGAGTCAGGGAAATTACAATCTCAGTTACTTTAGTCCCCTTAAACCCTTCTAGTTTGACTACAACGGGATTGGCACCATCTAACAAGATGTCTTGCTAGAAGAGTAAGCTAAGTTGTATTTATTAGTTTCTGCGGAATGAATCATTCCTATAGCTGTTTGTGACATTGACACCATCTGATGGATAATGCAGTATAATGTCAGAGGTTAGATAGATTCTATTATACAGTAATCTTTTGAAGATTCAACGTTTTTTATAGGCTGAGCTTTGCAATTTAAAAGCAGTAGTGGCTCATTTTCATGAAAATATACCTAGTTATTCACTGCCACTCAGAAAAGATCTTGTTCTTTGGTTTCCACCAAAACTATTTTTAGCGCACCTTTTCCATCTCTCCATCCTATTCCTCCCCTTTGATTTGGCAACATTTGTTGGCTATTAGTTCATTCCTTTTCTAGTGTAGGTTAAATTTAACTTGAATCATCTTATTTAAAATATCAAATCAGATTTTATTTTCAACAAATTTCCTCAATAATATCACTATTACAATTAAAAATTGACCACTGAACGAAAGGAATGTAATCCAAAAGAAATGTATACAATGACGAGTTCTATAGTGCCATAAATACACTTATTTTTACCATTGTTAGTATGTGTGGAAGAAATACAAACAGTAAAAATATTATTTACATTGAATATCTTTCTATACTTAGTTAAAAAAACTAATTTTGTATCAGAAAATAACATGTATACTTGCAAGTATACATTTAGAAATAATAGCCTATTGGAAGATAAAGTGTTCTTTGCCTTTCCTCAGATATACATTTTAGGTAAGATGGGCCTCTAATAATGATGAAATAGATTTATCAAAAGCAATGTAATAGGCAATATAGTGGATGGAACATATAATGTGAATGTTTTAATGGTAGTGTATGTGTGAGTAGTTGATCATAAGGAAGGATAGAATAAGATGGTTGCTGACTCCTAAACATTGACCTATTACAGCCATCAAGTGACAATTTTTAAAGATATAAAGCAAAGTATTATTTAAAATATTTTAAAAATAGCTAAAAAGTTTTTAAAAACAATTTTTGTACTTCATTCTGTTTTTTTTTGTGATGAAGGACAAAGGGGACGGTAGAACAGGATGTCAAGGATACTTGACACCGTGGGGTCGGCTGAAGCACCCGCAAGGTAGCTCAGTATTGTGCTGGCCCAGTAAGTCAAAAGTTGCTGGTCAAAACCAGTGGCCAGTGATTCCTTTTATATCATAAGAGGTCACATCTGTCAAACCTAAATGACTTATGCCACTACGGTGTCTTGAAATCTTTGATTCATAGCACTTGCGCTATGTCCTTGGTGATGGGCAATTGAAGTTATAAAAATAAGACCACTAAGTATTGAATTATTGAAGATTTTGTGTTTTTTATTTATTTGTATATGTAATTTTGCAAGTGCTGAATCCAGTAATACATAGTCAATTCTATCCTAATTATTAATGGATATTTCAGGTTGAGTTAGCTCTGTGGGATACTGCGGGCCAGGAGGACTACGATAGACTCCGTCCATTGTCGTACCCCGATACTGATGTAATTCTCATGTGTTTCTCTATTGATTCTCCTGATTCCTTGGAGAACATCCCAGAGAAATGGACTCCGGAGGTCAAACATTTCTGTCCTAATGTTCCCATCATACTTGTTGGTAACAAAAAGGTATGCGAGACTTGTAACAATATTATAAAGTATAAGTATAAATGTTCAGATTCCACACAATATGGATTTTTTAAGACTGTTAACCCATTCTGGCACTGCCCGTCCTCTAATTTGTACGGCGAAAAGACCAAATACGGGCACTGCCCATCCTCATGCGACGTGTTGAATTATTATTTTACTTTACCGTTGTATCGTAGCAGACGTTTACAGCTGTGCGTATTTCAAATCCTAATGAACCTAAATTCCGATTTTATACCCTTATGTCATGATTTAGTGGTATTGCCGTATAACCTCTGACCAACAGTAGTTGCAGACGCTATTCGGCTTTTGTTTGTTTACACTCTCGTTTCGTCAACATGGCAACTCACGATATTATGAGTTTCATACAAAAATATTAATAAATAAATACTTGCATAATGCAAGTATATAATGCATTATTTTTCAAATAATGCATTTTTAATATGGTTGTTAATTGTAATATTATTTGGTTGTTAATGGGTTAAGATTGCGGTATTTTAGCTTTAGGGATCTTCAGTTGTAAAAATACGGTTTGTAAGTAAAATACTCATACTTTTGCATATTCTTCTATATTAATTCTCAATATATTACTTTAAAATGTACATGTTCGCTTCGGGGGGTGGATATATCTGCCGCGCGGTCATGGCACCACTGCCGCGGGAAGTTTCATCCTTGGCCGATGTCAGCAATCCAGCAATGCCACAAATTTTGGCGTCTCCATGGCGGCCATTCCGTGCTTTGATGATGCTTTCGTGATTTTGCTTTGTGTCATAATTTAGCAAATATACGCTAACTGAAATCCAGCGCCAAATGTGAAATACTCATTCTTATTTAAGTGAAAATAATTATGAAGAAAAATACCTCTGTAAGTTCTAGAACAATTTGTAGCAGATTTAAGATAGTGATGCAATGCTTTTCAAGCGACGCCTACATCTGACAATAGGGAAGGGAAAGGATATGAGGGTCCAGGAAAATTTACTATAATACAGTATAACATAAAATGGCACTTTTTAATAATACTCTTTAAAGGGTTTTTAAAACAAAATAAACCTGAAACAGGAAAAATAACTTGCAGTTTATGTTGATATCATTGTGCCATTAATTAGCCAGTTTTTAACAGATGGGTTGAGTTGAAGTCAAGGTCTGGGAAGAGGGTGTTTTTCTGTAACAAGTCTTTTATATACTCATGAAGAACTTGTTTATATGAAGAAACTTGAACTCATGAAGAACTTGTTTATTTAGGACCTGAGAAATGATCCGAACACAATAAAAGAGTTGGGGAAAATGAAGCAGGAGCCTGTGAAGCCTGAAGAGGGACGCGCTATGGCGGAGAAAATCAATGCCTTTGCGTACTTAGAGTGCTCAGCCAAGAGCAAGGAAGGTGTGCGTGAAGTATTTGAGACTGCCACCAGAGCTGCTCTTCAGGTAATCTGAATACAAGGTCTTTGCACAAAGTTTTACTTGTATTACAGTATTTAAAATCGTAGTGTACCGGTATTGTTATTATGTCCATTAAATTTAATGAATATTCAATAGACGTAAGAGAATAGTCTTAACCTAAGACTTCCCATGATTACTATTAGTAGGGAAAGATTGTTTGAGTTAAAATACCCCCAGACAAAGAGTCCTCCGGCACCCAACAACAACTCGACCGTGTTGTCCTTCAACAGTACTTTTAGCTCCTACCGGCATGTCTTTGGCTAGCATGAATTATATTATTTAACTTAAGCCAAGAAAGTGCTTTTGTGTAGTGTGTCTCTACATTGTTTAGAGAGTGTGTGTCCGTCATCTGGGTGAGTTTATTTGACTAATTTACAATGTTGCATTTGTACAAAACTTAAAGACTTCAAGAATAAAGTAATTACTATTTACTGTGCTGTAGACCAGGCATGTTCACCCATGGTCTGTGTGTAAGGGAAAAATATATATCTGGTCTCTCATACAAATGACAGCAGCATGGCATGTATGCAGTTTATTAAATGGAATATTCTGCCTTTGTTGTTTCTACAATTAGAGCTCAATTTATTAATACAATTTTCCTAATAATTTATTAGGCATTTTAATTGTCTGAATTACAATAAATCCTCTTCTTAACCTTGAAAAAATGGAAATTATAAATTATTAAAAATAATACAAATTCATTAAAAATTATATTCCCGGAACCTAAGTAAAGACTATTAGACTAAACTGACAATAAATTGTTTCAGGTGAAGAAGAAGAAGAAAGGGCGATGTCGACTGCTGTAAACTTTTTTTCTGTGTCACTTCTGTGGCAGGCTAGGGCTCCTCAACTCTTTTATTTTATCCCAAGTCAACACAGTTCAAGTGACTCAAAATGACTTTTCTATTAGATGTTGTAATTATGCCAAATTTCTAATTGTTGATTTTCTGTTTGTGTCTATTACGCTGACTTAAGACGGAACGATCTGTGAAATCCGATGGGCAGATGAGAACAAAACATCAGGGACCTGATTGTTTAAAACTATATTTTTATATATGCTACTAGCAATGTCTTTAGGTTGTAACCAAGTTTCTCAGCTATTATTTCGGTATGTTCGAGTCACTCTGTAATGCTACCTTTATCAATAATTTGAGTGCTTCCTCCTGCGGTCCGGTCGTTCCGTCACTCGACTGACTGTCGAAATTGAATCTTTCATAAGATGTTATGTTCAGCATCAGTTTTATGTTTTTTTTGTAAGAGTAAGCGACATATATATACCAGTAGTCGTGTAGAGTTTATTTATTTTTGTTTGTTCTCGATCAAATTTATAGTGAATGTTTTAAAAATATATCGAAAGTTTGCCGATGTTAAGACACTGCGGCCTGTTACCTGGATCTTTGCCTTATTTTTATGAGATTGAATTTCTAATTAAGTTTTGTACTAATTTTTTTCAGTTTTCTAGTAGTCAGCAAAAGTCTTTGTACTTATTACCCACAAGTTGCTGTACCGTTACCACTATTCCTGGACTGGTCTTCTGCTCATCTTTTAGCTCCAAAGATCTATCTTTGGCTCATTGCACAAATTATTAATCTTTTCACTTCATGTGGGCTCAGCATATTTGTTAGTTATGTTAAATCTTGGCTTTTGAGAACTTGTTTCTGAGATTAATCACTCATTCTCTTAAAATGAAATGCCAAACTATACACATAGACACATCCACAAAGTGCATTCACATATATGTTTGTTAGTGGATGTGTGTATGCGTTAGGTGTATGAATGTGAGTGTATGTATGTATGTGTGTATAGGGCTAATTTTTAGAGTTATTATTACTATGAATTCAATTTATTACTACTGTAAACAGTCAATTTTTGAAATAAACTGATATTGCTTATTAATATTGTTTTTCTTCCTCAAATTAATATTGCATTCAACCGATCACGCTGAAATCAAAACCCAAAGTTCACTTGACCACTTTGGTTTTGATTCTTACATGACCAATCGGGCACCAATATTTAGACAGACTTACGTTTTTGTTTTATTTACTTTTAACCTTTAAGAAAGCCTATTGTACCTTAATGAATAGAGGCGTTTCATTCTCATTACTTACTTACTGCTGGGGCACTACAAATCTGAGTCGATTCTTCGCCTCGTGGATCAGCCTCTTCCACGCCTCTCTCTCTGCTGTCATCTCCTTTGTCCCTCCATACTGATTCACATCTTTCCCAGCCGTGCATACCTCCTTCAGTCTTGTGCCTTCTTCCCTTCGCATTACATGTCCTATCCAACCCAGTCTTTTCGCTTTTATCTCAACTATTACATCAGATTCCTGGTATAAAGCTCATAACTCTGTTTTTTTAATCCGCCATTCTCCTTCTGTATTTACTGGGCCGAATATTTTGTGTAGAACTTTATTTTCGAGTACAATTAAACGTCTTTCATTTTTCTTGGATAGGACCCATGTCTCGCTACCTTATAACAATACTGGCTTTAATGGTCTTATGTATTCTTAATTTTGTACAAGTTGATAGGAGTCTTGGTAATGGAGGCACCTATACCAGCCGCCAGGAGAGAAGTCTGTTGAAGGCGGGACCAAGACAGCTGGTGATTTTGAGTCCGCCAATCAACTACGCGCAACGTTGCCAAACTCATTTCTAGCTATTTTTCTCCAATGATATGTATTTATGTGTTTATATATATATATAATATAATATAATAAAAATAATAATATATAATAATAATAATATATATAATAATAATAACATAATTTATATTACATCGATAATTATATTATAGTTATAGATTATTATTTATTATTAGTGATACTATTTTATCCTTAACCCTATAATAACTGCTAGGCTATTTCTGACACTTGGCTCAGGTATTTACATAAACAGCCATAAAACTCTCACTTTATAACATACAGCTATAAAACTATACATTTTGTTTTTAATTCTTTTTTAACCATACAAACTAGATAAAATGGGCTATCAAGCAATATGAAAATTATATTGTTTTATTTATGTTTAATAGAAGTAAGCTATAGGTTGAAATCCAGACTACCACAAAAAATACTTATTCTTTCATATTATGAGGCCTGTAACATTATTTAGATTCAAGCAATCAAAATTAAAGATTTACATTTGGTTTGTAGTTTTAATAATAAATAAGAATCTATATATTTATCATAGGAAATTGCATCACAGTGCTCTCTGGGTTGCATATGAGCGTCATTTTGACAGCCTTCCATCAGGACAACGTCGTCCTTGAATTAATACTCATAAACAAACCGGACAAACCTTATTTTTGTAACATTGTATATGTAAATAACCTTTAAAATTATATATTTAAATTTTCAATCTTCGGTTTATTAGAACAAAATACAGGTTATTACACGTTTATCTATTTACATTGACATAAACTAATTAAAAATTTACTCGTAATAACCATAATCAAAACTCAAATAAATAATAAAAAATGTTACTTTATATAGTATTTAATGACATTATTGACACTTTTTGCTTGAAAAAAACGAGAGGCAGCGTTCAATACGGCAACAGCGCGGTCGCGTCCGTGTCCTATTGGCTAGAGCTCAACGGACTTCTCTCCTGGCGCTTACTGTAAACATTTGATAAC